>JAHHFK020000255.1:0-34316 GCA_024533555.2 Aedes koreicus
AGACTTGGACAGATTTAACTCTTTGGCCACATCGCTGGCCGAATCATTGGGATTCCGCTTAAACGGTTTCGCGACACGCTTGTGATCCTGATCACTAATAGAACATCCATTATGACTGAATTTCTCCTTCCGTTCGATGCTCAGAGTTTCGTAGTAACGTTTAATCACTCGACTCACCATTGACTGCACGATTCCGAGTTGTATTCCGATGTTCCGATGAGAGAGTTGAGGATTTTCCCGGTGCTTGCAGGTGACGCCATTTTTTCCAATTTTCGAAAAACTGAGAGCGATAAAAATACAACAATAAAATACTCTAAACTACTTCTACCTAAATTTTCAAGAGAAAATACATACTGGGTAATTTTCTGCAGCGCTTTTTCCGTGATGCAATTTTATGTGGGACACTATTAAATCCAGCTCTTGCCTTGCCCTTTTGGACGTAACTTTGCAAAACGCCGACCTTTATGGCAACATCCCGTGTTAACCTTTCGCTCCGTCTTGCTACATGCTGCTCTCGGTTTCCTCCCAGCTCCACGCTTGTGCTCCAAAGTCAACTTGTCGTTTAACCTTTTTAGTACTCTTGAGTCGGCTGAATTGCTGTTGTGCAGCATTTTTCCCAAAGCACGATGGAACCGCTCCGGGTTTCCATGTGTGCGAACAAAATTCTTCACGCGTTTACCCTTGACTCACTTCCATGTTGGCCGCAACAAACTTTGCAGTGAACTTTGCAAAATTTGGTTAATTTATGTCCAATGGGAAAAAAGTTACAGCTGTAAGTGTTGCAATAATTTCATGTTCGCCCTTTAAGTTGGTTCAAGTAAGCAATGGTTATTCGGCCTTGCTTTGTCTTCCATGCCACAACCTGGTGAACCATGGTGAAGGCGGGCAATATCAGCCAAACCATCAGCTGAGCGTTGATGTCTAACACTGAAATCATTTCGCTTCGTCTCCTGTTATATATAGGGGGATTAGGGGCATAATGAACACACGGGTCGAAATGGACACCCTCAAAATAACAAAATCTTATAAATGTAAACGGAAATGTAAGTTGTTAATCATTTTTACCACTATCAAACATATAATTTTTCAATAGAACAGTTGATATCCTCTTTCATCCACCGAAATATATATATATGAAAAATAAAAAAAAAAAAAAAAAAAAAAAAAATATATATATATATATATATATATATATATATATATATATATATATATATATATATATATATATATATATATATATATATATATATATATATATATATATATATATATATATATATATATATATATATATATATATATATATATATATATATATATATATATATATATATATATATATATATATATATATAGAAATCATAACCCAAGGGTTTGACATATTATAATTTCTAACCAGAGGAAAATAAGGTTTTACGAAAGTTTCGGAATATTTATTATCAATTATTTGTCCCAAACACGTTCTTTGTATCGCTGCTGGAAGTTGACATTAATCACAAAATTGTTTTTCCAATAATTTATTTAAAAAAAATGCATTCAAATTAATATAGTCGATTAGGGGCGAAACGAACACCTCTAGTAGGGGCAAAATGAACACAACTTGTTTCTGGAATCTAACCTCAACGCCCACTTTGTTGACTTGTTTACATTGTTTACCTACACAGTGTTTTGGTGGCACTGATGGTGCGAACGTACAAAAGACAATCGGGAAGGCAGCAGTGGTCCAAAACGGCCATAGAAGCGGCCATAGATTCTGTCCGCCGGAGTGAAACGTCCATCAAACGAGCAGCCAAGGACCATGGAATTTCAATACCTACGCTGATCCGCTATCTGAAAACTGCAGAAGTACTGGGCCAGGAGGTGAAGCAAATCGGCTCATTCAAAACAGTTTTCACACCTGCCGAGGAAGCTGTTTTAATGGCCCACATTTGGACTTTGAGGTTCGATGCTACGGAATTACCACCCGCGACATCCGGAGCCTTGCCTTCCAGCTGGCCGAACGCAACGGGAAAGCACATGTTTTCAATACGAAGACACAGCTGGCTGGTTGGGATTGGCTTCACGGTTTTCGGAAGCGTCATCCCAAACTCTCGCTCCGTACTCCTGAGGCTACCTCAGCTGCAAGGTTGCAAGCATTCAACAAGATAGCGGTCGACAACTTCTTCGATGTGGTGCATTGTGAAATGGACGGAGGCAAATTCAGTGCCAGCATGATTTTCAACGTTGATGAAACCTCTGTGCTCACCTTAAGTTGTACACATTTTCAAATAAAATGCATGTTTTGACTCATTTTGTATTTTTAGGTGTAACCAAAGTGTTTGCCTTGAAAGGCCGACGACAGGTAGGAGCTGTGAAATCGGCGGAAAGAGGGCTACTTTCCACTGCAAGCATTTGCATGTCAGCAACGGGACAAATATTGCCACCTATGATGATATTCCCTAGGGCCCGTTTGACTACCAGTCTTATGGAAGGTGCTCCACCAGACACGGTATTTGTCTGCAACTCTTCCGGTTGGATGACTGTGAAAGAATTCAACACCTGGTTCGAGCATTTTCTAAAGCACACGCGTCATAACCCGGTTCTTCTGATTTTGGACGGTCATTCTTCGCATACGAAGAACCTTGGCTTTATTGAAAGGGCGCGTGAGTGCCATGTGACAGTCGTGTGCTTGTAACCACCCCCAACCCAGTTACCAGAAAAGTTGGCGGTGGACGAAAGAGGGAGAAAGCACGAAACATAACGTCAAGCCCCAGCCGAAATGAGTTGAAGTCATCGCAGGCATTGACGGATATTGATCAGCTGAAGAAGGTGATCAAAGCTGAAACAAGAAACATTTCTAACAGTAATGCCGAAACACTCAAACGCAAACGAGGATGTTCGAAAGGAAAGAGCAATCAAACTAAAACGGTGCTTGCGCAAGATACGCTCTACGAAGTGTGTGGCTGTTGTTTCAGTTCTTCTGACAAAGGACAGGTTTGGATCAAATGTTCCAAGTGCTGCTTGTGGTTCCATGAATGCCAGGACTCTCGCTGCCCTTCGTGTGCTTTTCAATAAGGCATCAATTTGTTGCTAATCTTCATTATGCGATTGTTCATGAATTGGTTTTATTTTCTTTATTTCGGTAACATCACCAGAGGTGTGTTCGCCAATGAAATTGAATTGAATTAAATAAAAATCTGATTAGTTTTACTTGAAAACTTACTAAACTGACCCCACTGTCAATCATAGTTTCAATAATAGTTTTAGAATCGGGCTCTCATCATGTCAATCAATTGCCGTGATTCAATAACTACTTACTTTGCGGGGCACATTTATGTATGTAAGCTCGTCTCGGTAGGGTAGTAATCATGGTTTTTGATAGCCCCCCTAGAACTTATTCTACATACTCTTTTGGAGTTGCTTATTGACCTATACGAAGTAAAGCTTAAGAAATGTCTCCCTTATGTTCTCGTTTTTGTATGTATGTATGTGTGTGAATGTGTGTGTGTGAGGGTTGTATGTATGTGGGAGGGATGGGGACATGTTCGAGTAGGTATGTACATATGTTATAGAGTCAATTTCTGAGTCTAATCCAGTTTTTAGCAAGGTGTCCATTATGCCCCATAAGGGTGTTCATTTCACCCTGTACCCCATCCACCAACCCGGTTTACAAAGAAGTTTTCAAATTGTTTTTACAGACTTAAATTCACTATTTTATTGCTGAAAACGATTGGAGTGTATAGTATATGGATATTATTTGAGGTTTGATTATTTATCTCCGACAATTACGGGTATTTTACACTCATAAAATGTATTTTCCCTTAAGGTGTTCATTATGCCCCTAATTCCCCTACTAGAGTTGAGTAGCATAGTCTGGGGATAAGAGGGTCCGCGAATACAGTGAGAAGCGACATTTACAATAGGGGGCGGGCGAGAGAAATTAAAAGATTGCTACCATGCTACCATTTGCTACCCGGTTTCGAGGACCCTGATAGGTAAAACTGATTTTCGACCAGTTCATGTTCAAATTTGTATGGGAACAAAAGTAGGTAGTTTTAAGCATATAATCAAACTACTTACACTTAAAACAGATTATTAAAATTTTAATGCAAAAAATTGTGAATTTGTCCTATCGAATGGCTTATGAATTAAGTCATTCTGTTCAGTCAAACCAGAGTTATTGGTATTCAAAAACGTTCACGTGGCCACGAACTTCATGTAGCATATGAAACAACTCAATATAACGTCAAGCGTATATGGCAACTCTCGGGAATTTCGGCCTAGTTACCCATTCGGCCCAATGGTTTTCACATAATGACCTATTTTGTCTAATGGCGTTCAGCCTAATGGCGTTTGGCCTAATAGCCCTCCATCTAGATGTATATTTGCCTTTTATAGGTCAGTTACAACACAGCATATTGAAGATAACGTAACGCGATGATAATTACGAAGATCATGATTGTGGAAACATCAAAAAGTCCCGTTGGAAAATATTCTTCATGACTAATAAATTGACTATCAAGTTCGAAATTAACTCATCAGCTGCATCATATGACTGGAGAAATGGCAATGCATAGTTCTCATGAGATCGCAATAAAATTCCCATGGAATGTAGCTTATAAACGCATAAATTGGATAAATGCGACGTACTTACCGAACATTAAACAAACAGCAGAGCAATCAGTCGTAAACTCTCATGTTGTCTCACCATTTTCACAGCAAAATAACTGTAAACTCCAGCCTACGGGTTTGCTTGAAGTACGAGATAAATGATACGATTAACAATGTAACTACACTGTAGGTTTAACAATGCAATAACAGCAGGAATCATCATTCAGTGAAATGATGCCTAAGCAATAAAACCATAGGAAAACTACTTTTTGCAACACAGTATTCAGTTGCAATCGAAACCCGCCAGAAAAATGTTCTCCCTACTGGTCAGCATATTCATATTTACAGCCACGACGGCTATTGCATATTTTGTCTGGACCAATCGTCGCCTTCTGGCTGCGGCTTCCAGCATACCAGGTCCGATCACGTTCGCACCGCTTATCGGAGGACTGTTTCAATTTTGCGGAAAGTCTGATTCGGAAATAGCTTCCACACTGCTGCAGATTGCAGACCGATACACTTCGCCGGTGAGATTCTGGTTCGGGCCTCTGCTGATGGTGATGGTCGATCGACCGGAGGATTTAAAAATCGTTCTCAACTCCGACCGCTGTTTGGACAAAGTTGATCCGTATCAGTTCTTTCACGTTGACCGTGGTCTCTTTGCCGCCCCAGCAAAGCTTTGGAAACCACATCGAAAGGTGCTGATGCCGTCGTTCGGGCCAAAAGTGATTGATGGATTCTTGCCCGTTTTTACCGAGAAATGTAGACTGCTGAGTGGCGAGATGGAACAATTCCTGGACATTGGAACGGTGGATGTGCACTATCTGGTAGAAAAGTACACGCTGAATGTGCTTTGCGGTAAGTTTGCCTATAGAAGTGGAATTATGGCTGTTCTGGACAAAAAAATATTGACCCTCATGTAATTCGAGAATGACAAATCTAGTAGCCTAATAGATCAACACGGTAATCTCAATTTACGCTATTATGGGAAACTGGGACTTTGCCAAAAAGGAGTATTTTACTTTTACTCTCTTTTGCATAAACTGAATATACATCATAATGTGCTTTTTACTCTCATGAAAAATAAAATATGCATACTTTTTACCCCTTTTGAAATCATAAGAGATGTGTACTTTTTACGCATTTCGAAAAATCAATATTGCTCGAGTATTGCTGAAAACGGCTCAATTCCGTAATTCAAATTCCAAAGTGAAATTTAAATCAATAAATTACACAGCCATGTTTATTAATTGAAAACAAACACCAAAAACCTGTCTAGAGGTTTTGCACAGAAATTGACTCACGCATTTTGTTACAGAGTTGATTAACAGACGTTCTGGTACTATTTATGTTAACCTTGTAGCAGCGGCTGGACAGTCAAAAAGAAAATGGATATAGTTTTTAGCTCAGGAAGTACCAGAACATCGGTCCCAAGCTCGGTCCTAAGCTTAATTATTTGTCCCTAATAATGTATCTCTAATAACTGCCTCCGGTCACAGGGCATAGGTCCCCCATGTCCCCAGGTCCCCTTTTGTTTCATACAGTGTTAAACATTTGTAATTACTGACAATAGCAAATATTTAACTTACCTGTCAATTTCGCAAATGCGTCTGTATCTAACGTATTGGATAATTCCTCCATTTTCTATACTGCGACAGCCTAAAACAATTCCGGAACTTAAACACGGTGCTTACCAAATAAATGCTTATTTGAAAAAGGCGTCAGCATCAAGTCGTGGGCAGTGTTAATATTCTTTTATCAGTGGTGCCTACTGTTAACGCATTTTTTTGTCGCCGTTGACATACTTGAAAAGGCGTAAAAATGACTCTTCATCCGTGTAAAAAAAAAACTAGTCACATTTTGACGTATCAACTATAATCTTGAAAATGTACAAAATATAATCATAAAATGAGTTTTCCAGATTTGCCATGTACTAAGATTAAGGAAACCATTTTGAATTGTTTACCAATATATTTATGAAATGAACTACTAGCGCAGTGACTAAGCTGTGGCATGTTTCATAAATCGACAAAGATTTTTCATTAGGGCCTAACTGACAAACGTAAACAATAGCTTTTTCCTCGGTTTTCTCGTCATTGAAAACTCGCCTAATCAATCCACCACGGTCATTTCGAAGAGGAAGAGTTCACCTATCCGATAAAATTGGAGGCTTACATGAGTAGCCTTTGTACCATGAGAAATTTACGGAAAAAGTTTGTTAACGTTTGTCAGTTAGGTTCTAATGACAAATTTTTGTCGAAGTGATGGAATAAAAAAATTAAGTACTGTAAAACGAGGTAACATTCTTCACTTTTTAAGAGCTTTCATAAAGATTTCCTCTGTGAATGCAAACTTTGCTAGTTTTGGAAAACTTAATGTCGAGGGGCAATTCAGAGAATAATTCAGAAAAAGTCTGATGCAACTTAGTAGAAGTGACTGTACTTCGAAAACACTCGATGTGCTCTCAAAAAAAAAATTCACATCGGCTTTCTTCACCTTGGTTTATACAACCTCAAGAACAAAGAATAAACAGCAAACGCAGTTGAACAACAATGACCAGTGCCTTGTCTAGTACACGATCCATCCGATTTGATTTCTCAGTTGTGCTGCATCCAATGGAGCCGATTTCTGCTAACGTCTATGATTACTCAAACAGTCAAGAAATTCGGGTTGATGGAATGCAATGACGTCTATATAAGGTCTGGCCACAACAATATTAGTAGCTACAACAATATTAGTGAAATGAACAAAATTCATTCATGACTCTAATACCTCCGCACTCCTTACGTACGCTACACGCAAGCACGGAAAGTGCTACGTCGTACTATTTTTTTTGGATTCGTTCGCTCCGTGATTGTTTATTGTGTGCGCTATAAAACTTAATTTTTCAACCGATTCCAGTCTATCAATGATGGAAAATTGGCTCTATATCGCTACTCGATTGTCAAGTCCCAGTATTTGAAAGTTAGTGTGGCAATAAATGACCCATGTTATCGGGAGGAAATGTTTCTGCTCAATAAATGGCATTTGTATCATGATTATTTCGACAATTCAGCATTTATAATAAACTTTTGAACCGATTTTTCCATCTAAACCTATGCACGCCCATAGAAAGTTGAATAGTGTTACGTCATCACTCGTCGGCTCAGCAATGTTTACATTATTTTTGCCTCCAATACAAGCAAGCAGTGCGTTGCCCCAGATTTTATATAGACATCATTAGATGGAATGTACCACCCAGTATATGTTAGGAGAGCCAAATGTTTTGTGTCTCTAATTAACCATAGTTCTGGATTGAACAACCTATGGGATAGGCTGCTCTTCACATCGACCGAAATACAAGTTTGAGTAGGACGGGTACTATGGATTCAAAAAAGTCCATCCGGATCCGTTTCCTCAACCGACATCCCCAAGGTCCTGAATGAACCTGTTCTGTTCTTTTATAATGTTTTTCATCCTTTTTGTTACCTGTACAAGGTCGAGCTGTCACTGTGACCCCTCTGCTTGAATCCTGTGATTTTAGCTACGATCAGGTGAACAAACTGACAAACGAACTGACGTTTTGCGACCAGACCATGTTGATATATGAGGTGAGAAAATCGATGAGTGGAACTGGGTAAACTGAGTGATAACCAGCAAAACAAAGTTACTCTCTAGCCTGTCAAGGGGGATCCCTTCCCTGAAATTGCTGTCCACTCCTAGGGTTGCATATTGATAAGAATGATATTTCCAATTTTCAAACATTATAATTAATTACGTGCTTTGTGCAACAACAAATAACATGATTAGTTTAAATGTATTAGAGTTAGTCTTGTTAATCTATGGAAATATGTAGCATTAGAGCTCCTCACGTTTTCACCTTGCATGATGTAAAAATTAACCTTGTTTAAAAAATTGGTTCAACATCTTATTTGTTTGTTAACTAATTTTGTAGCAATTTGTTTCAAATCCATTGAGAAAGATCTTTGGATCTACAAGCGCAACGAATGACCTTCGGGATTTTTCTTAACACAAAACAGTATTGAAGTTAAATGACGGTCTACGTTATTCATGAACAAACTGTATTAACGGTCTTCAGATCTACAAGTGAAACTTGTAATTTATTGTTATTCTACAAACGTCTAAAAGGCTGTAAATCAAATATTGATATGAAACGTTATTCTGTATAGCAAAAAATCGACACGGGGATTGGTCCTTAGATCTACAGAATGTTTGAAGTTTTAAAACATCACTCCAGAGATGTCTCAGAAGACTATGAATATTTATTTATATCAATAGATTACCTATAATCTCATATCCTGACCATTAACATCTGTTCTCTCCAACAGAATAACATAACTCTATAAATACGTACAGTAAAAAATATATTTTTAAGTACCGTAAAAAATGATCCAAGACTCAGCAAGATGATCCATACTTTGTATAAATTTTAGCTATGAAATGTAAAATATGTACCATTAAATATCTAGGGAATGATAGATAAAATTTAACGGTTTGCCCATAAACATATTGCAAATGGTGCATAAAAGGTTCAATATATTTCCTTAAGCTTGTAAAATTGATCCTTA
Source organism: Aedes koreicus (assembly GCA_024533555.2). Taxonomy (NCBI): domain Eukaryota; kingdom Metazoa; phylum Arthropoda; class Insecta; order Diptera; family Culicidae; genus Aedes; species Aedes koreicus. Next base: position 9,162 of record JAHHFK020000255.1, read on the forward strand.
GAATGTAACATTTGTGAACTAAAATATATGCATATGATCAATAAAGCATTGAAAATTTTCCATAAATAAATCGCCAATGATCCATAATAGGTTTGAATAATTAACCACAAACTTCCAAATATGGTCCATAGCAAACCAACTTTATGCATTTAAAATAATAGGTATTGTCGTGACCTGACCGAAGTTTTCAGCTTTGAATATGTTGATTCAATCCTTCAAAGCCTCTTAACATTTTCTTCATCATACCTGTACATACTACAGTTATGATCCATAAATTATGCCGGAATTATTCCCGTTTTGCGTCTAATTTTTTTTAAATTTTGGCTACGGCGAAATCGATTCTTGACTGTGCTACTACTCAGATTTATTTACATGGCCGTGCCTTTATCTATGCGGCTTACATATTATTCTTTTTATAAAATATGCCGGAAAAACACTAGTCCCTCAACTCGCTATCGGACCAAACTACAAAAAACATGCATAATTTATGGAGTTAAGCGCAAAGTTAAAAAACTTATGCAAAACCTGTATAACTATGTTTGACTTCGTGATGCGTTAAATCATATCCCATGAATCCAAAATAAACAACTACAATTGAAATTAATGCAAAAATTGTGTTTTACTCGAGTTTTAAGGTTATTTTGGATACAGACCTTCAATCTTAAGATCTCCATTCTAATGATATCTTGGATGACTTGGATGATTATTCATATATTTCATAAAACCCAGGAGTACAAACCAAACATAAATACAACCGTACAATACCGTACAACAATACACCAAAATATCTCTGCTTACGCTTGTAGATCGACAAATTACTTTGTTACAATTTACAATTACTTGGATTAATTACACTAATTACAAATTACAATTACTTGGATTAATAATTAAAGGTTTCAGAGAGTCCACGAGTACGGACCAAAACAGAATGTATCAGAAAATATCACTAGTTGCACTGGTTAACCTTTTTTGAATGACCTGTAATATCCAGGCAATTTAATCTAATTTGTCAAACGAACCTCCAGGAATACATACTAAGACTATGAACTAAAAATTAAACACTGGATAAGCTTGTACGTCTTAACACTTTACTCCAGGGAATTCTTGGATGACAAATAACACCAATATTTCAATTATCTTGGGTCTCTAAACCTCTAGAAATATGAACCGAATATAGAATCATATCTCTGGTTGCGCTTGTAGATCGTAAGACCTCAACTTCAGAGGGTTTTTATAAAGCCTAGAACATCTGTTTCACTCAATACTTTGTTTGATTTAGGGCATAGAAACTTTCAGGGGACAATATGTACCGTACAAAACATGATATGCACAGAAAAATGATGTATTTCAATAGACGCGTAAAATTCACCTTCGTTCAATTGCAAGCCAAAATAAGCGTAAACAACCAAATTGTTTGCAATTTTTTATACAACAGACCTGAATACGAATCTGGCTTAAATTGACATGAGATATCCCATGAATTTATGCCAAATCTAGCGTTCCATTAAGATCCATTATATAACGCATAAAATGTTTCTCACACACGGTATACACAAAGTTTCATTCGAGTATGAGATAGTGTTGCCAAGTCCATGGCTACGTTGCGCAAATTTCATCGAAACTATTGAAAGAATCTTTGGTTACACTTGTAAATCGTTATTTCTCAATTTCCCATTCGTCTCATGTAACGTATGCGGAATAAAATTTGGAGAACCCTAACTGCATTTTAAAAAAAAAAAGTGGGCACTGTTTTAAACGTCATATTCGAGAAACATATATTTTCAATATTCAGTGTTGATTTCGACCCGATAGGAAGTTTTTGAACCACGTGAACATAATGGAAGCGAACGAGCATCAACGGCGAAAAATTATTTGTGCTTTACCCTTCTGACACCAAAAGAAGGGTATTAAGATTGCTTGAAAACTCGACTTTTTATCCGAGGCCCAGAGGGCCGAGTTTCATGTACCATTCGACTCAGCTTGACAAACTGAGCACATGTGTGTGTGTGTGTTTTTTTAATACAAGGTTCGAGAAATTCTTATGGACTGACCTAACACATAGGCCTGCACTTGATCATCGTATGTCAGAGAGTGGTCAGGGTCGACTTTTGAGAAAAGGCCGACTTCTGATCCCACTAAAACCCGTTTCATTGTTACAAAATCGGAAACCCCATGGGACTGCCATATGGTATTACTTCGTGGAGGGTCTTAGCCATTTGGCTACTATAGAGCCATTTAGGTCCTACTCCTTGCCACAACCATTTTGCTCTCGCTTTACTTGGTGGAGCCATTCTGCTCCTACCCTCAACGTCATCGAATTCAGTAGTCACCGACATCGGATCTACCCTTCTCCGACGGAGAATTACCAGCCTTTGGGTCCTAAACGCGAACAATGGTGAGCCATTTAGCTCCTACATACTGACGCAATCGACTCGAGTAATCCCGACTGCGAAACTATTATACAACATTACCCGAAATCGACAACCCTCTACTCCATTCAACCACTCGCTTCTTGATTCTCCCGCCATTTTCGCTGTAGAGCCGACATGATTTGCGAAAATTTCGTCACGACACATTCTATAGACGACGTTAACTGGGCGGGTATCTGCCCCACTGATGGCAAGCATCTCGCTTCGCAATGGTCCAAATCGTGGGCAGTCAAAGACCACGTGCTCTGGTGTCTCTTGGACATCTGCATACTCCGGACAAAAGGGTGACGCTGCGTGTTCAAATCGATGCAAATATTGCCTGAAGCCAGACAGAAGGTCAGACAGAAACTGCGTAAGGTAGAAGTTTACCTCTCCGTGCATCCTTTTCATCCAGATCGACAAATCCAGTATGAGCAGGTGCGTCCATCGACCGTTCACCCCCGTGTCCCATTCTCGTTGCCATTTAGTCATCGACTCCACTCGCACCAGCTTTCGAACTCCTCTGATATTTCTCCGCTAGTAACATTCACTGTCATCTGCGAGAGTGATGCCAATCGGGATAATTCCAGCAATGACGCATACTGCCTCCGATGAAATAGTTCGGTACGCACTCACGATTTGCATAGCCATGAGCCTGAACGTACTGTTCAACTTCGCCCGGTTACGCTTGGTTCCCAGCACTGCGACCCAGGCTGGACCTCCGTATCTCAGTATCGATGATGATACACTAGCCAGCAGACGCCGCTTCCTACTTCTTGGTCCATAGCTATTTGGCATGATTCTAGCTATCACGTTGATGGCTTTTGCCACCTTCTCACAGGCATAATCTACATGGCTGTTGAAATTTAACCGGTCGTCGATCATCCCACCTAAATACGTTAGGACGCGCTTCGAGGCTATGGCATGCCCTCCTATGACAATTTCTGCTCGTTGTACCGCTTTGCAGTTGCTGACCATCAGAACCTCCATTTTGTGGTAGGTAATCTGCAGCTTCGACCCGTGCATCCAGTTTTCAATTATGCCGATTGCTTCGGTCGCCAGCATTTCTACTTGTTCCAGTGTTTCGCCTTTCACTGATAATACGATGTCATCTGCAAAGCCAACAATCACTACGCTTTTGGGAAGCTTCAGCGTCAGCACACCGTTGTACATCCCGTTCCAAAGTATTGGTCCAAGGATGGAACCAGTAAGCTGGGCGCTGCTTGTTCCTCGGCTCCAGTTTCTTCGGCATGGTTGCGTCGCATGCCTTTACTAACGTATTCGTCAGCTCGTCCGCGTTTTGGTTCGAGAGTTCATTGTTGACAAAGAGTTCCTTGTCGAAGACCTTCGTCTTCCACTTCCGCTCGCAACTTTTTGTCCTTCGTATTGCGACAGGATTTCGCTGGCCCATGCTATACCGGATCGCCAGATGTTCGCTATGGGTATACTCCTCACACACTCTCCAGATCATATTTGTCATCAGCGACGGACTACAAAAGGTAACATCGATGACGGATTCACGACCGTCCTTGTGAAAAGTGCTGGTGGAACCTACGTTAGATAGAGTAACTTCCAGCTTTTCCAGAGCTTCTAAAAGGCTGCACACACAAGCGTTGGTACATCTGCTGCCCCACTCCACAGCCCAAGCATTGAAGTCTCCTCCGATGACGACCGGCCTTCTTCCGATGAGCTTTTGAGTCAATGCATCCAGCATCTGGTGGAAATGCTCTATGGGGTGCATAGCAGCTGCATACAAAGATCCCGTTGATTTTGGCGATCACGAAACCTTCTCATGAACTGGACACTATTTCCTGTATGGGAAATCTGCCCACCACTTGTATCGCAGCCATCGCCGCTCTATCTGCTACCCAGTTTCCGTTATCGGGAGGAACACGATACGATTCCGCAATGATCACACTTTGTTTCTGTTGTTGACTGCCACAACAGTTGCTGTGCTATGTCGCAATGATTGAGGTTTATTTGGGTTACCTCTATTACCTTTTTATATACAGGACACCGGTAGCCTCCCGTCATGTGGTCGTTGCCGTCTTCCTTTTTGAAAAGCATGCATCTCGGTTGCTTTGTGAAATCTCTTGCAAAGTGATCCTTCTCGCCGCTTTTCCTGCACAGATCAGATCTGTCCTGACCTTTGCAGTTCCTCGCCTGGTGACCAAATCCCATGCACTTAAAGCATCTCTCCCATTCCTTTGGAACTCGAGGGACGACTCTCAGTGAGCAAACCAACCACCCAACTTTTACTCGACCCGACTCCAACAGTTTGTTGGCTGCAGCTGTCGGCAGACGTATCGCCGCCGTCTGTGTGCCACCGTACGCCTTCCTCAACCGGATTGCCATTGGTGCATCTCCAAGATCGCAGTGCCCCTTCAGCGCCCTCCTCAGCTCGTCTTCTGATGTGATCTCGTCAAGATCCTTGCACTCGATCACAGTCTCCTGTGAGAGAGCTCTAACTATCGCCTGCTCACCAAGAGACTTTTCGACGAGCGTCTTGAAGGCTGTGCTCTTGATGGCAGGATCCTTCTTCAGCTCGAAGAGCATCTCACCTTTCTGGGTTCGCCTGGTTTTTACCACCTTCTCCCCTAGTTCGTCACGCCAGGGAGACGACCTGGACCCAACATATCGATCCCATCAACACAAGGACCGGGACCAACGGCTTCACTTCGCTTCCGAGGGAAGACTTGATCAGATATTTGTTGTATCAGAATATCCCACCGACAGAAATTGATACCAGACCTACTGGGGTAAGAGGTAATCACGCTTACCATTACACCGATGGCGCCGTCACGCGATGGATCTTATGAAAAAAATGGGAGGAAATTGGAACCAACTGTTTCGGAGGAACAAGCAGCTTCGCTTGAAAATGTTGTTTCAAAAAGTGTTCTCGCAAGCAATGATGTAATTTTCATTGTGGATGATGAATCACACTTTACCTTTGATGGAAATGAGTGGCAAGGTCATCATTATTATGCAGCAAAGGAGGGCATAAGTAATCAACTAAAGTATATAGAGCATTCAAAGTTCCCGAAAAAGGCCCTACTATCGCTTGCAGTCAGTCCGCTTGGAATGTCAGAACCGATATTTTTTTTCGATTCGGGCTTAGCTGATAATTTCGATCGGTACATCAACTTTTGCTTACCAAAAGTGGTGGATTTTATGAACAGGAAGCATAAGCACACGAACATTGTGCTTTTGCCTGATCTGGCGTCCAGCCACTACGCAAAAAAAAAAAATAATGGAGGCATATGAGATACCTTTTGTACAAAAAGTTGATAACCCTCCAAAGGTATAGAACTGCTTCCAATTAACAATTTTTGGTCTAATTTGAAACGGAAAGCATATGCCTACAATTTTTGACCAAAAACTGTGAAACAGTGAAAATCATGACCGATAAAATGCCAACATCAACTATTCCGACAGTTTTCCATTTTGGAAAAGGTACCTGCAAACTGCCGTTATGCTGCTCGAATGGGTGCTAATTGTTTTTACATTAAGCAATAAATAAAACAGGAAAACAGATAACTGTTCCCATAAATATTGCATTACTAACATATATTGGTTTCAACTTTGTCCAATTTCTATTCCGCATACGTTATCCTAGTCTTATAAATTGTCTTATTCATCCTAGTAAATTGTTTCAGTCAACTACCAACAACTTGCATAAAAATCATCATACTGGATAGTTTCCACTTTTTTTACAACGTGTTTTCATAAATAAACCTCGTTATTTTGAATAAGGTTCGTGAAAAAGTTATAAGTATGATATAATAGTATAGTATAAGTATAATAATACGTAAAAAAATCACGTAACAAAAAATATGAGCAATTTGATTTAAATGAATGTTTAAGGATTTTACTTTATGGAGCAGTTTAAAAAAATTAAGTTAATTACTAGTCTAATATTTCTATTCTCATGTCCCAATGCTTCCATCAGCTACAATATTTGAATACGATGTCAACCTTAAGGACGAAGTCTGGATCAACGCTTACATCCACAGCATCGACAGGTAGGAAAATTAAACTTTTTTCCAGTTCGCGATATCTAACCAAAAATAAGTCTACTCATAGGATAACAGCATTATTCAACAAACGAATATTCAACCCACTCAAGCATCCGAATCTTCTGTACCAACTAACGTCCGACTACCAAGAGGAATCGTCCGAGTTCAATATTTTCAAAGAACTTCCACGACAGATTTGCGAAGAACTTACAAAGCGACACACGCAACAGTTGCCACCCAACGGTCGTTCAACAAAATTTACCGATCGAGTTTTCCAACTAGCCGATCCCCACGGGACCTCATCCCTCGAGGATCACATTGCAACCATGATTTTCGCTGGCAGTGAAACATCAGCTTCGACAATCACATTCATACTGTTAATGCTAGCCATCCATCAAGACGTGCAGGATCGAGTCTACCAGGAAATCTGCTCTGTCTATGCTGATCCCTGTGATCACCATTTCTTGGATCAATCAAGCCTGTCTCGCCTTACATACTTGGAGCGGGTTATCCGGGAAACAATGAGGCTGTTTCCCGTTGGACCTATAGTAGGCCGTAAAGTAGCCGCCGACATCCCGCTGGAAACGGTAACGATTCCTGCCGGAGCGAACATTATCATACCCATTTACAAACTGCACCGTGATCGGCTGCTTTGGGGTCCCAATGCGGATGCATTCGATCCGAATAACTTTCTACCGGAGAAGGTAGCACAAAGGCATCCCTATTCCCACATTCCGTTCATGGCGGGAGTGCGCAACTGCGTTGGGATACGGTACAGTTGGCAGCTGATGAAAGTGATGTTGGTGCACTTAGTGTACAGTTTTCGTTTCTCAACCAGCTTGCAGATGGATGAGCTCGAGTTGAGAATGCGGATGGTGCTTAAGATAGACAATGGACGCGTGCTGACTATTGAACGAAGGGTGGGTTGATTGAGGAATGGATGAAGAGCATGTTAGTAGGCGGAGGGGTAATGTGATATGAGTTAAACCACCATTATTCATGTGTGTTAGCAATAAAATAATGAAACATCACAGCAATCGGTAGCCAAGATGTGTTAATTTCGTTACATGCATAATTAAACTTCGTTTCATTAATATAAAATACACGAATAGAGTATCCAATGGAATGGTTTTCTAGTGATTGACTTGCCTTTATCTCCAATAAAATGATCATATTTAGGAAAAGACTTCTATAATTTCATTCAAAAAGTTAATGACTGTGATCAAATTTGATTCAATTATTTCGACAAGATTGTATGTTTTTACAGTAGATGAAGTGTGGGTTAAATGGAATGATGAGCTTAAATGGGGAAGTGCTTTTTCCGTTGAATAATCGTAAAACATAATTGTACAAAATAAAGCATATAATAAAAACCCTTATTAATGCCATTACTTCAAGGGTAAGCCGCTTAGAACAGTGTGCCAGCCATGATGTCTTACATACTAGACCAGGGCTTCCCAACCGGTGGTCCGCGACTCCCAGGGGGGTCGCGGGCGTCTGACCAGCGTGACAATTTTTATGCATACAGAATAAAAGAAATAACTGATCCATAAAATAAAATGCAACCTACTTATAAAGTGCATGAATTTAAAGAATAAACGAGTATATTTTGATCTTCGTGCGTCTTATAATTCGTTCGAGTAGAGCAGAGTAGTGGTGAACGGAAGGCAACGAAGGACAGTTTGTTGCTTCTTCCTTTGTTTTTTTTGTTTTAAAAGCGGGTGGATGGAATTTTTTTTTTTTTTTCTTTTTTTCTTTCTTTCTTTTTTTCTTTTTGTGGGATTGGGGTGGGGGTGTTGGGGGGGGCAGGGATGCCAATGTTCCAGTTTAAACTGGATTCTTCCAGTTTTTTTTACGGGATCCAGTCAAAAAGTTAAATCTTCAAATCGTCCAGTTTTTCTGACTTTTGTCCAGTTTTTTCCAGTTTTTTTTCACAACCCTGTTTGTTTTACCCATTAATTGTAGGACTTTTTTTTTAATGTGGAAAGATTCCTATCCTCTTAAAAGGCTGCTGTGTTTTTAGCGTTTATACATCAACTTTCTCTATCTGTCAACTGCAGCTTTTTGAAGCTTTATCGACGCACACTAGTGAATCATTTGAATTAAAGAAGTTTGAACAAGAGGGGAACATATAAGTTGGGAAAACAAAGATGATAAGTATCAAGATACTGATAATGAATTCTGGGAACTTAGAAACATCGACTTTGATGATTTGAAGCATGAAAATGATGCCACGTTGTTTTGGGGAAACGTTTTAGCATTGAAAAGATTTGACATTTCATTTGCTTTTCCAAATCTACGGAATTTGATACCAAATTTATTAATTCTTCCTCATTCATCTGCGACGGCGAAAAGAGTTTTTTTTTCGTTTACAATGTAAACAAAACTAAAATTTGAAATAGGTTTGGGACAAACATGATAAAGGGAATTTTGGCAACCAAAAATTTGGTTACTTTCAATCAAGAAAAATCAGGAAAACTTAAAATAAATCAACACAAAAAAGCCAAGTATAATTATTAAATGTACGAGTTGGTTAGAAGAGAGACCAAAGAACAGTGAATATTTGTTATTGTTATTTGGGTTTAGTTATATTTGTAAAGTTTAAATATTGACCAGGTGAACAAATAAATATATATTGTATTTTAAATTCAGTTTTAGTCTTGGTTTAAAATTTATTTGTTTACACATAAATGATTAAATTTGATTTTAAAATAACACTAAGAATGCTTTAAACAGTTTTTAAAATCTATTGGAAACAAATTACTTTAAACATTATCTTTTTTTCAGCTTGGAAAACTTTGTGTCATTCCTCCACAAAAATGGCCGTGGGTTGAATGTGGTACATGTTTAATACCACAGCAGATTCAAAGATCGAAACGTCATTTAGGTCAAGCGTTATATAATAAATAAAATGTCCTTCGTGGTTCCACGCATAATTAAAAACCATTCATTGACAATTCCCCATATTATTGATAGCTATTTCTGATATTGTTGTGACAATAACCCTAAAGTTGATAAGTATAAGTTAACAGTATCCTATACAGTTTTAACCATATAGCAGAGGCCAAATAACATTATGCTGAATAGGCGGTTGTATTCGCTTTATTTTCATTCTATTTTATGTCAAAATCTTGGGATATAATCCAGAATTTAAGAAATCTTACAATGACAATATAGCATATAGTAACCATCTGTGTTAGTGTAAAGAATTTTTAGTTGAAACCATTACAGACCAATTCAACATATTGTAACAATATACCTTACATACAACATATAAATTGTAATATGCGACAAATGGTTTTTCATTACTTATGCTTGATTTTTTTAGGATCCAGTTTTTTCCAGTTTTTTTTTTTGCATTCTTCCAGTTTTTTTCAAAAAAAATATTGGCAACGCGGGAGGAAGTGAGAGGATTGTTTGTTAGTTTGGAAAATGGGGGGGGGAGGTGGGGGGGGGTGGGGAGGGGGGTTGAGAGGTGGAGAGTTGTGGGGGAAGTATGGGAGGGTTGGGTTTTGATTTAGGAATTTGAGACTTTTTCAGAAGCGTCTCGCTTACTTAGCTGATGTTTTTGAGAATCTGAATTTGCTGAATTTGAAACTTCAGGGCAAACAATCCAATCTTGTTCACTTCCAAGATCATCTTCATGCATTCGCGGAAAAACTAAAAAAAATGGCGCCGAAAAGTTAAGATGGGAAATGTTGCCATGTTTGATCGTCTGTGCAATATGACCGATAAAGGAGCAAACGAGCTGACTTCGGCTCTCCAAGCAGAAATTATTGCACATTTGGATTCACTGGAGCAGCAATTTGAGAAGTATTTCCCCGAGTTGAAGCAAGAAGTAGCTGCTTTAGTACGCAACCCGTTTTCATCTTCATTGGATGTGGCTAGCCTTCCAGATGAGATACAGGATGAATACTTGGACCTGAAAAACGATTCTTCGTCTCGCGATTTGTTTCATGAAAAGGAACTGAGCCAGTTCTGGTGTGCTATGTATGGCTCGTACCCCAAAGTTTCCATGAAGATCCTAATCCCATTCGTGTCAACATACCTTTGTGAAAGCGGATTTTCAACTCTACTTCAAATCAAAACGAAGACAAGAAACAGACTGAACGTTGAAGATGACATGAGATTGGCGTTGTCTCAAACACAACCCCGGATTTCAAATCTAGTGTCCCAAATCCAGGCGCAGCAATCACACTGAGAGTGTTTTTCTCTGGTTATAACATAAAATGTCGTAATAAATCAAAAAGATCGTAAATTGATGTATTTCTTTATTTTTTAATCGCAACATAATCACATTAGTTTTCCAAGAGGGTCGCGGGGCCATTACTGATTCAAAAAGGGGGTCGCGAGCCCAAAAAGGTTGGGAGCCACTGTACTAGGCGAATATGTTTCATAACTGCGGCACTTCGATTTTCAATCTATACCACATGTGTGGCACACTGAGGAACACTTTTGACAGTTGAGCTTATAGAAATAAGAAATCAGCAACCTTGCCAAAATGCATTGCTTGGTTGCCAGGCTCAGCAGAAAATAACAATTTGGGCTTTGAACACATCGGCACCCTCGGCACATTTTGGGAATTCCCCGAACATTGCAACGCTTGTAGACACACTCAAAAAAATAGCACAGGAGAAAAGTGTGCTGAGCTATACACCCCTTGCATTACTTGCATTCCAGTTCAATCTTCACAATCCCAATCAAAATTGTTTTAAATCTAATCCCATCTAATCTAATCTAATCTAATACAAACGCAGCCAGGACGAGAGAACATCCTGGAAATAATTGGGTTAGATGACGCCAAATTATTATTTTTTTGTCAATATTGATGCTTGCAGCATATCAGAGACATAATACAAGCGTCAAAACGACCAGGCCGACTCCGTTGCAATAACCGCAAAAGATGATTCTGTAAAATGAGTTGGATTCAAATAAATAGATTTGAACCACAGCGCATTTTAAGAATCTACAGGGGAGGAAAATGCGTGGACAAACCGTACCATTAGCTCCGAGGTAAAAATAATAAAATAATATTAAAGTAAATCATGAAAATCCATATAATGATATAAATGATAATGATAATAATAAAAATATAAAAACAGTATGCAATGTCATAAACAACAGTAGATAAAATATAGTGAAGGGATATTAAAATGTAAAATGATAATAATAATAATTACACACGTCTGCAGATTTTAGTCCTGCTGCAATTCTAGAAGGATTTGCCTAGGTTCTATGACATATAGGTTGTAGAAGGTATATATATAATGCACTTTAAAGTTAGATAATCTATCCTAGCCACGAGAAAAAAAAGTTGAATGTGTGAACATTATTTTATAAACTTGGAAACTCCATATAAATATGAGGAATAGTATATCTAAAATGTCGATGTGCTGTTCCGCTTCCTTGCACCGCTTTACTTATTTGTGGTGGATCTCATAGATATAAATGATGACATCCACTGGTTGGTCGCTGATCTAATGTAATCTAATCTAATCTAATCTAATCTCATCTCATCTAATCTAATCTTATCTAATCTAATCTAAGCATTCCCGAGCACCCGACGATGACTATAATTGATACTGGCTCCTTGAACCTAAACATGAATTCAAGTATGTGAAAACTTGTATGTACCCTATTAACAATGTCCATGAATAAACATGATACACATCTTAAATATATAACAGTTAAAACTCCACATCCCGTAAATTTAGTAGGATTACAAATAATATATAATGATATGACGTAGAAGGAAATGCTTGCTCATCACCATGAGGCCCCAAGAGTGGACTGTAATGTTTGCTAGGATGAAAGATATGAAGAGAAAGTGTTGATAGTTCCGTCAGTATACGACAGGTTTGGAAAATTGAAAAGAAGTATTGAAAATTGAGCGACGGGCTTGGATATAGCAGTACACGAACCAAGCACACATTCCTTTGCCTTACATCCCCAATGCGGGGTAGGTCAAGGTCAAGGGTGCGAACGAATCCGCCACCTTGACAGGCTACAATGATATGATGAAAATAACACGATGTTATAATGAAATACTAAACAATATACTTTTTTTTTTTCATTTAAAACATGTATTCACAGAATACATCTGACATCCATTGATTTATTACTGAAAAGAAATATTAGGTAGGGTATTTGTCCCTTAACTCAGCCTAATAAGCAACGATCGATTACATTTTTTATTATAACTCATAAACTATTTTAGCTTAAAGCAATATTTATCTAGTTATACACTTGCTTAGATACGTTTAGTAAGACTTTGATAGTATGTATCATGAAAAGCTATAAAATTCATTTTAGAAAGTCACAAACTTTCGAAGGATATGGACGTAATGTCGGTCTAAAAGCATCAAATTGGATCTATTCATGGATGCAACTTCGTCCCATTCGATCATTTTTTTTTTTATTAAATGCCTATTCAATCATAATACCAATAAACAAAGTTATTTAAATACAATTGCATACTGCCTATGGTCACATGTCAGTCTTTTATGAAAATAGTAGTTGAAATTCAGAAGTGCCATTTATTCTTGCTGAAATGCTCATAAAAACTGAGCCTTTATTTGATCTCCATGCTCTCAAGCATGTAGATCATAAATCATGTTAAAATAAGCTGTAGAAAAACCCTATTTAAACGGGTTAAAGGGTTCTTGGGGGGTCTATTTTAAACTTTTAAAAATCTTCTTCTTCTTCAGCATTTCAAGCTTATTGCTTTCGCAATTAGCTTATTGCTTGTTCTCAACTTAGTGTGCAGATGCACTTCACACAGTTATTAATTAAGAGCTTCGATGCCAAGTACCATTTTTGCATTAGTATGATTGTGAGCCAAGTACAATCATACGCTATGCCCAGGGAGTCGAGAAATTTTCCTTTACGAAAAATTCCTAGACTAGACCGGGAATCGAAAGCAGCCACCTCCAGCATGGTGTTGCTTTGTAGTTGCGCCTTTACCGACTGCCGTTTTCACCAACTTTGGAGCTAATACACTGCTAGGAAGGCCCAGAATTTCTCTTGATTTATTCCTGCCTTCCCTTGTAGTTGCCAATATCTGTCAAGGTCTTACCTTGCAAATGCAACTTGAAATTTTACGATTTTGCTTGTAGTCCATTTTCCCCCTTGCACTAGAATTGATTTCCTAAATCTGGCGTTTTTTACGTTAAAAATGCCTCAGGTTATCTACATAGCCTACATAGTTTTCAATCTTAAGTATACTTTTTTGGAGTAGGTTCGCTTTTAGCCAACTTAAGTAATTTTAAACCACAGAAAAAAAACAATATCCCTAGAACAGAATGCTCCTAGAAAATGATAAACCATTTCCATAATATTTACCCACATTCCACCGTTCAAAGCTAGCCGAGGGCGACGTGCCTCAACTGAAACACTTCCAAGAATAGTTCAAGCCTACGGGAAAGAGTGCAAATCAAGCGTACGTCTGGACCACACCAACCACACTGTCGTCGTCGTCGTTCGTCTTCCTTTCTGACACTTTATATAAAGTCTAGAGTGTCATTTCATTTTGTCTACGTAGGTTCCTACCACCTAACACCGACCGACCGATCGTCCGATGAAGGAAGATACGGTTATAGAACACGACAAATCGCACTTAGTGCCATCGCCCGTTGGACGACGTTGCCGTGTATTTTTTTTTTTACATTTATCCCTGTCTGGAGGACGAAACGAACTAGAAATCGAAACAAAACAGAACGAAAGCAAAACATTATGTTTTATGCATGGTTTCATTAACGGTACTCAATGGCTCAACGACGGAGCACCTATAGAATGTTGAGACTTTTTCTCATTCCAACTAGTTTGTGCAGTGGGATGGAATGGAACGAACGGAAAAGTGTTAATGAGTATGACCGCACAATAATTTATAAAGAAAGTTTTCCGATGTGATATATGATGCTTTTCTAGAATAATGTCGCTATCAGCTAACAAGTATTTTCGAAGTGAATGTCCAACTCGTTTTTCGTTCAAGCCACATTTCATAAAATTAAGGTACAGTTATAGATCGAATTAATTGTCTATGCTGTTATGGAAGTCTCATATAAATCACCATAGCCACAGGCATAACTCGGCAAACTGAGTCACACAGAAACCGTAGCCAACTAGCCAAATATCTGCTGTTTGAAAACCTGAATCAATTCGATTGTTCTTTCGCTGGTTGGTCAATCACTGGTTGTATACATTCACCAAAAAAAAAACTTAATCTGATTGATGATTTAATTTACTCCCCACGTGCTCGAGTCAAACTCTTGCCCCCTCCATCACAGCACGATACACTACATAAAGCATGGACGCGGGGTGCGCGGATTTGCCAAATCCAAATGAGCCATGTCTAACCGACAACGGTCGAGTCGATGATGGAATCATAAAATGAACCACTGCGCGATCGTGTTCCTCGCAATCTGGGCGGCTTACAGTGCAGCCGAGACTAGAGAGTCTTCATCCACAAGTGCGGAAAAGTAATCTCCAATCAGGGAACGTTAATAACACCACTGAGAGGTCTCCGGAGGCCACCGCATATATTTTGTTTTTGTCTGCGTTTCGGTCATTACCAGCGGAAAAGAATCAATACCATTGAGATGAAACGCGGCCAAGCTCGTTGAACTTTGCCACATGGAATAATGCGAATTAACTTTATGGATTCTACTGAAGTGTGTGTGTTCTGATCCCTCGAGATTTTTTTAGTGTATCATAATATATAGAAGAAGTTAGTTTATAACTACAATACTCACATTCAATAAAGATACTTTGGTGGAAAAATCATTAAAAATTTATCCGAACCAGAGGCGGGACCGAAAGTTAAACCTGCTGATGAAATTGAATCTTCAAAAAGACTGCGCCTAGTTACGTAAATCTAATTTGGACAGCAAACAAAGTTACTGAGAACTTCAGAATGGGTTCTAATGCGGCAAGGAACAGAAGCATTTTTTCTGTCAAAACCCCCTAGAAATGTTAGAACTGACGCGTTCACAACACAAAGGAGCTCCTCAAGGGTTAAGCTCAATATTTTCTAAATTAAATTTACTCGAAGAAGAATTTGGTGAGTGCATTTCAATTTTTGAAAATGTTCAAGCTTATCTTGATACACATCTACTTTGTCTGTCTATACTATAACCGAATCCACTCTAACCAAAACACGTAAAAATATCAGCTTTCAACTCAGATATTTTGTCCGGGAACAAGTGAAATCACTAAAGTTCATGGTAGGAGTTATAAAAGCTTTTGATCGCTTTAAAACAATTTGGTTTAAAGCAACTGAAGTCGGGCAATCAACATCAGTGCCAATTTACGCACATTTATATTATTTTACAAGTTTTTGGCCTCACTTTAAATTGATTTAATTGATTCATCTTTATTAAGGAGCCTGTCAGCCACAGCTGGTTTGGTTCCACTTAAAGCATAAATAAACAGGAGGGACCAGAAAGAGCCCCTCCGTGAATTTGGGGTCCTGAAGGGAGTTCCCTACGGAGTGGTTCAAATCGGAGTTTTCTTTAGATTAAAATTGTTACAGAGTATTAAGAATTTGTTTTTGGGTTGTTCTTTTCGTGCATGGGTCATCATCAGTCTCACGGTTGGTGATTGTGGTTGGGAAAGGTTCTTTTCGTGCGTTGGTCTGCTATCGTATTGACTGTTGGTTGCTGTTAGTGGTATCTTAGCGTTTCAAGCTTATTGCTTTCGCAATTCGCTTATTGCTTGCTCTCACAACTTACTGTTCTAAACGCACTTCCACAGTTAGTAATTAAGACCTTTCGATGCCTGTCTTATTAATTAAGACCTTCGATGCCTGAAGTCGAGAAATTTTCCTTGACGAAAAATTCCTAGACCAGACTGTGTATCGAACCCAGCCACCTCCAGCATGGTGTTGCTTTCTGTCCGCGCCTTTACCGACTGAGCTAAGGGAGGACCCTGTAAGTGGTATCGTTATCAGAACAAGGAGGGTCCAGAGTGGGTAACAAAGTTCGGTAATTTGGTCGATAGTACTTGGCGACTTCCTTGAACTATATCCGGTTGTATAAATCTCCATCTTTGAGGAAGCATATTAATGCCGTCTCCCTCACAGAGAGCGTCTGTTATGCTGCCCGGGGTGCCCCAAAGCTGGCGTGGACTCTAATACTGGGTACAGTAACAGATAAAATGCTCAACGGTGTGCTGAAAAAAAATGGAGCACAGTGCAGGGAGTTTGTAAGCAGACTCGGAAGCCTTATCAACGAACTTATGAAGGCAATGGCCCCGAATACAAGTCGCATTCTGATGACAGGCTTCAGAAAGTGTGGAATCGTACCATACCTCTTGAAATTGTTAGTCAGCTGCCTACTGAAGACGTGAACAACGATTTGGTTGGGGACTCGTTCATGGAGTTCCAAGAACAGCATCGTAACAACGTCATCGGATCTTCAGTTGGACCTCAACCGAAAAAGAAGCTGAAAGTATCTCCCGGAAAAAGTATTTCGCCCGACGAAATTCTTAAAAAAAAACACTTTATTTGTTTCTTTCCTGTTTTGCTTTAGTTTTCTTACCTGTATCCGCGCCCAAAATTGGGAATTAAGTGAAGCATACGAGAATTTGCTGAAAGCTATTCATTAAATGCCAATATTTAATAAATTGCATAAAGTTTAAAAAGTAGCCCCCACAAAGTCCAACAACTCATTTTAACTCACAATTTGAAAATTATTTTTGTTTTTCTATAAATTGCGATCATATATTGTACACATGTTTCCTACATATCCAGGTTAAACATAAAGACTGTATTCGATGAAATTTGGACACACAAAATAGGTCACCAAAAATTTTCCTTGAGCCCGATTCTTTTCAAACTTTCTGGAAATAAAGTACTACTAAATGGTTAAGTTTTGACATCATTGGTTTATTGAACCTTCTCCCAACCCAAATGCCCGCACCTTTGCCTTGACCCCTTTCATCAAATTTTGGGCAATGATAGGACCGACTTGCTTACTTACTTTTAACCACACTTTCTTTAGTTCAAGTTGATTTTCTATCAGTTTTGGAGTTTTAACGAGCTTTGCCTTCATGATTGCCCAAAAATTTTCAATTGGGCGAAGTTCCGTAGTGTTTGGAGGGTTGACGTCTTTTGGTACAAAACTTCATTATTATCTTTGTACCAGTCTAAGACGGGCCGGGCATAGTGGCAAGATGCCAAATCCGGCCAAAACAGTGTCGGGCCATCGTGAGATCTCAAGAAGGGCAGAAGTCGTTTTTGGAGGCATTCGTCCTTGTAGATTTGTCCGTTGACGGTCCCAGAGGTGATGAAGGGCTGACTCATTTTGCCACATCCGCAGATCGCTTGCCAGACAAGGAATTTTTTGGCGAATTTCGACAGTTTCTTCTTCCGTACACTCTCCGGAACGGCCAACTTAGAGGTGGCGACGTAGTGTTCCTGTCCTGGCATTTGTTTGGTGTCGGCTTTAATGTAGGTCTCATCGTCCATCACAATGCAGAACGGTTGTGTGAGCCACTCCCTGTACAGTTTTCTTGCACGAGTTTTGGCCACCGAGTTCTGTTTATCGCTCCGGTTCGGTGCCTTCTGGACCTTGTACACATGTAATCCAGAACGTTCACATGTAATCCAGAACAAACTGAAACTTTCGCCTTTTTCGCAACATCCCTGATCGAAATGTTGGGATAACGCTTAAATTGGTTCAATACCATCCTGGCCTTCTCCGGATTTGATGTGCTACGATTTTTGCCACTACCATTTTTCCGCTTGGTTGTCTTACGGTCCTTGAACGTTTTGATTACATGAGATACGGTTGAATGTGCGATTCCGAGCTGTTTTCCGATCCATCGATGAGAAGCGTTTGGGTTTTCGAAGTGAGTGCCCAAAATTTGTTGGCGCACTATTTCTTCATTCGAAGCCATCACTGAAATCACTTGACCGATTTTCACGAAACTGATTACACAATTGACAATGAAATGTATTCAGTTAAAATTTCAATAATTTTTACCCACACGCTAAAAAGTTGCGTGTGTCCAAATTTCATCGAATACAGTCTTTATATAAAAATTACTGAAATTCATTAACCATTACAGCTGTTACAGTCTCTCAGAGTTGAACAATCTAAAAAAAGTGTAAAAAGAAGCCCCGCACGACGGTATATAGTTTTCATCATATAGGAATAAAAAAAATACTACACTCGAAAAAATCGAAACGTTGTTTCCACGTGAAATTTCATGTAACTTTCACCTGAACATGTAACCAAATATTCTTCAGTAAAATCAGGTAAACATTACGTGTCAGTGAATTGTACGTGAACAATCACGTAACATTCATGTTATTTTCACGTAGAATGTGGATTTACGAGAAAATCACGTAGCTCTTACGTGAATTTCACGTGTTTATTACTGGTTTTGGCGCTGGAACAAAAATTACGTGCGTTTCACGTGGAAACATCGTGTCGATTTTTTTGAGTGTAGATTAAACTGTTGTCGAAATTTTAAATTCTAGCCTACTCGTCAGCTTGAAACCTAGTAACCATACGCATATTTTCAAAAATTGCAAATCCGAAGTTATATAAAAGAACAGTTCCTATCTAGCGGGCTTATTTTTGTTCTATGTTTCTTTTCAATTTATTTATTGTTTGGTATATAGGGTACATGTTCTTACTCACTCTCATCGTCCCGAAATTCACCCACTCACAAACATAAACAACGAAATAGAGCGCGAGCGGGTTAATTTGTCGTGTTGGAACTTGGCATTGAACATAAGCAAACATGATACAAGAAAAAAAAAAAACGGAACAAGGTGATTAATATAAAGGATATGACTAACATGAATACTGTTACTAATATACACTACGTAGAAAGGTCTATTCTACTGCTTTAAATAATGTTATATACATACTTGTCATCGTCAGTTTTAAGAAACAGTTTTCTGTGACTATGTGCTTCATTTCGAACATTTAGATGACCAAAACATTTACCCTTTTCGATAATGCTGCAATTATATTCAGTCATTATGCCATGAGCAAACCAAGTTTGTTTATTCATTCCATAAAATACATGAATAAATAACAACAAAAATGAAAAGTGTACTTTTGGTCGTTTCCCATACATTGAAAGAAAGAAGTCTACAAGTGATTTGCGACTTAGATATCTCATCAGTATCACACCTGACGTTTGTGCCTTGATACAAACGTCCTACGACGCGGCAGCGAAATAAAAGAGCACAAGGTGTGGTACTTTCACTACTGGTCATAAAACCTCTTCGTCAGTCGCCCCAGTACTTTTTTTTTTCTCATATGCAGGTCTATCTCATGCTGTCGCATGCTGTTCTTGCCATCTCATCATCGGCAAGGCGAACACCTTCGAAAGGGGTTATTAAAGCTCGATTCAAAGTAAATCTGGACGCACCGTTTAATACACCACCCTAAACCATACGCGTCCCTGGTGGTTGGAACAAAAAAAGGTTTCACATGCATTTGTTGATGTTTCATTGATGAAGAAATTGATGAAAAGTTTTTCTCGATTGAACGACGCATCTCGAAATTACGGATCATGGAACTTGAGAAAAGAAAATTAATTGTGCACAAACATCTAGAGAATCCTTCGTGGTCTGCCTCAAAAATAGCAAAAGTGTTCAAATTCCCAAAGTCAACGGTGTGTCTTGTAATCAAACGTTACAAGGATACTCTGAGTGTGGATAGCATCTATCATAAAAGTGGCACTAGGGACATAGAGCTGAGGAGAAAGGTGTTGAAGTACGTGAAAGGCAACTCAGGTGTCTCCATACGTGATTTGGAATAGAAATACGATTCCAACTTTTCCACCGCGCGTAACATCCTTTAAAGAGAAGGATATAAGTCTTTTTGTACCAGCAAACATCCAGATCGCTCCCTGAAACAAAATTTAGTGGCCAAAAGGCGAGCACGATTACTATATGAACGAGTTTTGACGATATTTGTTGGCTGTATTTTAATGGATGACGAAACATATGTCAAACTGGAATATCAACAAATCCCCGGACGAAAATTTTACCTGGCAACTGGTCGTGGGGATGTCCCTTCCAGGTATAAATTTGTTTTTGCTGATAAATTTCCTCGGAAACGAATGATTTGGCATGGAATCTGCAGTTGTGGCCTTAAAACTACAGTTTTCATCACATCTCATACAATGACGTCGAAGGTTTACATTAAAGAGTGTCTGAAAAATGGGATGGGATGGCTTTCTATCCAACTTTTGTAGCGAAGACATGTGTAGAATATTATTTAAATCGGAGAGAGTTGTCTCTATTTTTAACCAACTCCGTCATTATTTCACTGCAAATGCTCTTATGCCAAACGGCGTACAATCGTGTAACAATATAGTATTATAAAACAACAGAATATTTGGACATTTTTGTCTCGATTTCGTCTATAAAAACATTTCTTTATCTATGACTTGTTTACTCAAAGATAAATTCTTAATTTCTCCTTAAATTTACGATCCCACCACTTGTGGTCGACTCAAGTGCAACGCTCGTTTCTGAATGTCAATGGCGTATTTTTTTTTATCTCATTCGCTTAAGATCCTTCGAACCGTCATAACGAACCTGCTCACAACACAGAAAACCTTCCGTTTGCTTGGCGGTACTCTGAGCGATGGAACATTTAACATCAAAGTGAAATGTATGAAACCCATAAAAGGGAACATTCTCTCTGTACTCATCAAATGGTGCTCATCCTGCTCCTCCTCATCTACAGCATCATCATCATCAGCACGATAGTCCGACACCGCATTGTGATTGTATGGATTGCGCGAAGAAGGAGAAGGAATTTAGCGAAAAGTGCAATTATGGCGTGTTTTTGCTGGTTTTGCCTACAAGATGTACATAAACGGTTTGAGTTTATTATTATATCCGTAATGAACGATTTGAGATTCAGATGAGAAAGAGGGAGTTCAGTTTGATTGTCGTAAATTGGAAGTGGCGATTATCTGGAACAACCAAATTTCAGCCTTTCATTGCGATGTTCGGGTTGTTCGGAGTACCTGTCAATTCTACAAACATTTCCTGCTGAATAAACGATTATACCTGGCTTTTCCAGCAAATAAAATGATTTTTTAACTTTGAATCATCTCAAAATCGTATCGTCCGCAAACATAATTTTGCTCAGAAAAAAATTAATCTTCAACTGAATGCAGACAAAACATTAATAATAAACTGCCTCTCCAGCGCCACCATTATTCAAGACACTATGCGGCTACGTGCCCCGGCTGCTGCACGAATGTCTCGTCTAGTCACATCGGCCTCTGTCGTGCAAAGTGGTCTGAAAGTGATACTATGCTCTCCCACACAAAAAACCCAAAGCCTGTTGAGACCCAACGATGACAAGCCTTTAATGTTTTTTTTTTCTTCAAAAGTTTGGTTTATCATAAACCACTCAATGAATGCAAAATGAAAGAAATCACTCGTCCTTGCCTTGTAGCAAACGGGAGGGAATTGGACCGGATACTTGTTTCATAACAAGGTAGAAGATTATTGCATGAAGCAATCCAGGCAAAGCTTAACCCTGCTGTGCTCCTGTTAGTTAAATCCAAACTGTCGTTGAACCTTCGAGGCACCTCCATAAAATAGGATCAGTCTGTCGCTTCGGGACAATTGCGATGTGTCCACACTTTCAGTTTTTTTTTAAATCTCTTTTTGTTCCTTTCTGTTCCAGTGTATCTATTGGTCAGGTATTATAGTGTCTACCGTGCCGCAGCCAGTCTCCATCATTGTCGTGCATTATATTTATTCTGTCCGACATGCGAATATTTTTTCAAGTGGACCCTTTTCTCTAGTCGAGTGAATCGGCTCTGTCAGTCTAACTGTCTACTCGTTAGTTTAATCTAGTTAAAGGCGCAATGGAGCAGGAAAAATTCCTTGTTCTGTGGGAAACTGTTTCGATAAAGCATTGCTGTGAGAGACGATTGAAATATAGGGATAATTAATCCTGATAACATTTTTGTGAAGCATGGCGAGTTTGTAGGGTAAATTGTAGAACACTCGACTGATCTGGATTAAGGTTACCAACAGAGTGTTCTAAATTTGAGTGGATGGTGAATAAGAATGAATACGACATATTTGGGCATGGTATAGTCATCTAAGCTAACATATTTTGTTCAAACGCTTGAATAATTTTAACAAAAGTTTATTTTTAACGGGACAAAACAAAGTACGCAATACTTACAACGGAGACAGACGTTTAAGGGGGTAGAACACTCTGGCGGCCTAAAAAAAAGGTGATTTTTGGGATTGTTTTTAAAGATAACTATAAATGTAAGACAAAAATGGAATACATATGTTTATTCTGCCGTTTTCGTGCTACAAAAATTAATGTTTTGGCCTACATTGGGCAACTCCTTCGGCCGCTACATCAGGTGTAGCGTGGCACGTCTGTCTGCAACCCGCTGATCGGCGAACATCATAGAGTCCGCACCGTTGGAGCTAGCAGAAAATCGATATTTTTCCCGCAATCTCATGCACCAAAGAGCCAGTTTTTGAGATACAGATAAACGGCTACGTACGATGACAGAAAAAATTCAAACCGAGTTCAAATCGGACGAACCGTTTATGAGTTATGATGTCCGCCAACTTTGAAAACATGGTTTCGGGATAATCGCGTTCGAAGTTTTGAGTCCAGTTTTTGTTCGTCTACATACCTCCAGTCTGCTATGATGGGACCATAAAAAATTCCTTCGAAAACTCGTTTCTCGAGTTCTTGTCACATCCTAGTCGCCAATATGCTCCTCCTGGCCTTCTTCGCGGCTTCCGACAACGGCGCTTCAGCGCAATCGACGCGCTCGCTGTCGGCCATCGCGCAAAAGGAATGGAAGTTCGTCCTGATGTCCAGCTGCAGCATTCTCATAACGTTGAAAATCCCGTTCAGTCCCTCGTTGGAATTGCAGGCCGTCAAATTTGATGCAATTTCAACAACTTCCTTGCCGCTGTGAAAAGTTTTTGGAGACAGCACCCAGATGCTAACGTTGAAGCTTTCATTGGCGTTTTGCGTATATCCGACTAGACAACGGTCAAGCAGTTCATCGCGACTAAGATCTTGATAGACATCCAGACGGAATAGTTCATAGTTTGTAGGTCGAAGTTTGCGTGTATCGCGGTTTTTTTTTTAAAGCAAAAATGGACCTGGAAAAAAATTCTACTTGATTGAGCTGTGAGAAAAACATCCGGTGTTGTGGGACCCAACTAATCCCGATCACTTGTGGAAGTGTATATTTCAAAGTAAGTGTTTTATTCTGTTTTGCAGTTCCTCATCCTAAGAAAGTCTAGACCAAGGGATATTGATACTTAGCTAAGTACTAAGATTACGATTCTACCAGTTTCGAAGTTCAACCATTGATTTTAATCCCTGACTCTAAAGTACAATCACCACTTTTTAAAACTTGAAAATCCGAGTACATCGAAACCAAAGTCAGCAGTGCGCAATTTGAAGCGTAAAAACTCAGCATATGATGGGATGGCACTTCTCTCGAACTGCGTCGAAATCGTGTCTGAACCTACGGAACTTAAAAAACCAAAAAAACGGGCCACTATTCTGGGTGTATTACAAATATTCGATGGCTTTAAGGAACTTGAATAACAAATTTGAACAGTCCTATGAAGAGAAAATAATTTTCAGGATGTCTCAAGAGCAGCTGATTGTCCTCGTGCAGATGAGCCATACAACTTGCCCACTATCAGAGCCAAAACAGGCATCTCAGTAAATATCCTGCTTAGGATTCTCCAACAGCAATCGGCAAATATCCCACCATCTCTGATCCTTCCTTGACATACGTAAACTTGTATTCTGCATCCAGCATACCCATTAACACAATGCTGAACTGCTTTTTACAATTTAAATAATCACTGACAATCTTTGCAGGGGCTTTTATACTAACGCGATATCCGTCTGACGCTTGTACACAGTTCGAAAATTGCCATTTGCCTTGAAATTGACAGCCAATCCACTTGTGAATAATATACGAGTTTTAAATAAAGCTGTAATTTCAATTTAATTTAATTTTAAGAACATCCAGATGAACTTCCCTGACTTCCAGACGAACTTCCCTGACCTTCTCAGAAGAACTTCCCTGAACTTCTCTGAATAACATCCCCGAAGATCGCTGAAGAACTTTTTGATGTACTCTGAAGAACTTCCCTGAAGTACTGAGCAGAATTCCACTGAAGTTCTCTGAAGAACTTCCCTGAACTTCTCTGACGAACTTCCCTGAATTTCTGTGAAGAAGTTCCTCTGAAGAACTTCCCCTGAATTTCCTCTGAAGAACTTCCCGGCAGTTCCTCTGAAACACTTCCCTGAAATTCCTCTGAAGAACTTCCCTGGAATTACTTTTCTGAAATTCCCTGAATACCTCTCCGAATTTCGCTGAAGAATTATCTGAAGTTCTCTAAAGAAATTCCCTGAAGTTCTTCGAAGAACTTCGGGGAAGTTCTCAGAAGAGTTACAGCAATCTCTGAACTTCCCCGAAGTTCTCTGAAGAGTTACAGCAATCTCTGAACTCCACCGAAGCTTTCTGAAGAACTTCCCCGAAGTTCTCTGAAGAACATCCTCGAAATTCTCTGAAGAACTTCCCTGAACTTCTATAAAGAACTACCCTAAATTTCTGTGAAGAACTTCCCTGAAGTTCTCTGAAGAACTTTCCTGAACTTCTATAAAGAACTTCCCTGAATCTCTGTGAAGAACTTCCCTGAAGTTCCCTTTGAAGAACTTCCTGAAGTTCCTCTG
>JAHHFK020000256.1:0-35699 GCA_024533555.2 Aedes koreicus
AGGATGCTCAAAAGTTACTTCCAGAACAGATTCCTGGTGAACGAAACGGAATTGAGCCAAAAATCAATCACGATTACGGCGGGGGTGCCACAAGGTTTCATTCTAGGTCCAACGCTCTGGAACGTGATGTACGATGGAGTTCTATCGCTGCAGCTGCCCAGTGGAGTTGAAATCGTTGGATTCGCTGACGGTGTCGTGTTAACTATAACTGGCGAGACGTTAGAGGAGGTCAAGAGTTGACGGCGGAGGCGCTGGATACCATTGAAGCGTGGATGACAGGAGCAAAACTGCAGCTGGCCCATCATAAGACGGAGGTAGTGCTAGTGAGCAACCGGAAAGAAGTTCAACTAGTAAACATCAACGTCGGAGAACACGAAATTGCATCGAAGCGTGCGCTGAAGCACCTGGGAGTGATGGTCGACGACCATTTAAATTTCAACGCACATGTCGATTACGCCTGTGAAAAAGCGTCAAAGGCTGTCAACGCGATAGCAAGGATCATGCCAAACGTCGGCGGGCCGAGGAGTAGCAAGAAACGCCTTCTGGCATGCGTTGCAACCTCAATTCTGAGGTATGGAGTTCCAGCCCAGGCCGCAGCGCTCAAAACAAAGCGTAACCGGGAAAAACTGAACAGAGTATTCCGACACATAGCCATGCGGGTCGCAAGCGCTTCATCGGAGGCAGTATGCGTTATCGCTGGGATGATGCCCATTTGCATCACCCTGGCCGAGGACGTGGAATGCTATCAGAGGAGGAATACAAAGAACGTGAGGGGTATCGTCAGAACGGACTCGTTGGCTAAGTGGCAGCAAGAGTGGGACAATGCGGGAAATGGAAGGTGGACCTACCGGCTCATCCCGAGTGTGTCGGCGTGGGTGAACAGAAAGCATGGAGAAGTGAACTTCCATCTGACGCTGTTCCTGTCCAGGCACGGCTGCTTCCGGAAATATCTGCATCGGTTTGGTCACGCACCTTCGCCCCTCTGTCCAGAGTGCGGAAACGTAGAAGAGACACCGGAGCACGTCGTCTTCGAATGCCCTGGATTCGAAGAAGCGCGCAGGGATATGCCTGGTATGACTGCCGACAATGTCGTACGCGAAATGTACCGCGAATAAGGGAAATGGAGCGCTGTCGACCGGGTAGTAACGCGAATACTGTCCGAACTGCAGAGAAAGTGGCGTAATGATCAACGTTCCAGCACCACTGGCTAGATCGGTTTCGGGAGAAATTCTTTCGACGGGGAACTCTCCGCCGGAGTAGGCTAGATCCACTGCCGGGGACTATGAGTAGATTGTGAAGCAGCACCGGACTGGGTCGTCGGGGCACCAGTGAACCGGACGCCTGGCTCCACCGGCATCGCTGGATTGACTTCGGCACCCTACCGGTTGGTCCGTGAATAACAGAAGAATCGGTTTCGGAAGAATGTCCGCCGCCGGGGAACTCTTCGTCGGTGTAGGCTAGGTCCAATAATCGTCGCACCAGAGCGGGCGTGCACAGAGGATGGCTTGAGCGTAAAGCATGTCTTGACTGGTTAGTTCAACACGGAGTACTAACAGAAGCTAAAGGACTCAACATGGCGCATGCTGGTCGCTGAATGGGGAAAAGTGTAATTTAACCGATTACTAATAGGATCCAAAGGGCTCAGCATGACGCATGCCGATCGCTGATTGGCGAAAATGTTGCTAAGAAACTAAAAGCTGGAGCCGAAGGGCTCGGCATGATGGGAGCCAAAGGGCTCGGCACGATTGGAGCCAAAGGGCTCAGCTAAACTAAAACAACAAATGGGACGATGTGCACATCGCATATAACACCTCCCCTCCGATGTAATACTGCATGGTAGTCCCGGAGGGGAAGCTCAGGTGATGGTGAACTAGGAGAGTGTTATTTTAGTGGGTAAGTACACAGGTGAATTCCACACAATGCCAAAAACGAACTCCTAGATGCATGAAAAAAAACACACACACACACACACACACACACACACACGCGCGCGCGCACACGCACACGTGCACCTTATTTCGCTCCTCGTGGTTGCATCCACCGGCTGGCTAAAAAGACATTATTGGCAGCCTACTGCCTAGCACACCAAAGCATAATTTATGTCAGCCAAGCAACGGTTTTTAGCCAACGGCTTTTGGTAGCAACAGACTGCAGCGCAATCAGCTACCTGACCAATTGGTTGGTCGCCAGTGCACCCTCTAGGGTACTTGCCACCCAGCTGTCAAATCCAAATTTCCAATCGCCTTGTCGCTCCGCAATGCCGAATGAAGCTAGTGCACCCTCCACGGTACATGCCATCGCCAGGCGCCAGCTGTCAATCCATTCTGGCTCGATGCTCCGCACAGCTCCAGTACTGCAACACGAATGAGAAATTTGCGAAGGTGTACCCGTTTTATATCGTTCATTGCTGCATATGAGACCTCCCTTGCTCATATTTGAAATCTGTGATAGGAAAGTACTGTGCATTTAGTTAATTTAGCCCGCAACACAAAATTATAAGACATCAGCTCTTATTTTGTTTATTTTCAATAGTTTGAAATTGTTAACGGATAATGTTTGAGAATTGAATTGATGCACGGGAAATTTTCCAACCGATTGATGTAAACATCTTGAAAATCTATTGAGCATTTATTAAGTTATTAGCGCTTAATTTGTAACAATAGTTCGTGACGGTCGCTTATTTTTAGATTTTCAATTGACACCCTACCCTTGCCGTAAGACGTAGTCTACGTCAAAAACAGTTTTACTTCGAGAAGAAACGTTTTTCTCTTTGAAGAAATGTATGCCCGGCATTCAGTTACAGAAAGAGGAAACCTTCAATGTCCCTGCATTCTAGAATCCTGAAAAATTAATTGGCAGAACTTGAAATGCTAGAGATTTTCTCAAAAAAGAATAAATGGCTTTTCCGAAGAAATTGGGAAAACCTTTCTCCGGAATGACCATGAGCATGATTTGAACAGCCAAGGTTGCAACTCCGCTATTGCCAGAAAAGCTGTAATTACACAGAGAACCAACAGATAATGCTTGGGACTAACATACATCCTCAATGTGTAAGAACTGATGATCCAAGAACGAGAATGCAGGTCAAATTGGGAAAGGGCACGAATATGTTGACGTGTTACTCGATTTATTGGAAGTCGAAAACAGTTCTGTACTTCCACGAGAAATCACTTGGATGTTGGATAAAAGGGTTGGTTTGGTAGCGTGAATCATATTGTTTCACGATATTCTATATTCGCGTGACGTTTGATCAATCATTTATACATTAGACAGATTTCCGATTATCGACAGTTTGTACAAATAGTACAAATAACTTCATTAAACCGATGTAAATCAACAGTTAAAGGGTGTCCACGATGAAATTGCCACACTATGAAATTGCTCTAACTTTTTAACCGTTGGGTAGAATTTAATGAAAATTTGGGTGGATTTAGTTCATAGTGCATTATTTACATCCTGCAAGTTTTAAAGTCCTGTGATCAAAACTCGCGGAAATGGAGTCAAAAGAACAGCTCGTGCGTGATAAAATCTTGCGCATTCATCACGAGAACAAGGATCTCTCGCATCGTTCCATCGCTAAAACGTAGGGAATCGCGAATTCCACGGTGTCACGAGTGATTAAGCGGTTCGAGGAACGGTTGACCACCGATCGGAAGCCCAGAAGTGAAGGAAAAAGTATTCCGTACAACACCAAAAATCACAACCGCGTAGTTGGGGCCTTCAACCGAAGTCCGAACGCCTCCGTTCGGGATGTGGCTAAGAAGCTGCACCTAAGCCGAAGTTTTGTCCAGAAGGCCAAAACTAAGGGTGGGCTTCGAACGTTCAAAGTACAAAAGGCCCTTAATCGCGACGAGAAGCAGAACAAGTCCGCCAAAACCCGTGCCGGAAGTTGTACCTCAACATGCTGACGAAAGTTGAATGCTGCATCATGGACGACGAAACATATGTGAAGGCCGACTTCAAACAGATCCCCGGCAACCTGTTTTTCACGGCCAAGGATAAGTTCAGCGTTCCGGAGCATGTCCGCACTCAGAAGATGTCCAAATTTGTGAAGAAATTCCTGGTTTGGCAAGCCATCTGCACGTGCGGGAAGCGGAGTGCACCTTTCGTGACCCAGTACACGATGAACGGACAGGTGTACATAAAAGAGTGCCTCCAGAAGCGGCTGCTTCCTCTCCTGAAGGCCCACAACGTCCCAACAATCTTCTGGCCGGATTTGGCCTCATGCCACTACTCCAAGGACGTGCTGAAGTGGTATGCGGACAATAAGGTCAATTTCGTGCCGAAAATGTTCAACCCTCCCAACACTCCGGAGCTCCGCCCCATCGAGAAGTACTGGGCGATTATGAAGCAGCACCTTCTTAAACGACCTAAGGTAGTGAAGACAGTCGAGGAACTGAAGAAAGTATGGGTTAACATGCAAAAAACGGTTGATTCACAGGTTGTGCAGAATCTTATGGCCGGGGTTAAGGCCAAGGTGCGGGCATTTGCGTATGGACTGTAAATAAAATACGAATAAAATGGTACAATGAAGTTTAATAGTTATTTCTCAATCCTTGAGAATTTGATGGCAATCGGATGAAAACTCGAATTTTGCGAATCAATTTTGTGTGTGGCCATTTCATTGTGGACACCCTTTAAGATGCTGTAAAGGGCACTCGTAAAGTGTCATAAAGGTTGCTCGTTGGGAAAACAAGTTTATTTCTAATAACACCGGTTTGGACCGATTTAAACAGTAAACATGCTTTTAGAGCCCCTCACAAAGTGTAATGGTGGTTTTTCATTTGGAAATGGTGAATGTTAAGTTACACGTGGGGGCCTTTTTTCCCCTTTTAAACAACAAGGGGGGGGCCTTTTGGCCCACAAAAAAGGGTGTGGTGGGTTTGTTGTATAAAAAAAAAAAATTAATTAAAAAAAGCTTGGGCCGGTTTGGCGGTTTTAACCAACAGTGGGGGGGTGGTGGGGGCTTTACAGGGTTTTGTCTTTAGAAAAAAACTTTAAAAAATTTTTATATTACTGAAAATATCTTCCCAACATCATGGCGAACAGCAATTTCTGCTAGAACCAAAGATGTGAGGAGAAAGTATCGTTTGGTACGATTGAGTTCGGCAGGTTATTTAAATGAAATTGAATAGAAGTAGTTTGAAATTGAGCGTAGGACTTTTGCAAAGCAATATTTCGAAGCAAACGCATACACGTTTGCCACAAATCCCCATTTGGGTAGGTCAAGGCAGGAACGGATCCGCCAGTCAAGGTGAAATATTGTTGTCAAGGTAATAGTATTGTGTACATCGATAAGATGACAATACGAGTTATTGTTTCCACAATAGAATCTAATATAGGGGCCAATTATAGAAGTCGAGTCGAGCAACTCGACTCGATGCTTGTCACTGTCGAGTCGAGCTCAATTGCGCATCACAGAAGCCGACCGAATTTGATCTAGTCGGCAACCGAACTCAACAGTTGACTGTAGTGTTGACATTCTTCAAATTTCATTGAATGTAATATTTCACATTAATTCAGGACCCTCATCAATTTAGCTGCGCTGAAGTTTTATGCGCTAAAGCTTTATGTTGATTTAGCTTTAGCTTTATGCGAGCTACTGACAGTATTATTTATTTGAACATTTAACATTCAATGGCTCCTGTATAGATATGCAGAGCTCTATCTCACTTCAATGAAGTTTGTTGATCTCTTGAAGTTTGTTGATCTCTGGTAAAGCATTTCAACTTTTTATTTAGCTTCTAGTACCTTAAGTGGGGTATTTTTTTGTACGGTTATTGAAAATTTCTACTTGAACTTCTGAGAAGCCTTATTCGGAACTTCAGAGAAATTTTTCCCTGAATTTCGGGAAAATCTGTTCTTGCTGAATTTCTGAGAAATTCCTGTTTGAACTTCTAGGAAGTTCTTCCTCTATATCTGGAAAGTTTTTTCCTGTTTTTCTCAAAAGTATCTACCTGAAATAATGATCAGATGCTTTCTTTGATTTTCAGTATTTTAAATAATGGAAACAGATACTTCTTTTATTTTTCGACGTTTCGGCGTTATGTATTTCGCCTTCTTCTAGGGATCATAGATTTCTGTTTTTTTCATATAATGTTCTGTTTTTACATTGAAGCGTCTAGTAATTATACTAAACATCACCTATTTTGACGTTTTAAAACTGTTCCGGTATGACTAGCTAACTAGCTATATCTATCAAACTTCTGGGAATTCCTGAACTTCGAGAAAACCTCATTCTGAAATTATGGAAATTATGGTTCTATTCTGAACTTCAGGGATGCTCTCTAGCACTTCTGGATAGTTCCGCCTAAACTGTTGGGAAGTTTCCTTCTGAACTTCTGGGAGGTCGTCTCCTGAATTCCTGACATTTTTGAGAAATTCCTTCTTGAACTTGTAGGTAGTGTCCTCTCAGCTAAGTTTGTTCCTGAAATTCGGAGAAGTTCTTTTTTCCTGAGCTAAGCTTCTAATTACTTCCATCCTGAACTCCGAGGAAAATCTTACCGAAAGTTTGGGAAAGTCCTCTCCAGAATTTCTAGGAAAATTCCCTTACATTTGTTGCAAGTTTCGTACTGAACTTCTTAGAAGTCCTCTTCTGAACTTTTAGGAAGTTTTCTCCAGAACTTCGGGGTAGTTTGTTCTTAAATTTCTGAGAAATTCTTGCTCAAACTACTAGGAAGTACTGCCTTTGCTTCTAGAATATTTCTTTCTGTTCTTTTGAGCGGTTTCTTCCTCAACTTCGAGAAATCCTCCTTCTCTTCCGAACTTCTGGGAAGTTTCAACTGATCTATGGGCATGTTTTTTTTCCGGAATATCTGGGAAGTCCTTTCTTAAACTTCAGAGAAGTTCTCTCCTGAACTAGGACGTATTGTCTTGAGCTTTGTGGAGGTTTGGTTCTGAATTTTATAGGTTAGTTTCTTCCTGAACTCTGGGGAAGTTTTTTTTCTTAATCTCCTGCATCTTGAATTTCTGAGAAGAACTCCAAAACCTCTGGAAACTTCAAAATTTTTTAGAAGTCCTCTATTTTAAACTTCGTCCTGATGCTCTGAGAAGTAATCTCCTGATATTCTAGGAAATTCATCCTGGAACTTCTGGTTGGTATGATCTTGAAATTCGAGGATGTTTGGTACTGATTTTTTGGGATATTCCTGCTTGAACTACTAACAAAGGCTACCAATACTGCTGAGAAGTTTCTGCCTGACCTCCGGAAAAGTTTTTTTTTTTACGAGGAAGACTCTTCCTGAATTTCTGAAGCTCTGGGAAGTCTTCTTCTGGACTTTCTAGGATGTGCCCTGGGTATATTTTTTCTATACTTCTAGGACTCGAGGATAAATTTCCAAATCCCAGGCTCAAATGTACTGAAATGATATGTTAGAAAAACAAATCAGAGTTCTAAGGTTTGTTTCAATAGCTCATCACTTTTACTCATGTTCTGAGTCTCAGTGTGGCAACCGACTGGGCTTGACAGCCAATGTTAGTTATATATCTTAACTATAGAAAAAATCATTTTTTTTCGAACAATTTTGAGTAACTATTAATTGTATTGTTTCACAATTGTTAAAAATCCTAGCATATGGAGTGAACAGTTGGACTATTGTACACAGTTTGAAAGGAAAATTGATTTTTTTGCGTTACCTAATGCACGTAAAAGAAATGCCAGACTTGGCATAAATACATGGAATATTACATGTTAATCAGTTCTGTTGTATGGAGGATTGCAAACAATTTCGTTGTTTGCGCTTGCTTTGGCTTGCAATTAACCGTGGGGAAATTTTACGCGGCTGATAAAATTCATTATTTTTTTCTGTGTAATGATAATATGCATTTTTCAATTATCTGATTCATGAACAATAAGATTCATGGTCGTAAATAGATTTTAATGTTATATTATATTATTGTATTGTAATTGTATGCTTACTGTTATCCGGGTCGGCAGCGCTGTGTGTTCGTGGATGTGGCTCAGACTGAGCAGTAGCAGTAATTTTGCAACGCTCCCGTCAGGTTCAATTACCTTCAACAACTACCACGGCAAGGCCGCACCGCATAAACTTCTCATAATTTCACCCAACTTTGACGAGCTTTTGAAAGTGTTTCAATTTCCGGAAACTTTGCAATTGAGATTGAAATGCACACTTTCGAAGTGAATTGGGTCAAGGACGAATGAAGGCAGCAGCCTCTTGCTATGTAGGCATCGTTCGGCGTTCGGATATTCGGATTGACGGGCAGTTAAACGTCACTCTTCTGCTCGTCAGCATCGCGTCCGTGCTCTTGGTGGTGCACAAATTTAACGTCCCTGCATGCGTATCGTCGAGCGTGACATACTGACGTTTGAATGCACATTTCGAACGATGAATCAAGGATGAATTTGATTGAATACGGTTCCTTCGGCTTACTGAGATCGTTGCGATGAGTACCGAAAACAGCCAAGCAGTGAAGAGCGAGGCAGAGAGGGAGTGAACTGCAGCCGTACGCGATGGTGTCGATGATAGACGGGAATGCTGTCAAACGCCGATAAAGTGAAACCGTCAATCAATATCAATTATACTTTGTAGCGTTCGTACAAGAATGTTGAGTTCGCAAGTAACTCGGGGGAACAGTTTTTGATTTTGGTGAGCAATTTGAATCATTTAGATTTGGATAAATGTCGATTGGATTTCTATTATTTAAGGTTTCGAAGCTTCCAGAGCACAAAAGTCAAACTTCGCAATTTCAAACTCGAAGCTGTTGTGGTTATCGAGATTTGTGTTCAGAAAGATCCGAAGTGTCTCCATCCCTTTTCACCTTCTCTTTCAAGCATACCACGAGCACAATATTTTGAACGACTTCCGACGGCTGCCATAAATTGTAATCGATCGAAAATCAAAGGGCGAATTAATTTGCCTGCCCGAGCTACCCACCCAATCTACGACGACTGACAACCGTCTCCAGCGGTGGGGGAAAAAAACAAGTTTGGAATTTCCGGTGGAACTCGGCCAAGAGAAAGCAAATATAGCAGGAAAACATTCTTCTTTATGTGCAGGAATTTCCTGTCCTGCTGTATTAGGACAAAGGGAGCTAGGACGGGAGACCGTGCTGCAAAGAATCGAGGCAAATCAGATACTCCAGGCCTTCTGCTTTGTCCACCACCATGCGTCCCCATATTTTTGCCGTTCCATGTTCTGTGTCTTTAGGAGCGTTAGATAAAATTCTATCCACCCGGTATTTATGCTGTTGTTTACATTTTTCTAGGAATGACCATCCGAATGTTTTCCCACAGAACGGGCATGGTGATTTTGATTCAGATAAATTAAATTCATCAAGGTAAACAATCCAACAGACAGGGGTTTGGGGGAGTTGTCTTTTGGTATGGGAAATGGCAGCAGTTTTCCGTTTCAACATTTTCCAGCAGCACGACGGTGACGACATCGACGCTAGAAAGATTCGCTATGTTTTATTCATGGTGTCTGTATCTATACATGCAACATGCTCGTCACTCGTTTCCGTCGAAGTGGCGATTTACCAGTTTGGCGCTGGTGACAAAACTGTTAACTGGATGGAGCCATGGTGATAACTAAAGTAAGGGTCTATCGCTAAAAAGTGGCAATCCTATTATTCTACCTGGTGAAGCAAACTTTACTTAATGAAATAGTTTTGTTAGTTATGGTATCGTCGTTAAATCTGGATCAGTGAATTTTCCTTGAACTTCCTGTCAAAAAATCGCTGAATACCAGCTGATATAACGCTTTACCAATTTGAAAAAGTCTTAATTCTTGAAATCGGAAATTAGACCGAAATAGTTTTCAACTCTATCAAAACCGATTGATGAAAATTTTAAATCTCAAAAATGATTTCATCTGTCGATGTCAAATCATAAATCCACGTCAAAAATGCTTTATTTCAACCAACCGCATCAACTCAAATCCATCGCTGCCACCATTTGTCCAACTCTCGAACTCCCATATTACGAATCCAACATTCATGGGTAGTTTTTTGAACGCTCTTTGTGCACAGGCGGAAGCAAGCTGTCAACTGTTTTTTTTTCGTTGAATATTTGACACCGTTGCGGACGGTGAACAATTCCCGGAAAAGTTTACTTCAACGTTCGTTATATGGTCAATCCTTGAACTGCAAGATCGGATTGCAGACGAATTTTCCGCTTTATCACGTAATGAACAACCTCGGTGGAGTTCATGTTTTGATAAATCCCTCATCACCAGCACCGGATGGTTGGCAATGCCGAAATGCGTGCCAGCAGTAGAACTCTTACGCTTTACTTTGATTAATGAATGCAATAAAGATAACCGGGATTATATAAGCAACAATGTTGAGAGATTAATCAGACTGGCACATTTAAACTCGTAATCGTATCGTATGTGAGTGCGTGGATGCTAATGTGGTAATGGAGGTGGAACTATACTGAAATGGAATGAATTCACCCATTAGAAACCATGCCCTGGATGGTTCCCAGGAGAATGCCTGGATCGAGAAAATCTGTGCTGGTGAAGTTTGATATGGACTTATTAAGTTATTTTTAAATGTGATTCGTAAATAAACAAGACCTTGAGTTCATTTGGGTGCAAATTTGTATTGCACTAACCTTTTGAAGTTTTATTTATATATTTATTTATTGACTCGTCAACAGATAAAAATGTTCATCCCAATGACAATAAGATAAAACTGGATTACATACAACAATTAACACATACATCTTCGGAAACAACGTTTTTTAATCCCGGGGGTAAAATTAAATTTAAAACGTTTTAATAGTTGTTTAAAAAGTGGCACGTTGGATGGGGGGGGGGTTGTGGGTGGTGGTTGGTGGTCGTTTGTGGTTTTATAAAAAAAAAAACCCAGCTAACATTTTTGTTGCTATATTTAAGTTGCAATTAATTAATACATTATTATATACCACCAAAGAAGCCGTATATATTGCACTAAAAAGCTATATACGTACAAACTTGGAGGCCATATACAAGCATACATGTTGATTACGGCGATATTCTTTGTCATGTTATACGTTAGAAGTAAAATTGTTTATGAGTTTCCCGATTTTATTCAAACAATCATACAATTAATTATATTCATTCATACGATATACCACACATTTAAATGATGAGAAGATTTCAATGTTATTCTATAATAACGACTCTATAATGATATCTTGCAACTTTATACGACTTATAGATTGTCATAATTTATAAATAAAAAAAAATCAGTTAATTCAATTTACATGTAAATGTAATTTATGTAGATATGTGAATGTAATTTATATTATTGCGATTCATCATCCTTAGACTACATTGAAATTATAGCTTTCATATTCATTTTGAAATCCATCAGACATTTATGCTTCGATTGGGATTTGAACTTTAGATGGTTGCATTGATAGGTAGGTATGCCTTTCACAACACCATTTGGAATATTAAACGAGTTGTTATTTTTCCGCTTTGACATTCAACAGGTAACCAACACATAAGTTGTATTCTATTTATATACTTCCGATTTTTGTTTCACATATTAACGACGATATTATCACCAAAGTCGTATGAATGTTCAAATGCGCGATGTCATGTGAACGAATATATGATGGCATTAAACGTTTTGCCGACTACCAGATGTTATATACGGCTCTATCGACTTTCTATGAAGTTTGGCGATTTCGAACACCTAAATATACGATTTAATTTATTGCATCCCGTCTGCGGTTTGCAGTGCTGCCGATATCTATACATTTTGTTTTTAGAAACCTAATTATCCACTGAAATATTAGAATATTCATTCAAATATGATTAATAAAGCTATCAATTTAATGTTTACCTTAATTGTTCGGTACACGAGGTTAAAATACTAATATCAGTTGACGAACTGGAGCACTTCATGGTTTGGGCGTAATAACTTTCAGGTAACTGAATGCTCAATCTTGAAAACTATAATCACTTTACAATCAGGTAAAGGAATAATTTCTCTATCTTCCTGAGAAATCGGGAATTGAAGTGTATGTTCACAAAAACAACTATGCCCAAATCGGGAAGTGCTCCGAAAGTATCTTGACATTGATTTTTCAGTAAACAACGGGTATGAAAAGAATCGAAATTTATTGCGCCATGGCTAACTAAGTTATTCAAATTACTTATATATTTAAATAGAGTGCAACTAAGAAAATCCAATATATTATGAAAATTCTAACGTTCGTGGAATATTTCCAAATCTTTATTGCGTTGTATTGGCTACTCGACTACTTTTGAATATTTACTACTCGACTACTTTTCGATACTAATTTTCTTTATTTTCATGTCAGACAATTTGGTGAATTGCTGCAAAAAAATATTTACCTATGTTGAAAAATAAACTAAAATTGCATTAGTGCAAACAAAACTGGCATCACCGCTATGCAAAGTTTCAAGCAACCAAACCAAAATACGCCACTCAATCGAAGTTGAGTTCCGGGTTAGCAGCGCAATAACCAAATTTATCGATTTCAAAATGTTCGCGGTTGTTCAATTCATAGAAAATAAAAAGTTCTAGCACTTGAAACTTACGGTACCTATGTCTTGGATAAAAGTGGTAATTTAATGTGGCCAAAATTGAGCAACGAGAAAATAGAGGCATTGCGTGTAAGTGGTGCGGAGTTCAATGGTGCCTCCAAGCGTATTCCGGTCATAATTTGGAAAAAAGTACGCAATTTTCAAGCGGCAGAGACAGCTGCAGATGAATTGGCAAAGAGAGAAGTCTCGGACGTAGAAGAAAAGCAGAAAAAACTAAAACCGCCGAAGCAACCAAAGTTGGAAAAGAAAAAGGATTACAATGCCATGTTTGCAGGTAAATTCACTCTTACATTGAATAATAATAATAATAATAATAATAATAATAATAATAATAGTGTTTACCCCCCTCCAAAACAGATATTCAACAAGCACCGATCAAAAATCAGGAATTTCCATCCGCTGGAACAACGCGTCGACAAAGTGGTAGTGAAATACATGTTACTTCACAACCAATACGGGATGAAAGTCTTTTTGTACAACCTCAGACTAATCAACCGCAGCTAGAACAGCCGGCGGTGATCCAAAAACCGATTTCATTAACACCTGTTCTGAATCCAATTTCGATGATACAGTCTCCTCGTACTGTAATACCACAGTTGCCATCACCAGAAGAACCTCAAATACTTAGTGGAAAACCGGCTAATACAGTAATCATTGGTAAGTAAACAAGGCAATCGTTTCAATACGGCGTGTTTACATGATTCGATAAAAAGTACATAGTTAGTTATTTAGTTTCTTGTTAGATTGTTCACCATTTGGATGCATGATGTGGTGCCATTTAATCATTTCATGCAAAGTTGATTTCAAAAAGTAAATTTCCATTTTTTTTTTGTTTCAGAAACATTACCTATCCATCATCAAGATTCAGAACCGATCTATTGTACCAGCGACAACTTTTACTTGGTATCTTATACTGTGACAAATAAACCAGCTATGGAGAATCATATCATGACAGGTAAACAGGAATATTACAGAAATCCCTCGAAAACGTACTACAATGCAGTGAATTTTGTTTCAATTTTTTTTTACAGAGGGCAGTGGAACCCTCAAGTACGCTGTGCTTAAGAATGATTTGCAGCAGTTTATTCAAACCACTGTGGAAACTATCGTAGAGAAAAGCTTCGATGATCATTTTTCTCGATTGGCCGCTTTAATGGAAATGAACGCAAAAGATTCCACTAAGCCCGTATCGGATATGGCTGACGACCCGGTTGAGAATCACATGCGCATCGATAACGAGGTTCAACTACACGATTGGAATGTTAAGTTGGGAAATGAAGATCTTATCAGAAAATATGTAATTTTTATTTAATTTACTTATTATTGTACCAATACTACTTGTTTTATTTTAAAGCTCGTATACTTCACTCGGATCATTCCACCGAACTCATATAGTGACAAAGGAGATAATGCATGCTATACGATTGTGGATTGCTTGTTCACAAGAGAATTTTGGACCCGCTTCACCTGGACCGGTATCAGTCGTGGCCAAAAATCAAAGCGAGGTTTCAGAGAATTCGGTAATGTTCTGCAGCTGTTGGTGCGATTAGTATGCATTGGAGATCCAACATATAGTGCACAGAAATTGGAGACTTTCTGTAGTAACCGCCTATTTCGATACAGTAAGTCTCGAAGCACTAATAAGCTGCTACGTAGGTCTGCATGCCGTCCAGCACGCAAACAGAAAAGGACAAAGCGACTTCTACAAGGCGACAAAACTATAAACAACATTAAATGCGAAGATCCTCTTGACCTAGACCTGGATCGAGAAGCAATTTATGGTGACATTGAACACGATGACGACGATGAAAAGATGAACATGAGTTCGAAGGATACGTCACTTGATTAAATAATATGAACTGTTTATTTTTCTTTATTCACGAATGTTTGAACTGCTTTGCTATTTTAATTTTATTTTTTCTTTGTTAAGAATGGTTGAATTTGACAATAAAAACTCATTCGTGCTTTTAATTGAAGAGATAAATCCAAAATATAAAATTTATTTATCAATTAATTGTATGTATAAGCGGTATAAATACCACACATTCTTCTCTAGGGATTGCAACTAATTTGCAAAAAATGCAGTCAATATTAATAATCCGCTTTCCGGAAAACGTAAGTACTGCTTTGTGTATGTGAAGATAAGACGATCTAAATGGTTCTTCGAAATAGTTCGTTTTAGACGAAGTAATTTGCCCTTCAACAAAATAACCTAATGTAGTTTTAATCATTTTTGAAAATGCTACTATTTCTTGATCATTAGTTAAGATCCATTTATCTTTGAAATTAGCAGAAAGAGTTAATTGTGATAACACAAGCTTGTTTTCGTTTGACTTATTCTC
Source organism: Aedes koreicus (assembly GCA_024533555.2). NCBI lineage: Eukaryota > Metazoa > Arthropoda > Insecta > Diptera > Culicidae > Aedes > Aedes koreicus. Next base: position 14,867 of record JAHHFK020000256.1, read on the forward strand.
ATCTACAAACATCATCCTACATCCTACAGTGGTAATAGCTGATGACTTATGCTGTTGAAGGATATTGATAGACTCATATGTTTGCATGCTTTCTGTGATGCGACCTGCTACCTGAGTTAATGGATTAGGACCTGTTTGAATTTTTTTTTTAACGAATGCAAGCAATTTTCAAATGGATATGCCTAAAGTGTTGATAGAGGACCGAATTTTTAACTTCGTCAACTATATGACATAAATTATGTATGTTACTTGTCATGAATTCAACGCCGTACAGTGATTTAAACTGAATCAAAAAATCATTAAACAGCGATCGCGCAATTTCCAATAAGATTGAATACCTACTAACAGAGCAAATACGAACGGCACAAAAAAGGATTAGGAAGTGGTTGAAATATTTGGCAGGCAAATAATCCTTCAGAACAACAATGCCAGCATAGTTCAAAAAGTTTCGATATTCTAATCCTTTCCACAGAGAAACAAAATCCAAAGACCTCATTCTTCGATGAATTTCCTTAAGAAACCGCACATTAACCAACAGATTTGATATTTGTTTCTTTTCAAACGTGCTCCATTTTGCGTTCATTGACATACAGCCAGTTCGCCAGCCATTGAGCAATTTCTTCATAACTCCCAACTCCAACAGGTGCAATGAATCAGCAACAATAATACCCTCAATCATATCTATTGGAAGTCTGGTAAGAGGCGATTCATGATTGTTGATGATTTGAGTATTCGTTTGCTCTAAATGATGCATCTGTTCTTTTAGTCACATTATTGTCCGGAAACACCATTGTTCTTGATATTTGTGAATAAGTACCTCTTGTAGTGCATTTGATGCAACCATATTTGCCATTGAAATTAATCACACCTTTGATAAATGCACGTGCAGGTGTGTCACAAATAAAGCATCGTATTTTGATAAAAACTTGATGACCTTCTACTTCCAGGCCAGACTCCAACAGTGGCAGCAATTCTTCTATGAAGGGATTCAAATATTCAGTGGCGCTTTTGGGTTTACTTGTTCCGTAGAAAATTCCGATGATGAGTGGCTTTATGTTAGGGAGTTCCTGGATGTTAAACAGTATAGGCCAAACATTTTTTGTTGAGCTCTTGTAAATTGGTAGGCCATCAATGTTAACATTAATTGAAATTGTTAAAGGACTTCTTAAGTTTTTTAAAGCAGATTTGAGGCAAAATTTCAGGCCTTGGTACCAATAACTGCCTCCATCTTCTATTTGTATTATATTTAAATTCCGGGGAGAGGCCATCAAGGTTCGCGGATCTTTTGGTAGATTTAGGCAAAGGCTTTCATTCAAAATTTCAGTGAGGGATTGTAAAGCTGACTGTGTTATCTGAAAGCTCGTGGCCCATTTTCTAATGGAACTGATGAGGTCAGCTCTTTGGTCTGAAATAATAACAAATCAGTTAGGTATAGAATTATTTCATATTGTCTTATTACCTTTTGATTCGTAATAATCCACACCAGAGATTATTGGATTCGTTTGTTGATCCATTACTATAGCACCTTCTAAATTAGCTGCCTCATATTCAGAATGCGCATTCTGATCCTCCACAAAAGTGTCCTCAAAATTGGAGGAGGTTTCTTTATTTTTAGACCGTTTGTTTCTTAAGTTATACTTTTTTCGAAGACGACTGTATGTGCCACGTTTTCTCAGGGTTTTTAATCGCTTTTTCAATATAAACTGCTCCATATTATAAAAAGTACAGCCAAAACAAGAAACAATTCGTTGAATGTCAATACTGATCAAAAGTATGCATTTCTGATGTCATATGTAACTTCATAGGATGTTCCATCATAAAATATACGATTTAATTTAAAAAAAAACTCCGCATATCATATATCAATCATCATTTTGCTATACATACGAGGAAATTCGATAAATTACGACATCCTCAATAGATTTATGCGACAGTGTTTGCTCAGTCGTACATAAATCATAATTGTTCATTAAATACGGTTTAAAATATGCATACACTGATTTTTGTTGCTAGCATAAACGCAAATGATAAAAAATAAACAGCTTAACGATTTTATCTATCAAATTATATACGATTTGTGGTTGGCTGGGAAACGGAGGTTTCATAGTTGAGTGTTGATGTTCAAGAGACCTAGTAGAGTGGAACAGTCGATGTTTCCCTGAAGGAGGTCACCGGTGAAACACGCTTTCCAGGTTGATGAGCTTACACCGTCTATCATACTTCACGACACATAAAAAAAATCTATTCTGGATGTGTGATAAGTGCGCTGAACTCTTTGAGAATTCGCATTTCCGCGCTGTTTTATCTCGAGCTGATGAACAGTCTCCGATTGCTACACTTACCACTGCAATCACCGAGCTTCGTACAGAAATCAAACAAATGAATGTGAAAACAACAGCACCAGCACCTGCGTTGACGAATGCAAACACCTGTTGGCCGTTACTTGATCCACGCCTAGCTAATACGCCTTCCCTGCGATTTCCCGATGGTACCAGAAAAATATCGAATTGGATCCAAGCAACCGCAAGACAACGTTGTTTCTGTCCCCATCTTTAATGATACAAGGGATCAGACATTTTGGTTGTACCTGTCGAGGATCAGACCAGATGTCACCAATGATGCAGTCTGTAGCATGGTAAAAGCCAATCTCGCGTTGGATCTTGATCCAGATGTACTGAAACTTGTCCCTAAGAATAAGGCTATCAGCATGAACAATTTCGTGTCCTTCAATATTGGATTAGATCCATCACTGAAATCCTACTGAATTTGAAGACTATGGTTCTCAAAAATTTCGCATTCCATTGAAAACCAGGAGACCAATGACACCACTGAATTTCAATTAAGGTTTTTTTCCCGGGACGCACCAGTATTTGCACGTTGGAAGCCCCGTATCCCCCCATCACAATCGAGCCATTCCTGCCAGCGTTCATCAGTCGTCCCGGTCCTGTGTTTGGGTCAAGAGAAGGGGTCTTCCAGCCTGCCATAACAGACAATCAGCGACGAATAAACAATTTTAGGCGAATCGACAACTACCGGGATGCGAGCCTGCTAGCCGTTAGGAAGCCCCAAGTTCCCTCACCACAGTCGAGCATTTCCTGCCAGCGGTCAACAGTCATACCGGACCTGTGTGTGAGGACGGAGGAGGGGTCTTCCGAACACCAAATGCAGGCAAGTATACATTCGCTTTGAATAATTCGCTTCCTGAATCGTCTGCTGCTCGTAGGTTCTCTACGCCTGCTCATTTTGCGATATCTGGCCGAGTTAAGGGGCTCTCTATATACTACCAAAATGTACGGAGGCTGCGCACAAAACTGGACGACTTCTATACTGCGGAGAACGAGTCTTCGTTTGAGATATTGGTTCTCACAGAAACCTGGCTGGATGACGCTATCGAATCCCGTATGTTGGTTGACGAGAGCTACACGGTCTATCGATGTGACCGTAATCCACTACCCAGCAACAAGAAACGTTCCATCGTCGTCGACACTGGAGGAAAATGATCATACTATTGAACATGTTTGGGTCACTGTTAAGCTCAGCCATTACTCGCTTATTGTCGGTGGTATCTATATACCTCCAGATATGGCGAGTGATCATTTAATTTTACGCCGTCATGCTGCTTGTGTGGAGGAAATCTTGATGGCCACTGCGGACGATGACAAACTCTCTATATTAGGGGACTTAAATCCACCTAGTTTACGATGGACACGACTTGATGGGCCGTCTTGTATTGTTGAAGGATCTAATTCAACTATACCTCGATCATGCACCTTGTTGGATTGCATGTATTCAAACGGTTTAGAACAAATCAACGATATCAAGATCGACGTAATCCAAAGGATTCAAGTCCGGGCTGCTAGGAGGCCAAATGTTCTTTGGCCAAAATTCCATGTTTTCCTTCAGCCACGCTTGAGTCTTTTTTGAGGTATGACACGGTGCTCCATTCTGTTGGAAAATTACGTTTTGGTGTGCTCCAAAGTTGGCTTTCATCCATGGCAGAACGGGGTCCTTCAAAATGTTCATGTAAACCTCTGTATTGACTTTTAATCCAGCTTTGATATATACTGGAGGCATTTTCAAGCCATTGGACGTAACTGCCCCGAAAACATGACTCCGGCCGGATGTTTGGTTGTAAACTTGAATTTGACGTTCCCTGGAACATCCTCAATCTTCTTCGGCGAAATAAACCTGTCTGTACGTGTGTTAGATACGGGATCGATGGTGAACATTTTCTCATCGGAGAATACGATGATGGTATGCTTCTTTTTAAATGCTGACACCAAACGTTTCGAGCGCTCCCGCCGTAGTTGTTTGATTCGGTCCCTTACAAGGTGGCGCTTTTTTTTTTGCTCTGGACGAACATTTCAAGTCATCGTTGACCAACCGTTGCATGGTAGTTTTTGAAATATCGGCTTCCTTAGCCAATTTCCGGATCGATCTGATAGGATTTCGCCTCACTTTGTCTCTCACTGATAACCTTCGGTGTGCGAGCGGACCGTTGAGGGCCACTTCCCGTCTTCCATGGCCGTGGTCCATCAAGGAGTGAACGTTGGATATGGTAAACGGTAGCCAGGTGGCATCCCACAATCGTTGCAATTTGTTTTACGGGCTTTTGGGCGCGCAGCGAACTAGTCACAACCTCCTTTGCGTACATTTTTCTCAACTTTGTTACTCGCGAACCACTGTTTTTTTTACATCGTGTCAGAGTATACAGTCAGATGATTACACACACGCATTGAAACAGTAAAAATAATGTTTAAAGCTACCCAAAAATAAGTATTGAAAACTTTCGCATTTTTTTTATGGGACATACTGTACATGATTGTTGGAAATTTTTCGGACTGTATCGAATTGCAAAACCTTCTTGATCGGCTTAGCGCCTGGTGTCGCGCAAATGGTATGACGCTCAGTGTCCCAAAATGTTCGGAAATTAGTTTTCAACGAAAAAAAAGACCTCTCATTTACAACTATGTTATCGGCGATGAATCACTTGCAAGGGTGGATTCTGTACGGGATCTCGGAGTCATTTTAGACAAGGAGCTTACATTCAAGGAACACTTCGAGGAAATCATCAAGAAAGCACGTCGTCAACTAGGTTTCGTATCAAAAATTACAAAAGATTTCCGTGATCCGTATACGCTAAAATCGCTGAATGTTTCACTGGTTTGACCCATCTTGGAAACGTCATCTGTCGTGTGGGACCCGTACTCGATAACAGTAATCAATCGGATTGAAGCTGTACAACGGAAGTTCATTAGATTCGCCTTACGCGTCCTTCCCTGGTATGACCCACTGAATCTGCCACCATACGAAGCCAGATGACAGTTGCTGGGCCTGAATACATTGGAGCACCATAGAAAAACTGCTAAAGCTGTGTTCGTCTTCAAAATTTTGGCTGGAAAATTTGACGCTCCAAATCTCCTGGCTATGTTGGACGTAAACGTACCTGGGTACACACTTCGATCTACTACGAGTATGATCTGAACGAGCCAATTCGGTCAATGATGAACGTATTTAACCATCGGTATCCTGACTTTGATTTTGATATTAGGGTTGACGTGTTTAGAACTAGAATATAGATTAATTAAGGTCTATCACATATTATCAGATGAATAAAATTAATAAATTGCTTGGCAAACTGCGAGGGTCTCGCCAACGAAGATGTCGCAATGCAAAGCGTATAAACCTTCGCTGAACGGCTTTGATCCTGTGGACTGCATTTTGGAAGAAAGGAGACGAAACGACTGTACAATACTCCAAAAAAGGACGAATCAAAGAGCAGTATAGTGCCTTCAGACAATAAACGTCTTTGAAACGGAAGATGAATTCTAGCTGCGATGAGGCTTTAAAAACAATACAGGAAATAGGGTTCTCGTATGACAGTTTGGAGATCCTTGACTTTTTTTTTACGGTTCAAGTGATTTCCTCGAAGGATGTAGCCAAAGGAGATAGCCGAACATTTGGATACATTTAAGGACATTCCGTTGATCCGACACCAGTCGTCGAACACTTGTAGTTCCTGCTGAAGAAAGTGGGCGTCTTCTGGACATTTTATGACGTAGTACGGCTTTAGGTCGTCCTCGTAGGATAGTTTCAGGCATCTGAGGACCAAGTTCACGTCGTTCATATATAACACAATTGCCCAACAGGTGCTGCCAATGATGAAGACCATCTTTCTTGATGGCAGAGGAATCTTCCAAGATGACAACGCTCCAATCCACACTGCTCAAATCATAAAGGCGTGGTACGAAGAGCATATATATTTTCGAAACTATGTTTGAATAATTTGCCATTGAATCCTGATGCCCACAATAGACACCTCAGATTCCCCACCAGTGGTATTGGGTTGTAAAATCATGAAGTTTGATGTGTTGCTAGCCAGGTTGGACATCGTTCTAAATCCAGCCACTTCCCTCGGGGAACCCGGATCCCGGAGCGTCACCAGGTCTGACCAATGTGACCGAAAACTCTCAGGTTGAGCACCAGTAATCTTGATTTGTAAAATCATGAAGTTTGATGTGTCGCAATCCATAGTTTGGAATCGTTCTATATCTCGCCAATTCCCCGGGGGAACCCGGAATCCGCAACGTCACCAGGTGTGGCCAATGTGACCGAATACTCTCAGGTTGACCACCAGCGGTATTGTTTTGTAAAATCATGAAGTTTGATGTGTCGCAAGCCAGCGTTTGACATCATTCGAAATCTGGCTACTTCCCTGGGGGAACCGGGAATCCGGAACGTCACCAGGTGTGGCCAATGTGAAAGAATACTGTCAGGTTGACCACCAGCGGTATTGTTTTGTAAAATCATGAAGTTTGATGTGTCGCAAGCCAGGGTTTGACATCATTCGAAATCTGGCCACTTCCCTGGGGGAACCTGGAATCCGGAACGTCACCAGGTGTGGCCAATGTGAAAGAATACTCTCAGGTTGACTACCAGTGGTATTGGTTTGTAAAATCATGAAGTTTGATATGTCGCAAGCCAGGTTTGATACAGTTCTAACTCTGGCCATTACACTGGTAGGGTACTTCCTTCACGATTCCCGATAATGAATCCGGAACTACGGAAAATAACGAAATGTCCGCTACTTTTCCAAAAACTAGGATAAATTTGTGATCGTATGGAAAAAGTTGCATCTAATTTGGTTAAGGGTACGCAGAGTTACAGATAAATTAAAAAGGAGTTTTTCAACATAAGAAGTGTCAGGCAATTGGGTAAAAAACTACATTTTACGGAAATAGTCATATCTCGGTTGTTTATGGGCCGATTCACGATCTTTAACCACTGACAGACTTGTTATGAATTCTAGTTTCTGAGTTTTTCGATTTTCAAGTAACATAAAAAATAACGAGCTCCAGAAAATTAGCACATTTGACATAACCTCAAAGTATCCGTGATATCTCCGGTGCCGTGATATGAATAAATTCTCCGTCGAACGCTTCTAGTTTCATCAAAATCGGTTAATTATTCACCGAACTGTATCACTTTGAATCTGGACAAAATTTTGCTAGTCTTCTCCTTTTTGATCATCCCCTGTATATCAGCCAGGCATGATATAATTATATAATTATATTATATATTGTAACATTCATCTGACAACATGGTCTACATGAATAAAACTTAAACTAAACAAACTAAACAAAGATATTCGAACTCAGCAATCGTTGTCCAAAACTTAGTGCTAATACAAAAGTCAAACAAACTGTACACACTGTTAATCGTACAGCACATTACACGTAGTGGATCGCTCTGACCATAATCGGTGCGTCTAAAACCTAGCCTAAGGAAATCAGTGCGTCTCAAATTACGGGGAATGACATTAATCTATGTCGGTGAATCTATACAACCGGTTAGCACTTTGTGCACAAATAAAACTCTTTCCAGTTGTCGTCTCCTGCTCAATGAGAACATTCCAAGCAGCCGGCAGAAATTCTGATACGGAGGCAGATCGGTAGGATCAAGCCATGGCAGTAACCTAAGCGCATAGCGAACAAACCGTGACTGAACAGCCTCAATCCTTGATGTCCACACCACAGCAGCACACTCCAGAACGGATCGTACCAACGAGTAGTACAACGCACATAAACAGTATGGATCTCTGAATCCATGGGCAATTCTAAAGATATTCCCAAGTCTCGGTTAGCTTTAGAGATTACAAATGAGTAATGCTCTCTAAAGGTAAGTTTCGTGTCGAGATGTACTGCAAGGTCTTTGATCACGGACACTCTCTCCACATATTCACCATCAATGTTGTAGTTCCATGTGATTGGATCTTTTTGTACGATTGAATTACAGCGGGAACACCGGAAATTGGTTCCATATGCTTGATTAGTTCTTGAGTTATGCAGAAATTTCTGTCTCATTTGAACGAGAGCCCCCTCTTCCAGAGGGAGAAGGGGTCTCAAACTACCATAAAAAAAATCCTGCCTCCAAAAACCTCCAGATGCCAAATTAAGTTTAATTTGCTTGATTAGTTCTCGAGTTATGAATAAATTTATGTTTAATTTGGATGGGAGCCCCCCCTTTCAAAGTAGGGAGGGGTCTCTCAGCATCATAAGAACCTTTTTCTCCCCCGAAAATCCCTGCATATAATTTTTACGCCGATCGGTACAGTAGTTCCCGAGTCTATAAGGGTCAGTCAGTCAGTCAGACAGACAGACAGACAGACAGACAGACAGACAGACAGACAGACAGACAGACAGACAGACAGACAGACAGACAGACAGACAGACAGACAGACAGACAGACAGACAGACATACAGACAGACAGACAGACAGACAGACAGACAGACAGACAGACAGACAGACAGACAGACAGACAGACAGACAGACAGACAGACAGACAGACAGACAGACAGACAGACAGACAGACAGACAGACAGACAGACAGACAGACAGACAGACAGACAGACAGACAGACAGACAGACAGACAGACAGACAGACAGACAGACAGACAGACAGACAGACAGACAGACAGACAGACAGACAGACAGACAGACAGACAGACAGACAGACAGACAGACAGACAGACAGACAGACAGACAGACAGACAGACAGACAGACAGACAGACAGACAGACAGACAGACAGACAGACAGACAGACAGACAGACAGACAGACAGACAGACAGACAGACAGACAGACAGACAGACAGACAGACAGACAGACAGACAGACAGACAGACAGACAGACAGACAGACAGACAGACAGACAGACAGACAGACAGACAGACAGACAGACAGACAGACAGACAGACAGACAGACAGACAGACAGACAGACAGACAGACAGACAGACAGACAGACAGACAGACAGACAGACAGACAGACAGACAGACAGACAGACAGACTGACAGACAGACAGACAGACAGACAGACAGACAGACAGACAGACAGACAGACAGACAGACAGACATCAATTAATTGTATTATACACACACTAGCTGAACCCGGTTCCGAGCAGTCTATAAATTCCACATATTCCATCGGTTTTTCGTCTTCCTACAAGAAAAAAAATGGGGGTTCAGCTCACAGTGGGCATAATTGAGGCGGTAATCGGACTTATTTCGAATCCGCTAGTATTTATACATGAACTGATGCTTTTTCATAGGAAAAAACGCGAATAAATCGGTTGCCACTGATTTCAGCCTGTGCAGAGCATGAGAAGTGGCCCATTTTGCCCCATTTCACCCTAAATCGGTGTTTTGTCAGTTTTTACTTCGATAACTACAATTGCCGCTGTATTTTTTCCTTGAAAAGGGACATATCTTACGTAGAAAACACTGCAGTGCACTGGGGAATCAAATGATGCCGGCTAAGAATGTTAATAGTTTTCAGCTAAGATAGTTAATAAAACACATAATTAGGCCCTTTCGGGCCTGTACGTAGAAGTGTATTGTTTTAATTTAACAATCATTGGCATCACTGGTTTTGGACTCAGAGTCTGTCGCATCTTCGGATTCATTGGTATCGCTGTCCACGTTCTGCATGCCTGTATTCTCAGAAAAATAAAATTTCATTTTTCGCATAAATCCTTCACTTTCTTGAGATGGCTTGACATTTCAGCGTTTTGATGTTGTCTCCATGTGAGCCATTTTCGGGTCAGACCACGCTAACGACATGTGTATTATGTCCGTCAAATTGTCCTCGGGTGAAGTTTTCCGCGCAAATGGAGCCGGGCATGTTTATAGCGTTTATGACAACGTTCTCCTGATTGATCGTTGATGAAATTAAGTGGGTACGGCTGGAAATGAAACTAACGACTGTTCCAGAAAGTATAAGTACACCTTGTTTTAACGGTCACTTTGAATATAATGAAATATTTCAACATGTTTTGGCTGCGTCCTTTTGTTTGCACTTTTTTGAATGACATAGCATCAAAAAAGTGCTCAGTTTTGTGTTACCTATCAAAATGCGCGGTCTTACTCCGGAACAACGAAAAAGTATCGTGCACAAATGGTGCACTGTGAGCGGACTCTCCTCGAGCAAATTGGCCAATTAAGAGGGTGTAAGCGTCGGAGCGGTACGATCTGTGGTTCGAAAATATAGAGAACAGTGTACGTTTGAAGATGCGCCGAAGAGTGGTCGAAAATCCGGTCCTGTTAGTCCGGATATCGATAAAAAGATCAGGGATGCCTACAAGCGAAAATCAGCAACTTTCGTTCGGGATGTTGCGAAAAAACTAGGGACCTCGTCGAGTAACGTCATGCGTGAAAAAGAAAGACTTGGGCTAAAAACATACCGAAAGCAGAAAAAACCCAAAAGGAACCCAAAACCGGCCGCGTCCGTGAAACCACGGGCCCGCAAACTCTACGATTCGTTATTGTGTAGAAATTCTGGATGTATAATAATGGACGATGAGACATATGTGAAACTAGATTACAAAACGCTTCTCGGACCACAATTCTATACTGTAAGCAAAGACAAAGACATCCTCGAAACGGAGAAGGCCATTTTTACCGAAAAATTCGGTAAGAAGGTTATGGTTTGGCAGGCAACATGCGAGTGTGGTAAAACATCTAGTCCGTACATCACAACGGAGACGATGGACACTCAGAAATTCGTTAAGGAATGTCTCCAGAAGCGATTATTGCCGATGATCAGGCAGCACGAAGGTCAAGTAGTGTTTTGGCCTGATTTGGCGTCATGTCATTACGCAAAGGACACATTAGAATGGTACAAAAGTCAAAATGTATGTTTCATGCCGAAAGACATGAATCCGCCGAACTGCCCGGAGGCATTGCCAATCGAGACTTTTGGGGCTTTAACCAAAGCAAAGCTCCGAAAATTCATAAAACCAGCTGACGACATCCAAAAATTTAAAAAAGGTTGGCCAAAAGTGGTCAAAATGGTGGGAAGTACCACTGTGCAGAAGCAAATGGGTCATGTTCGAGGAAAAGTTAGGAGTCTAGGCTATGATTAAGGATTTTGATTAAACGAGAGTAAAATATCATATAAAACACAAATACAAATATGATTTGCCTAACAAAATTATTAAAATAAAAAAAAAAACATGACATTTTTGTTATTTTGAAAGTGTGCTTATACTTTCTGGAACAATCTATAGTGCATCAGGTATTTGTATTGCTTATGTTTTATAAATTGCTTCCAGTTCTAATTTGTATACTTACTAATTACAATTGTAGTTATCGGAGTAAAAACTGAAAAAAAAAACACACAGGTTTAGGGAAAGATGGGGCAAAATGAACCATTTCTCGACCCCGGCACAGCATGAAACCAAAATCATTCAGTTTTTCAGAGTTCTTCACATAAGATATGTATCTTTTCAAGCAAAAAATACAGCGGCAATTGTAGTTATCGGAAGAAAAATGGAAAAACACAGCGATTTAGGATGAAATGGGGCAAAATGAGCCATATTCTATTCTCTGCACAGGATGAAATCAGTGGCAATCGATTTATTGGCGTTTTTTCCCATAGAAAAGCATCAATACATGTATAAATACACTGTGCAGCGTTTGAAAGTTAGTGTGGCGAACATTCAATTACCTCACTTAAATTCACCATAAATGACCCATGTTATCGGGAGGAAATGCTTCTGCTCAATGAATGGCATTTGTATCATGATTATTTCCACAATTCAGCATTTACATTAAACGTTTGAACCGATTTTTTTTATCTGAACCTATGCACGTCCATAGAAAGTTGAATAGTGTTACGTCATCACTCGTCGGCTTAGCAATGTTTACATTATTTTTGCTTCCAAAACAAGCAAGCAGTGCGTTGCCCCAGACCTTATATAGACATCATTTTATATGAAGTACCTCACTATGTCCAACATCTTCTCTCCGCGGTGGAGCTGGCAGTACGAACAAACCATCAAACAAATTTGCTTCACTTTCACGTTTGTTAAAAAAAATCACTTTTAAAAAAAAAACTATTAGTTAGCGCATTAGTAGAACGATTGTTATTGGGAAACTAGGAGAATTTAAAAAATTTTATTTAAAACTTCATTTTATCACTTTTTAAAACTAAAAAATAAAACATTGAAACACTTTTTTCAAATTATCACTAGTAAACGGGAGCAAATTCCTTCAAATTCCACTAGAGAAAGCTTATCTTTTGACAGATAGGCCTATTTTGTCAGCGACTTGCAGACTTCTTCAGTGTCGAGTGCTCGACTTGAAGGGAACATCACAGTAGGTCTAGTATTTATAGAAGGTTTGTTGGTACCTCAATGTATGAGGTAGGGTGTGTGAGGGCTTTGCCATAAGTGCTGTTGTTTTTCTTATCAATCGTTTTTTGGTGAGTTTGCCTGTCGATGTCACAGCAATGTCATGCTACTCGATAAAAGCTCCCATGCAACTATGTTCGGTGTCCTCAGGTGGAACACCAGCGTCGCAATTGGTTTGACTTCCAATGCAGTTCTGTTCCAATACAGCTTTTCGAACGGTAGCCTGGTGGGGTAATGCCACATAACCGAAACAAACGTTAACACACGCTACGAATCATCAGGTTCGCTGGAACCGCTATTCGACCAGTCACTTCCTGTTCACTTTCAATCAATGAATCAATGTTTGAGTTGAATTTTTTGTAACGAATACTGAACAAAATGTTTGTTTTCGCTAAATCGACGCAGCTAAATACAGCACGTGAATTCAAAAGCGCGGCTTGCTGCGATCTTCGGAAGTGCAGAACAAGCTCGGTCACAAATTGAAGTCAATTAGAGAGCCGGTTTTACTCAGTGACATGGGAATACCGACTCAATTTCGTAAAAAGTGAAGTTACTCAGTCTATGAGTGGTTCCATTTTCTACGAAACTTAGTCGGAGTTTCTATCCGTCTTAGTCAAGTGGAGTATCACATTGAGTTCAATTTGTGGCCGTGTAAGTTGAAAGTCCGAAGTGAGTTGATTGTAATAAGCAGAAGGCTTAAAATGCACAACAAAAAAGTTGCTCTCGATAGAATATCAATTATGCAGGAACATTCCATAATGTTCGAAAAAAAAATCAGCTGAAGTTCCTAAAAAATTCACCTCAATCAAAAATAGGTAATCGAAAAGAGCAAGGGCTTGCCCCGGGCCAGAACGATAAAAGCTCTCATTCTAGCCCAGTATTGAAAGACAAACGAGCCCGAGGTTGCGAGATAGGAAAATGTCATTTTCATAGAAAACCTTTCCGAAACAGTAACCGATCAACGAACCATGAGTGACTGAGTGGAGAGGAGCCTAATGGAAAAAGAATTACCCCATTCAAGTTTAACGCTACTTTAGGTAATATAGTGAATTCGCAAGGGGATCGCTCATGAATGATGTAGCATTTTTCATGCTTATTTCGGGGTCTTCTTACTTTGATGCTTAATCGAGATGAATCATGCCACAACTGCTGGAACAAGACTCCGTATCCTCAAAAGTCACGTCATATATGCATGTTCCAGAAATAAGAGGAGTATGAACGATATTAAATTTAGATTGAATGTGGGTGTGGTTTCAGACCAGTTTTGATGTTGCAGAAAATATCCAACCTTTTCTGTTTTTTGACTGCTATTAGATACCTTCTACTTCTCCCTCAGGGCATCTTACGTTTTTTTCTGCTTTTGATGCATTAAGACAGTAATTAATTGAGAACTTGTTAAGCTCTGGTTGGATAAAGTTCCGAAAGTTTTCCTTACTCCATACAATATTTAAAGCACTCATCCATATTGAAATAACAATTTTTATGAATCTGATTTCCCGAAGCTTCAAGACCACCAAATGATCCCGCAGATTCTTTTCTTAAATGTTAAAAAATACTTTCGAAAACATTCAAATCAGTTCTCCGGATTATTACCAATCACTTTGTATCTTAACCTGTTTCTTCAACCGTCGTCGTCAATAACGTCTTCAGCCCTAAACCAAGCCCGGAAAAACTTTTCCGTTTTCGAGAACGGGTGAGTGGGGCGTAGCGTTCCTGCTTCCAAAAATCGTGCCAGTAATGTCATGGAATAAGAGCATTTCACCTCCCCCACCCCACCCCACAATTTATTTGCCTTCACGGCGAATGGCATATCTCAATTCAAGCGGAAAAAATCTCGGGACTGGAACTTTTCCTTCTCCGCAAGGCATCCTCTTTTCCCCCAAGTCGCAAACGATGAGAAATGGCTGAACGTGCGCCCCCACTCAGAGGCTCCAACTGATGCCACTACTGCGGAGCTTCCTGTTTATGCTTTTAATCAGTTTTCCAACTTTTACCTTATTTTCCTCTGCTCGTCTGCCGATACTCAGAACAAGGGAGTCCTGGAAGGAGTGGAAGCTTTGATCGCATCAAGGTGTTGCTAGAGAATGGGCTGTCAAATGAAGCGAGGAAAAGTTTCCACTCCGACCTGGCCAGCTTCAACCACCGCGACGCCGGTTCATATTCTGAGATAATTTCACTTTAATAGCAGACATATCGTTCTGGGATGGAAGAAAGCAACAAAAAAAAACCGGATTAACTGGAACCGGGAGAAGCCGCATACGGGAAATGAAGTATGCTTGCAAACTTTCGAGCAAAAATAATTTTGCAATTTATCATTTACTTCCGTTTTCTACCTCTACAGTTGCGGTGAGTTTCTGGACAGGGAGTGTAGGTTAGACCTGTTCATGAATCTTAAACACATAATGTCAAATTGACTCTTGTGCAACATTTTACCAATATTGGAGACAGTTTAGAGGTGCTTCAATTTGTTTTTTTGATTTTCAGAAATTTCCCACTTGTACTTTTTGAATATCTGCATTCAAGGAGCCAAAACAGGTTTCTCGCGGTTGTAAATTTTTTAGTCGAAATTTAGTTTCAACTCTACAATTTACCATACGAGGCCAATTATGCATTTTCGCAAACATTCGAGAGTGCGGTGTCAGCGGTTGTGTTTTTAAGTTTTGGCAAAACAGTGTCTGAATAAAGTTTTGATAAAAGTTTTGCAAAGAACAATCGAGAATAAACCCTTTTTTCCTGGCCACTGATTCGCAAAATATAATGAATGTGTACGCTGCGAAGCTGCGACATGGCATGATTCACGAGGCAACGCGAAAATGATCGGTTTTGGTACTTGGAATGTGTTGTGGCTTGGGAGCCCTGCTTTCCAGCGGATCGTGTTTCAGTACCGGGAAAAACGGGAGCTGTCAATTGTCGTGATGACAACCGATCGCAGGAAGCGTCCTCAGCTGTCATCGGCCGCTGAGTGAACAGAGAACAATTCGGCCACAGCGTGTAGATGAAAACCTAAATTTGTTCTTACCTGGAATTGTTAAGGGCTTACGTTGAAGCATTCTCGACGGCAGCCATTACTTCAAAATTGATAGAATTGATATAACTTAGAATCCGTACAAGATATTGAATATTGAATCACATCAGTTTGTAAACTTAATTGCTGTGAGCAATCTGATAGAGTTCGATTCGATGTTCATTCACTAACAATCGAGATTTATCAATTTGAAATAGCGAGGTAAGTTTGCGAGAGACAGAGAGATAAAAGATAGGAAAAAATACACGGAGCACCTTTTTGCACCAACAGTTCTTAAACCTACGAAAAACTAAACCTAACCTAGTTTGAGTACGCGCTGGAAGAACTCGGTGAAATCCCAACTCATTCGAGCCGGATCCAACAATTTTTGAAGAACTTTTCACAAGAGGAAAACAGTTGTGTGGCATGCGAAAAGCCCTATTCCGCCTATGGCGTTGTGCAGTGTGATGCATGCTTGTCGTGGTGGCACTAAACCTGTGCGGGTGTAACGAAATCGATAGAGAAACCCTAGTCCCTGGTCGTGTTGCAGATGTCTACCGTTTCCAGCATCGAGTATCGCTTCAGGAAGGTCCTCGGCACGAGCCAAGCGAGCTCTCCTCAGACTGAAGCTCTTAGAAGAACAGCAAGCCTTAGAACTACAAGCCATCGAGACGAAAAAGCGCCACCTAAAGGTAAAACACGATGCTCGTCTAAGCTGAATTGGAAGATTAGGAAGCAGATAGTGTGCGAAGCCGAGATAGCCGTCTCGAAAAGGCCGAAAGTGTGAGCAGTGTGAGTCGAACAACTTCCCGACTAGAGGGAAGACACCGTAGGTCCAATCCAAAAGGTTAAAAAGGTGAAACGACCAAGGTCCCCATCGTTCCTCAAGAGACTCCACCATTCAAACAGAAGGATGTCCCGGAAGGAAGTACAACCGGGCAACCAGAGATCCAAAAGGGATCTTCACCGCTAGCCAGACCGATTAGACCCCTGGCCAGATATACATCGCCACTTCCAGGTAAAGCACAATTTATCGCCAACATCGGTTCAAATAAATGCACACAATGGTTAACCTGAACCGCAATTGGAAGAAAATGAGCCCCTCAAGTCCCTACTGCATCAATTATCCCTTGATTCAGCAGATGCAGCAAAATTCAAACAACATCACATTTTACTGGCTTGCAACTGGCAGCTAGGCAAGTAATGTCCCCTATCAACCTTAAAGGCAGTTCAACGGACTATCCTATGTTTATTAGAAATTTCAACACCGCCTCCCTTACGTGCGGAAAATCTTATTAGACTTCAACAGTGTCTTGAAGGTCCAGTCTATGCCGTCTCCTCCCCGAATCAGTCCCCCACATCATCGAAACACTCCGATTGCTCCATGGTTGCCATGAGTTTTTTTTAAAGCATTTGCTACTACAAAAGGTGCATTCAGTCCCCCCCCCCCCCCAGTATTGAGAATTTTGAGCTTTTAATCGACTACGGGATGGCGGTCCAATGGTTGTGTGATCACCTCAAAGCAGCCAACCAGCACGGACATTTGTCCAACCCGATGTAGCTAAAGGGTGTTTCGATTAAAATTTGGTCGATTTAAACTTGACGCATTTCCTTTCATCGTGCAATAACAAATTTTGCACACCCCTCATCTGAAGATGTGTGCGTGTAGCATCATGCATCTATTTTAATTTTGAGATTAGCACTTCAGTTATCAAAACGTCGTCGAAGGAAGAGAAGCAACGCATCAAAATTTTGCACGTGCATGGCGCAAAATCCAAACTACTCTCACGCCAAGTTGGCGAAATTTTTGAATGTGGCTAAATCAACTGTTACCAACAGATTAAAAGTGTTGGGTGAACGTTTGTCGACAGCCAGGAAAGTTGGATCGGGGGGAAATCGAAAGCCGGAGGCCACAGCGGTGACAAAAAGAGTTGCCCGCTGTTTCGAGCGGAACCTCAACCTCTCCGTCCGAGATGTCGCAAAGAAGCTGGGAGTGGCGCCTTCAACCGTGGATAGAGCTAAAATGCGAGCTGGACTGTCGACTTACAAGAAATTGGTGACTCCAAATCACGACGATAAACAAAACACGTCGGCCAAAGCACGATCGCGAAAGTTGTACACGACGATGCTGACGTAGTTTGATTGCGTGGTACAGGACGATTGAACTTATGTCAAGGCAGACTTTAAACAGCTTCCTGGACAGGAATTTTATGCGGCAACCGGACGGGGAAAGGTTGTAGATATTTTGAAGCACATTAGACTGTAAAAGTTCGCGAAGAAATATCTGGTCTGGCAGGACATCTGTACCTGTGTCTTGACGTTTACATTGCGACCGGAACCGTCAACCAGGAAATTTATCTGAGCGAGTACAAAAAAGTCTACTGCCTTTCCTTAAGCGACACAATTGTTCCGTTCTATTTTGACCGGATTTGGCATCTTGCCATTACGGAAAAAAAGGCCATGGAGTGGTATGCTGCCAACATCGTTCAACTGGTGCCCACGGACAAGAACCCTTCCAACACGCCAGAGTTCCGCCCAATCGAACAATTTTGGGCCATCGTCAAGCGGAACCTTAAGAAGACTCAAACAGTTGTTGTGAGCGAGAAACAGTTCAAGGTAAACTGGCGTTCTGCGGCGAATAAAGTGGACAAGGAGACTGTACAAAACTTATGGCACGTGTTAAACGAATGACCCGGCAATCCGCATTCGGTAAAAAGGAAGCTTAGCTGTTTTTTTTTTCTATTATGTATTAACTGAACTTGAGAAAGAAAAAGAATTTGCCTTATTAATAAAAACTTTGATCGACTCACACACATTTCTGTTTGACCAAATTTTGATCGGAACTCCCTTTAATAAGGTCAAACGATGTGTCAAGAATGGAGGAAAATTCAAAGATTGTGTGTGGTGGTGGTGTCCGGGGGAAGTTGGTGAAAAAAAAGGGGGGGGGGGGAGAAAAGAAAATCATGTGGGGGGCCGGAGGGAGGGGTTTTATTTATTTTTATTGGGGGGAAAATATGGGTTTTTCTGTTGTTCTTTTTTTTGTGGGGGGGGTGGTTGTGTGTTTTGTTTTTGGGGGGGAGGAACCCATAGCTGTCAAAACCAGGCTTGGATGGTGCATCTATGGCGGAGCGAACGGGGAAAAGGAACATTCACTAAATTTCCACTACTGTGAGTGTTCTGGAGACCCAATCGTAGACCGTGCGCTACACGATGCAGTTAAAAGCTATTTTGCCCAGGAAGACACTGGAACAAAGCCACCAACAAAGCTGTAGTCCACGGATAACCGGAAGGCTCTACAAATCATGGAGGAAATAACGAAGCGAGTCGATGACAGGCTTGAAACCGTGTTAATTTGGCGGTTCGATTTTGTATTATTCCGGATTGTTTTGGTATGGCGTTGAAGTGGCTGGAATGTCTGGAACGTCGCATGAACAGATCCTAGGCAGGCAAGAAACCTGGAAAGATTCGCACCAACCATCTTGCCTCGTGGTGCCCTCATCGTCTTGTGCCAACCGGATTTCCAAAAAAAAGTAATTTAAAATAAAATCAATTTGAAACATCTCTGAACGTTCACCAATATTGCTTAAATTTCGAACAGGACCTCAATTTGACATTTTTAGACTTTAAGGATTTTTACTTGGATTAGATAGTTTTCAAAAAAAAAAAATGAACAGGTCTAGTGTTGGCGCTTCTTTATTGTACCAGCTGCAAGTTCGAATAGAGAAAAGTAGTGGCGTAATTTAATTCCGTTTCAATTTAGTTAATTGGGAGAAAATAATGGAAACTTTTCTTATTGTTGATGATGATGATAATGGGCTGATGAGTGAAAAGAAATCTAATGGATTGTTAAAGATAGTTTTCTCTGCAAACTAATAGTTTCCTCTTGATAACAAAAAGCAATGTTGTTAATAAGGAATTGATCATCCAGCACTGATTTGGTGATTTTGGATTGAATTCATCGGAACTTCACATTGAGAGATAGCTGTTATCAATGGTTCAAATGTTTGCAGATTGTTCTTTTTACGTGTCATTTTTAGTTTATTGCTTATTACAAATAGATTATTGCCTGCTTTCTACGGGCTAAAGGATGCATTAGCGGAAATTAGCATATCCAAAAATGTTTACGAAAATACGGCCTCTCATCGGATTTTTCTAATTTTTTCAGAAAATCAAGATTAACAAATAAGCTACACTCTTAAAAATAATGAAAATAACATGAGATGTAGTCGATAAAAGGACCAAATTTCATGTCAACAAACGATTGAATAAACGATTGTTTAATTAGATGTAATTCAATACTAGACAGAATAATGCCTTCTGATGTAATATTGCATCACACGCTGGAAAATATGTCTCCAAACATCTACCCAAATACTGCTCCTCTAGCGTCTTAGGGAACGTTCAAATATTGCTTCCATAGTTTAAGGAGTAGGGGAAGCATTTCAGAAAATAGTGGATTTAATATTTGAACCGTCTCTTATCACAGATGACATACTCTTCGTCATTGTAAATCGAGCGTTCGACCGAATACGATCACATCATCAATATAAACATAGAAAAATTTTCTATGTGCTCTCAAGATGTCATCAATGGCTCGTTAAAATGTCGCGGGCGCATTTTTTTCAACCCGAACGGCATTCTAGTAAACTCATATTTTCCATTATTGATAGAAAATGCAGTTTTTAACAATATCGCTCTCCTTCATTCGGATTTGATGGAATTCGGAGGCTAAGTCTAATGTCTTAAAATATTTTTGCCCTTTGAGTTAACCAATCACATATCCGATTTCAGGCATTGAGTACCTATCGGATATGGTTTTTTCATTCATTTCGCGGTAATCAATAACCGTTCTGAATTTTTTCACACCCGAAGCATCAGTCTTTTTCGGCACAATCCACACTGGAGATGTCCAAGAGGATCTTGATGGTCTGATGATACCATCCGATAAAAGTTTTCACTTTGTTTATTGACCTCGTCAGTATATGCGGCAGAATATGGGTACACCTTTTGATGTACTGGTACGTCATCAGTGGTATTTATTGAACACTCTACCCTGGTTGCACATGTCAAATTAGAGTCAGGCTCATGACTTCCTTGTTAGCATTCAGAATTGATTCCAATTTATCTTTTTCTGACTGAT
>JAHHFK020000257.1:0-266614 GCA_024533555.2 Aedes koreicus
AATTCTGTTTTAATTTGAATTCTTCTCTTGCAATTGTTACTGGAACATTTTTATTTTTACATTCTTTTAGAATCGTGCGAAGCAACCAGTCACGAAACAATTGCCCTTGCAGGACCGTCCGGCATTGTTCCTTTTCCCTACCAAAGTAAATAATAAAATAGAAATTATTTGCATGATTTCCAATCAATCAATTTTTAATCAATAATCAGGCTCATTGGAAACAACCAGCTATGAATCGATCGGTACCACCAATAACACGTTTTTGTCTGACGATAATGAAATGCTAACACAGCTTAAGGATAAATTTAAGGAAACAAAAGATAGCAATGAGCGGTATAGGATTTTAACCACACTGCCCAAAAGTTGGTCTACATATAGGATTATGCAAGAGTTTGATGTTTCCCAATATATGGCCAACCAAGTGAGAAATAAGTATTACAACAACAGGAGGGAATAATGTCAGTGCCTAAAAAGAGGATTAGTAGAGCTTCGTTAGGAGAGGAAACGCTAATGCGTGTTCGTAATTTTTATAATAGCGACGATATAAGTCGTGTGTGCCCGGGAAAAAGGGATTATTTGATATCCAACAATGAAGAAGGTAGGATCTACATACAAAGAAGGTTAGTTTTATGCAATTTGCAAGAGGCGTACTCCATATTTAAAAATACTCATCCTGATATTAAGATTGGATTTTCGATGTTCGCCAGTAACCGTCCAAAACACTGCATTTTGGCAGGAACAAGTGGCACGCATACGGTGTGCGTTTGCATTTACCACCAAAACGTTAAATTGATTTTTAAAACACTCCAAAGTAAACAATTACTTCCAGATGGTGTTCAGTCCTACCATGATATGTTTTCAAAAATAATTTGTCAAAATCCAAATGAGCATTGCTGGCAGCAATGTTGCGAAAATTGTCCGGGAATGCAAATTTTGGCGGTAGAACTTATGACCATTCTTAATAACGGTCACGTTGAATCATTACAATTTAAACAATGGCGTCAAGCAGAAAGATGCAGTTTGGACTTAGTTGAAATGGACACACAAGAATTTATTGATACTTTTTTAGAAAAATTACTCAATTTATTGCCACATAACTTTACAGCTGAGCGACAGGCAAACTATTTAAAACACGTGAAAAACAATTTAAAAGCTACTGAGTGTATCATAATCTGTGATTTTTCGGAGAATTATTCATTCGTTGTGCAGGATGCAGTTCAAGGCTTTCATTGGGCAAACGCTCAATGTACTATTCACCCTTGTGCTATTTATTTTAAAGATGAAGAATCAAATGATTTGAAGTTTACCAGTTTTATTGCAATTGCTGATTTCACTAAACATAATCATGTCGCAGTGCGTCTTTTTTTGACTCAATGCATAGCGTTCATAAAAAAGTAAGTTATCAGGTTTAGAGAAAATTTATTTCTTCTCAGATGGATCTGGAAGCCAATACAAAAATAAAATGACCGCTTTTAATTTGTGCAACATGCAAAAAGATTTTGGCATAGATGCCGAGTGGAATTTTTTCGCTACTTGTCATGGAAAGGGCCCTTGTGATGCTTTGGGAGGCGTATTGAAACGAAATGCTGCGAAAGCCAGTTTGCAAGATCATCACATAACAACGGCCGAAGAACTTTATTCATGGGCTATTTCTAAGCCAGACTCGAAAATACACTATCAATTTTTTTCAAAAGATCCACGTATAATAAAATGGAAAATTGGTTTAAAAAATCGTTACACACGTGTGAAGCAAATTTCTAGGACTCAGTCATTCCATAGTTTTAAGCCTCAAAACGAAGAGTATATTATTGTGAAACAAAATTCATTTTCAACGGAAGAAAAATGTATAAAATTGTTATGAAAAAACTTAATAAATAAAAATAAATGTATAAAAGTGTTTTTCTTATTTTTTAACATGTTCATCATGTCGCGCGGCTTTAAAGTGTTTTTTTCTTGGAACTTACACTAAGCAAAAATATTTGAAATTTTAAAGCCTTATTTATTTGAAAAGGTAATCGTCAAAAAATAGCAATTGGTCTGTGTGGTTAACGGAAAGCCTTAAAGACTGATTCGAATGTTATACTAAGTTTGTAAGTAACTCATAGATTTCATTAGTCATAGGTTTGATTGGATGGAGACGCATGGTAATCTACCATGCATCTTCATCGTTTCTACAGGCGGGTGATGTATAAAATGAAGAGTAATGATTTATTATTTAAAAAATTGTATCTCCAAAACGACACGCAGAACATCTCCAATTTTTTGATATGTTATGTAAAATTGAATGCTCTTTCATTTAAAAATACTAAAACAAGGAGTCGTTGAGGCCCCTCGCAGTCAAATTCAAGAAAAACTATTTGTTTTGTATTTTTTTCATACAAAAATTGATATATTCAAAGGTTTCGTATTTTTGCTTGGAAATTCAAAAAAAATACCAATACAATGGCCAAAAATGACTAAAATCGGTTAAACGGTTTAGGAGTTATAAATTTTTGAAAATTGAAGATTTTGAAAAATCACGATTTTTTGGACCAGTCTAACGCAGAAAGGTCCAGTCTAATAACGAAATAAAAAAATACGGGTCTAATATTTTTCGATGTTGAACAATCCTACCGAATATTATAAAATTCTGAGAGATCGTATAACTTTTTTTCATGGAATTGCTGTATATATATATATATATATATATATATATATATATATATATATATATATATATATATATATATATATATATATATATATATATATATATATATATATATATATATATATATATATATATATATATATATATATATATATATATATATATATATATATATATATATATATATATATATATATATATATATATATTAATATATATATATATATTAATATATTAATATATATATATATATATATATATATATATATATATATATAATTTCGACCGACTTCATGCGAAACCCCGCAAACGAGTGGAATAACGATAAAAATTATCTGAGTGCGAAACAACGAATTGCTTCCTTGATTGTTGTCAATGATGTGGCTGGAAGAGGAGTGAAGCTAATCTCTGAATTCAACATGAAATCTACTCGAGACCCAAATCAACAGCAATATTTGCTTCAGGTGATCGAAGAACATCGAAAGAAGCACCCGTTGACATCATAAAATTTAAAAAATCGAAATATAATCATTAAAATCTTATTACATTTGTGTGCAAACGCCTGACTTTGTATATTTAACCAAAACAATAAAAAAGGAGGAGAGAATCACTATCATACTATAAAATGATTGAGCCAATGTTTTTGACTAACATATATGAACACACCAACTCGATAAGATGAGAAACACAGAAGTTTAGGTAAGAGACGCGTTGGGAACTCGCGTCTCCAAATGTCTAAAATAAGAGTATACTCTCCTGGTCTTATTTATTTTTTATTTTTAGTAGTTCGTGTTTGTTTTGCCCCCGTCCCCCCTCACCACGATGAATCTCATCGTCGCCCAATGGTCACCAAGACGATCGAACACTAAAAGCAAACCCTGCATAACGCAATAGTACTGGCGACAACTCTCTGATGAGACAAGAATAACTCCCTCCCAAGCTCCTCACCTGATCCTTCCCTGAAAAATATTACCCTCAACCTCGAGTAAACCGCGAGTAATCGGTCCATTCCTACTAGACGTAGTATTAAGTTATTCTTGTTAAACCACAGACAATGATTATCGGCTCCGTAAAGCTAACGCAATTGAGCCTTCCAAATAAACGAACTGGTTAAAAAAAACACAGAAATTATTTCAATCTGTAACTTTACTTCCATCGATATTATTGAGGGGGGAGGAATTAGTATGTACCTCTTCTTCAATTACAAAAAATAAATTGAGCAAATGCTTTTGAATAGCTCATCCGAACGTACCAACTCCATTAGATGAGAAACTCCGAAGTTGGGGGTGGAGAGAATATAGTATGCCCCCTCCCTTTAACAACTGGGCATATGAGATAGAGCAAATGTTTTTAAATAACATATCTAAATAAACCAACTCGACAAGATACGAAACACTAAAGTTATTTCAGTTTGAAACAGTAATTCCATTACTATGAATTGAGGGAGAGGGGGCGGGTTGGCATGGTGGGAGAGCATCTCCAAATACACCCATAAATTTGTGCAAATGTTTATGAGTAGTTCATCTGAACATTTCAAATCGATAAGACAAGAAACGCCACAGTTATTGCGGATTGAAATCTGGCTTCCATTGATACACCGGCAGTGTTGGCAGAACAAATCATTTTTAGCAATTAATTCGAACCATCGATCTTTGAACACCTATAACTTTTTTAAGGAACGTTTTAGCGTAGTACTTCTTTCGACAAAGTTGTTAGGCACATCCTGGACTATACTTTTAACTGATTAGTTAAAGGTTTCATGCTAAACTGAGGTCTCTAGTAATGAAAATTCAAAAAAGTATGTTTTCCCATACTAATTTCCATACAAATTTCAAACGCAATGCGGGAAGCAGGGCTACAACCAATCGTCCCAAAATTTTACACGGTTGTTTGGGACCCCAAATGGATCCAAAAAAAGAGCTGTTCTGAAAAAATGATCATGTTGAGCCACCCTAATATATATATATATATATATATATATATATATATATATATATATATATATATATATATATATATATATATATATATATATATATATATATATATATATATATATATATATATATATATATATATATATATATATATATATATATATATATATATATATATATATATATATATATATATATATATACATATTATAATATTTGTCCTAGAGCTATTCTTAAACATGTTCTTTTCTATTTTTTTACAGATCATGGTAAATATGTTTGGTTCATCTCCTGAATTAGAATACCTTTTTGCCTCTACTTTGTCACCAGGAATAGGTAAAGAACTGTGGAATTTCTGAGTGCCTGGTATTGTTTTGGCGTTATTATATATTTCTTCAAGTTCTTCTGACATTTTAATGTACTGTTCAGTGGATACGTAACAGAAATTTAATTTGGTGATATTTTTATTTGTCTGTTCAACTGCCCAGTTATATAACTCTCGTGGGGTTGTTATAGTATTTCCATAATCTCGAGCAAGACTTGCTCTCTTTGCCATTCGCTTGAGAGTGCCACCAATAGCATCACAGGGATCCATGGGACGTTGCAAAAAAAAAAATGCCATTATGCTCTTAATGCATGCTTTGACTGGAATCTACATAGACTAGCAAAGTTCTTCTTATTTTTGTATTGTGATGCTGCCCCATCAGACATAAAATAAATTTTAGAAAAGTTCGTTAATTTTTTCATAAAATCTATCATTATTGAGATGAACAACTGAACTGCAACTGTATCTTGAGTCATTACTTCCGATATGATAATGAAGCTAACATTTGCAAGTTTATTATCTTTCTTATGGTAAATTTCAAATGGGTGTATTGTTGCTTGCGAGTTGTTCCAGTTGTTCCAATTTTATCATCATTACAGCGATCAGTATTCAACCAATGCTGAAACATAACATCTTCTTTGTCATTTGATTCTAATATCAATGTAAGTTCCTCTTCAATATGTTCTTTGGAAGCACACTTTTCACAAGCACGAAAAAAGCATTCATCTGTTCTGGTGGAAATAACGCAAAGCATTTTTTGTATTATTTCATCTTGTGACTTAATTCTTAAACTGTTGAACATTAAATTTACATTTTCATGAATTGTACATATGCATACATTATGTATACCAGTAGAGTCAAGCAAAATACAATGCTTTGGTCGCAACTGTGTAAATACTGTGAAACTAATAATTTGGTGGTCGTAATTTGCATGAAAGTGCCAAAGGTTTCAAGAATTCAACTTTCAAATCTTACTTCCCCTCTTTGTTTACAAAGTTAGATACGTCTGTTTGAAAAAGTACTCGAAAATTCTCTTACTAATTGTTGTGTATCGTCATCAATACCATGCCCCCTTCTTTTTTCGGTAGTTTTAAGAATACGCTGGTCATCAAAAAGACCCTTTACCTGCCTCACCATATACATTGGTGCGTTAAACTCTCTTACGATTTTATTTACCGACCAAGACTTAGGCAGTACAGATAGTATTTTAATCTGTTCGCTTCTGTCAGTTGTATGGTGATTGAAGTTCTACTTTAACTGCATAATTATCTCGTCATACGCCTCCACATAGCCAATATCCGTTGAATCTATTCCGAAGATATTTTTTCGCACTGCTTTAGAAATCTGCAATGATTTGTTTATTAAACTTTTCAACATTATATGGACCCTTTAGTTGATCTGTTGACGGGATTGACTCCAATGATGGAATTAATGGTACCATATCTGTAAGATAAAAAAAGGTTAAATTTATAATAATGAATGCAGTGGAAAGTTTATAAAAGAAATTAACATGTTAAAGGATAACTTACCTGACCCAAGTAACATTGCTTACACCATCCAGCTTTATTAAGTTTTATTGAAGTTTTATGAAAGCCACTTGAAATCAATTTGGTTTTATTATGACACCAAGAGTTGCCAATAGGTTTCAAGGTCAGGTTTATGAGAACCCACACAGCTTGTTTACAACAATCTTAAAACCTTGTTTCTCAAATTCCTTTTACTCCTATCAAAGGTTTTATTTCGACTTTATGAACTCGAAAAATGCTGTATTGAAATGCCGTTTTAGGACTCATTGATTTTATCTTATTCTGGTCAGTTGAAAAAGCATTTTAAAACCATTTTGCCTCCAACCAACCAAAAACCAACCTCGATTTCACAGAGAAGTTTGGCAGATGTGGCCATTTGGCCACATTCTGGTTGTAATGGCAGCCAAAAGGTTTTATGAAGGTTCTCAAGTGGTCATAAAATCTTTCACAAGAACATTTTCAAAATCTTTATGTTCTTATAAAGGTTTTACTAACTTGTTTTCACAACCGTCTATAGAGTGGGCCATTTTGTACAAATTTCGGCTTTAAAGAAGCATAGAGGAGGTGTTGGTAGACAAAACAGTTTTGAATGTAGTTTTATCAACAAAGCCGGGAGGCGGCTATACGGCTGGAATAAAACTAAAATTGTTACTTGGGAGCTCATGTTCGATTTGTTGACCACTCGTTGACGGTTCTGGATCATCATGATGTTGCTGCCCACTAATTGATAGTTGCATAGTTTCGTCGTTTCCATCCAATCGGCGTTTTTTCGTATTCGGACCTCTATTGTGACTTATCAATCCACGACATAACTCACAAATACTCATCGATTTTTGTATTTTGTCTATTATCCTTGATGACATGGTACATAGGTTATTACGGTTGCACTTTGGATTGTTTATTTTTGCACAGCACTTGAATCTGTTGAATTTTGATTTACACGATTGGTCCATTATAACACTTTTCAGAACTGCTTTTAATACCCGTTCGCAAAGAGAAGTAACACGTTGAATGTCACTGATTCACTTTCTTGTTAAGTTTATATTTGGTTTAGGTAAAACTCTTGATTCCTTTCTTTCGATTAGGTAGTTGTAATGTTGTCGCAATTTTCCCAAAAGATTTTGCGATTATTTCAGGAACCATTTACACTTTATAGTTGCAAATTCATTATTGCTATAATATGTCCATGAGCTTTCATACTGTGGGTACTAAAAGTAATGTTAGGCTCAGAAAGTAGAGGGCCCAAAAAAAAGACGAAGAGATGAAGAAAAGTATACGATAAATTGAATCACGAAGTTGATTGTTTTATGGATCAATAGGTTCCTAGAACAATGTTAACGGCCATTTCAAAAGTTGATCGGCTGAAGAGCAGACGGTTAGTTCAGTGGCAGTGCTACCTAATTTTTATTCGAAGCTGTGTTAAAGTAAGAGAATAGTTTGAATAATGTTAATTAAAGTTTAGGGAAATAATTTTGAAACGAGTGATAAACGTTTAAATTTCTTTCTTTCAAGATTAATAAATTCGCAAGTTTTGAGCCCCGAGAACGAAAACTCTGCTCTAATGTAGGTTATTATTTAAATTGTACAAAAGGTAAGAATAAAAATGGATTAATTTAGTGTCTGATGCTAATTCTTTTTCTCGTTGGACATTAGCGTGGAACGGGCGCTTTTTTTGTCCGGGCGAACGCCCGTCGTTTAATTTTCGCCGTTCCAACAATTTTGGGCGACGACCGCGCTCATTTAGGCCCGCCAGATTGCTGGTAGTCAAACGGGGTGGAGAGGAAATATATCTGGCCTGCCTGCGACCGGAAACGGATGATCTGGTAGAGTACCGGAGCCGCCGATCCCCTCCCCCGAAAATTTAATTCGGCCTTTCCGTCAATCCGAGTACGGTCAATGGGCAACAACCCCGGCAACACCGCTAGAGCACAGCTTAGAGCACGTTTTCGTTTTCCACCTCGTTCTTGTTCTTGAAATTTTAGTTGCCGCGTGGCATTTAGTTGAGTAGAACGACCATTCAATCCCCCTTAGAGATTGCGCTCATGCTTCGGAAAATTTAGTCGGGCATTAAACAAAACACGACCAGTGGCCTCTCGTAGTCGAGAGTGGCGCTTAAGCCACTGCGTTTGCCGAAATCTCAGAGGAAAGCGTGGGAACGGTTACATAGTTCGATTCTACTAAATAGCCTTACCTAGTATTAGGTAAGAAAAGGGGTAGAAACGTTTTGGTAGAAATTACAGTAGCACGTATGAAATGCGTGTTCTAATATTGTATATTGAGTCGTACTTCTTGATTGCTGCTGCGTGAATATGCGTGCTTTGCTTTGTCTCACATGACAAATTAAGTTTCATTGTATTTTGAGATGACTACATAGTCGTATAACCTTCACTGGTTTAGTTTTTGATAACAAAATACACTGAAAAAAAATATCAATGGGACATGGAAAAGTTTTTGCTAGAAAAACTTTGTTTCCTTAAAAGTGCCCATCTTGTGATGTATGAATGGTTGGTAGGAAACATAATTACCTATCTTGAGACAAAATTTCATCGAAATCAAAAATGGTTTTTTTTTAAATCAACTTTGAATTTTT
Organism: Aedes koreicus; assembly: GCA_024533555.2. NCBI lineage: Eukaryota > Metazoa > Arthropoda > Insecta > Diptera > Culicidae > Aedes > Aedes koreicus. The sequence continues at coordinate 9,029 of JAHHFK020000257.1, forward strand.
AGAAATGATTTTTTTCAGTGTAGGGCTCGTTTTGTTTTTTTTTTCAATATTTTTTTTATTAAAAGTTGACTTATTTTGTGATAATCACCCAAACAACACATTTTTGTAGGAGTAGTCATTTTTTTATCAAACACATTTGAAAAAAATCGATAAAAAAAGTTTAGCCCTTTTCAAAAGACAGTCTAGAATAAAAAATGAAGAAATTAAGTATGCAAAGTGGCTTATCTAGTCATGGTCTACACACCCAGAAAGTTTCGTTGAAATCTGAGAAGGTGCTGCCAACATTTGTTCGAATTGGCGCGAAAACCGTCAATGGCAAAACAAACACCTTCTGAATTACGCCTAATAGTCGATATATTTAAAATTATTTCAACAACTGTACATATGCTATTGCGGTCACTCACCAAATGTGATAGTGGATCACTACATTGAGGAAACAAACATGTATGTGAAACTCTGCTTTTAGGCCCCTTTGAACTGATTTAAACCATATGTTGGGCTGTTGGGGTCACTCACAAAGTGTGATGGTGGTTTACTACTTATTACGTTTACTACGTAAAATATTGTTTTTAAACTCCACCTATTGGCCGTTTTCAACCGATTTGAACCAACAATAAGAATACTATTGGGCCCACTTTCAAAGTGTGATAGAGGTTAATTTCCTTGGGGAAACTAATAGTTTTGGAACAATGGCTAATAGCCAATTGAATAATGAATAAGAAAACGAAAACAGTAAAAAATACAGTTGAGAATATACAGAACAGGGAAAAAAGTATAGAAACATAAAAACCAGGGAAACCATATCTAAGAATGAAAGGAAGAACGAATGAGATATTATTATAGGCGAATGCATCTACCCGGGAACAAATAAGCGGCTTCATTCAGAGTTTCGGTAAGTAATCAAGCATACTAGCAGTGATGAAGTGAAATCATCAGAAAAAAATCATCAATAATTGGTCAAAACCAAATCCTTATGACAATGAAATAAGGAAATAAAGTAACTTCATTGTGGCTTATGCATAAAACATAGTCTCAGTATACACTAAATACGTACAGAACATTGTGTGTACAGAACATTGTTCTCGGAGGTGTGAATGTAGTTTGCCTCCCCGCGGTGCACCTTGGAAACGTTAGGCTCCCCTTAACGGCTAAACGGACTACGGAGGGAGCGTCATACGACGCATTGGGGTGGATGCCAGTAAAACCCCAATTATGGCAACTGGCTGCGAAAAGATTTATGAGTGGTACCGTTGTATTCGGGCTGGCGCCTGTGTCGTCTCCCTCAGTACTGCCGGGTGACACCGAGCAGGAAATGGCGAGGTTCCCGCGGCACAGGTCGTCTCCGTCCCATTAAAACCTTGGCAGGCCTCCAGTACGTTCCATTCTCCACCGCCCGACCTCGCCAGTCGGGCGGGAGTAGGCTCAGATGACCTATACCTGTCTTACGCTGATCCGCGGCTCTGAACACGGTTCCCCATGAAGGGCCGTGTCAACCCTCGCATAGTCTCCCTGCATGCATAGACAACCATGGGATCACTTTAGCGACTACTTTACGTGGGCTTGGATAGCGGTTGGAGGGGGACCTAAGAACATGGAAGAAACAAAGAAAACCCAGGAGAAACCGAATCCGTTCGCTAAAGGCGGCCTAGCGAGGTCCCCACCGCGTAAAACGGTGGGATCGGGCGTGAGTGACACTTGCGGTAGTGCTACGGCATCGGAGGCAGGTGGCACAAAGCTAGGTGTGGCCATGGATGGGCCAGGACTCATCCGGGCCATGGATAGGATGCGGGAAACCCTTCCTAAAGTGATGGAGGTTTCGGAGCAGTTGGATGCGATCATCGACTTCACGTCGTCGCGCAACAACATTGCGAAAGACCTCAAACTGTGCCTCCTTAGGCTACGCATGACAGTGCAGGCTGCATGCAAGGAGAGGGAAGAGCTGGAGGCCAAACTCCTAGCCGAGCAAAGTGCCAAAAAGTTGGCACGGCTAGCGTGTTGTCTCAAGCGCCGAAGGGGGCCCGAGCGGCAGGGCTAAGTGCCCGGCCGCTAAGGGTATTCCAACGAGCCAACCGTAATGCAGGTAACCCAACTAAACCTGAACCATTGTGAGGCAGCCCAGCAACTGCTGTGTCAGACAGTTAGCGAGTCGGCATCGGATATCGCCATAATTTCCGACCCATACCGCATCCCATCCGGCAACGGAAACTGGTTTGCGGACAGGTCCAATATGGCGGCATTATGGACGACGGGCAAGTACCTGGTTCAGGAGGTTGTGTCAACCACAAACGAAGGCTTCGTGGTTGTAAAAGTGAATGGAGTGTTCTTCTGCAGCTGCTACGCACCGCCAAGATGGTCGATCGAACAGTTTTCCAATATGCTCGATCGGATGACAACGGAGCTAACTGGCCTGAACCCGTTGGTAATAGCGGGGGACTTCAACGCTTGGGCGCTCGAGTGGGGGAGCCGCCTTACCAACTCTAGGGGCCAGATTCTTCTGGAGGCCTTGGCTAGGCTCAATGTGGACTTAGCCAACGTGGGTTCCAAAAGTACCTACCATAGAAACGGAGCGGAATCGATCATCGATATAACATTTAGCAGTCCTGGGCTGCTTAGCAATTGGAGGGTGGATGATGGCTACACCCATAGCGACCACTTGGCGGTTCGTTATTGTATCGTCCACAATACAAGGCAGCGTGCGGAAGGAGGAGCATCCACTCCATTCGCCCGCAGATGGAGGACGTTCTACTTTGATGTAGAGACTTTTAAAGAGGCGCTTGAGTGGGAACGAAACTTACGCGAAACCCAGGAATCTTGCGGTGAACGACTCGTTATGACACTTACACGAGCGTGCGATGCGACCATGCCGAGGGAAGTCAAACCGAGGAATGGAAGTTCGCCGGTGTATAGGAGGACGGTGTCGATCGCCGACCTCCGAAGAACATGCCTCCACGCAAGATGGAGGGTGCAAAGAGCGCGGTCAGACGCCGATAGAATCGAGTGTAGAGGGGCGCTAGTCGCCGCGAAGGCCGCACTAAAGAGAGAGATAAAGGCCAGCAAGCGAGCCTGCTTCGAGGGTCTGTGTCAGAAGGCCAATACGAATCCGTGGGGTGACGCCTACCGGGTTGTAATGGCCAAAACCAGAGGATCGGCGGCTCCAACCGAGCGTTCATCAGAGCTGCTGCAGGTGATCGTTGGGGGACTCTTTCCGAGCTACGACCCAAGTCCATGGCCCCCCGCCGTCGTAGATGTGTCCCATGACCAGCGTTCCAGTATCCCAGACCTTAACGCGCGACAGAAGGGTGGACGGCTCAGCTTAACACCCGTGACCACGTGGGCATTGACAACGGCACAACGGGGGTCGGTGACGAGGCGACGGTGACGAATGATGAACTCATTGCGATAGCAAAGTCGCCAAAGGTGAACAAAGCGCCGGGACCGGATGGTATTCCGAACCTGGCCATCAAGACGGCTATCTTGCTGGATCCCGAAATGTTCAGGGTGGTGATGCAAAAGTGTCTGGACGAGGGCGTCTTCCCGGACGCCTGGAAAATTCAGACCTTTGTGTTGCTACCAAAGACAGGGAAGCCACCAGGAGATCCATCGGCATATAGACCAATATGTCTGTTGGATACAGCGGGTAAGGTGCTCGAGAGGGTAATCCTCAACAGACTGACAACATACACGGAGGGTATAGGCGGTCTGTCTAATAATCAGTTTGGCTTCCGTAAAGGGAAGTCGAGGTGGATGCCATCCTGTCCGTCACCAAGACGGCCGAGGTGGCAATCCAGCGCAAGAGGCGAGGAGTACGATACTGTGCGGTGGTCACCCATGACGTGAGGAATGCGTTCAATAGCGCCAGTTGGGCGGCTATCGCCGACTCGCTCCAACGCCTTCAGGTTCATGGGTACCTGTACAAGATTCTCGGAAGCTACTTCCAGAATCGCGTATTGGTATATAATACAGAGGCAGGCCAGAAACGTGTGTAGATCACCGCAGGCGTCCCGCAAGGTTCGATCCTGGGTCCGGTGTTACGGAACACGATGTACGACGAGGTACTGCGGCTTGAGTTCCCGAGCGGGGTAAAGATAGTCGGGTTCGCAGACGACATCACCCTAGAGATATGTGGCGAATCCATCGAGGAGGTCGAGTTAACGGCCTCACACTCCATTGGCATTGTGGAGAGATGGATGAGCTCCAGGCAATTGGAGCTAGCCCACCATAAGACCGAGGTCACGGTGGTGAATAATCGGAAATCGGAGCAACATGCGACGATTAGTGCAGGTAACTGCACAATAGAATCGAAGAGGTTCTTGAGGTATCTTGGGGTTATGATCGATGACAAGCTGTCCTTTGTCAGTCACGTCGATTACGCTTGCAAGAAAGCCTCTATGGCTATATCGGCATTATCCCGCATGATGTCGAATAGCTCGGCGGTGCAAGGGAGTAAGCGTAAACTCCTGGCCAGCGTCGCCCTGTCCATACTTAGGTACGGCGGGCCGGCATGGATCACCGCCTTGAGTACCAAGAGCTACGCAAGTAAGCTAGAGAGTACATACAGGCTTATGGATAAAAAGCGGAATTATTAAAAGGGTTTTTTGGAAATTTGGGGGGGGGTGAGGGGGGGAATTCTGGTGTTTGGTTGTGGAAAAGGGGGTTTTCGGGAAAAAGAAGGTGGGTTGTGGGGTGGGAAGGGGGGAAGGAAAAAGGGGGGAAGATTTAGTATGGAAACCGCCATTAGCTTCGGGAGATAGCGCTCCTGATTCTCTTTGGATCGACCGACACTTTTGACGGATTTGGGCTGAACGCTTGAGCCGACTTGTTCCAAAGAGCGATTGCAAAACAGCTCGAGTTGAGGTCGAACGATGATTGCGACGCGATGCGATCCCCTTCTGGACGCTCTACGGTGATGAACGTGGGTATATGATGATATGCCCAAGTCAACATCGTCCGATGGCGCGCCGAGATGAGCGAAACCAAAATCCGACAAAGTCGCCAAATTAAAGTTTTACTGACCGTGACCGGTGTCTCTGATTGAGGCGACGGACAGAGTTATTCGATGAGACGTTTGCGTGAGGCAATTCGAAAGAAGAGGCAGAGGGGAAAGTGGAATGGGGTATGTACCTAAGAGTGGTGAGTGCATACCGAACGGTATCACGCGACACGGTCTGCGTCCTAGCGAGGATGATGCCAATAGGCATTGTCATAAAAGAGGACGTAGAGTGCTTCGAGCAACGTGGAACAAGAGGTATTCAGAAGACCACTAGAGCCGCATCCATGGTTAAGTCGCAAAGGGAATGGAACAACTCCACCAAAGGTCGGTGGACCCACCGACTAATCCCGGAATTAACCGGGTGGGTCGGTAGGCGACACGGTGAAGTGAACTTCCACTTAACGCAGATATTGTCTGGCCACGGCTGTTTTAGACAATACCTGCACAAATATGGGCATGCACAGTCTTTCGCATGCAGCGAGTGCGCGGGAGTCGAGGAAACTGCAGAACATGTGTTCTTCGCATGTCCTCGCTTCGACGGTGCGAGATCCGGCATGATTGCCGTAAACGGCCACGACACGACTCCGGATAGCTTGGTCCAGAGGACGTCTGGGACGCGGTATGCGTAGCAGCCTCCCAGATCGTCCTCGATCACCAACAAAAATGGCGAAACGACCAAAGGCAGGTCGCAGGGACCACCTAACTACTAAAGCCCTAAGTAGTTAGACATAGTGGGTGCTTAACAAGCACAATAGCCCCCTCCCCGAAGTGATACCCAAAGGTGGTCCCGGGGAGGGTCCAGGGTTTAAGGCACGGGTTGGTTTTTAGTGGGTCGAGGAGTTGGCACCCTCATCCCCACACCCTGAGTTCTTCAGGTGCCGGCCTTTTCCATCCCGCCTAAAAAAAAAAAAAAAATACACACCGTTACCTCCCGGTTCCGGTTAAGCCATTTACCATGTTCGCTCTTTTCCTGGTTGCCACACCACCGCATATTAAACACTTTTGAAACACGCGCTCTTTCATGCCTTATTTTAATGCCTTATTATTATCAAAAACATGAGCTTCTTCATATAAAAAACCTGAATTAATCCACCGATGGTGAGACTGAACCCTTCTTACACTTCACCAGAATTACGAACTAAAATGTGGCCAAAATGGCACTGTATACATATTTTCATCAGAAATTCCAGGAAGAACCAGGAATATTCGATATGTCATACATTCAGTTTATAAAATGAATTATGTGTCAATCCTGAACGTATTGTTCATCGATGTGATTAAAATATTGCCATTAATAGTCTTTAACGACCTGTTTATATTAGGTATATAAAAGGAAAAATTACATAAATATTAGAAATTCCATATAATCAGTCCATAGAATGAATTATTACACAATCCTAAGCGTCAGTTTTGATTATCGATATGGATTCAAGATGCTTAACAAGTACATGTTCGTTGAAAATTGTGTAGTTATAGTGAATGGAGACTTAGTGTAATTTTCGAATATACTCGTTGCAGTTCAAAACCGGACCACTCGAGCCAACCGATCCTACTCTAATTCTATAGAGTCGCATAGTGTGGCTAGTCCGCGGAATGTGCTATACAACGCACCAGATGCAGAACAATAGAATACAAGCGGTCTCGATTGGGGTGAGTGGTCTTGTTCGGTTTTGAACTGTAACGAGTAAATTTTCATCTCACAATTATGTGCTCTCAGGTATTGTTTTGGTCATATCTCCATGAGTGGTTATCCAATCATAATGAAATTTTGACCAGTTATTTGAAGATTTTATAACTTAAATTTGGCGCTAACAAAACTAAAATCGGTACACAAATAGCTCAGTATGTAATCGGAGACTAAACTGTTTGATTACTATTATAATAGGCCGTCAAGTACTGTTTCGTTCATATCTTCGTAATGAAATGTCCGAATAAAAAAGAAATCAATAGCGTTCTATGGGAATGTTGTAGCTTTCATTTGCCGTCAACAGAAATGAAATCGGTTCACAAATGGCTGAGAAACCGATGTGACATTATTTGTAACGCACACACACACATACACACACACACACACACACACACACACACACACACACACACACACACACACACACACACACACACACACACACACACACACACACACACACACACACACACACACACACACACACACACACACACACACACACACACACACACACACACACACACACACACACACACACACACATACACACAGACATGTGCTCAGTTCGTCGAGCTGAGTCGAATGGTATATGAAACTCGGCCCTCTGGGCCTCGGATAAAAAGTCGAATTTTCAAGCGATCTTAATACCCTTCTTTTGGTGTAAGAAGGGTAAAAAGGCAATATCGAGCTACCCCGAATATTTTCGTTGCCCATTTTATCTTACTAATTACCGGGACATCACACCTTCCAGCGGTTTATTTTTTTTCATGTGTACACTCGATCACACACGCAAGAAATTAATAGGTAACCGAAACAATAGATACCGCGCTATGCCCGATAGTAACAGTCGTTTGCAACAATGGACTCTCGCCACCGAACAATAAATAACCGAAAAAATAGACTACGCGCTACGCCCGATAACAAAACCGATACCAAGGTGATGCGACGTATATGATAAACTTATTATATAGGTCATAATTAAATTCTGACTATGATTAAATTATAAGAAATCATGACCCACACCACAGGTCCACCACAACAGCGACACCATGATATCTCATTCTTTTCATTGGGAACTAGATATGGTGCTATGGCGAGCATGGTTAACAAATAGTACGGGTCAAAACCAACTACTAAATTAATCACGATATACACCAGCAGCACCATGATGAATCACTTGGAAGCAGTTTTATTTTTTATTCGTTCACTGGATCACTCGCGCCACCGAACAATAGATAATGCGCTCGAAACAACCGTTCTCCGCCGTTGCTTGAAGCAGACTCTTTAATTGTTTAGATGAATTTTGCACAAAAACATAACCATTTTGAAAAATTACGCTTGCGTATAAATGACCCATGCCGCCGTTATAAATGTTTCGTTCCCTTTACCGGAAACGTGTGCAAAGTATCATCCAAATCGAAGACTCTATGCGCAAGATATCGGCTTTGCTTCAGGCTGTGTGAACGCCCAAAACCCCGTGGTTGCTTTGCGCAGACAGCAGCAGGCTGCAGGTCATGCTGCAGGCGGCAGTGTTGTTAGAAAAAACAGTCCAATGATCCATTCGTTTGGATAGTAATCAGTATTAGCTAAATAACTTTTTCCACAAGCGTCAAATCGCTTTGCGGTCTTCAAAGGAAAGTTTCATTAGAAAATTTCCCAGAGATTCATTGGATTGCATTATTCTTAGAAGACAACGGGTCACCTCGCCAGATTTTTCTTTGAAAAATTAAGTTTCCTCATAGAAAATCCTATGGGAAATTAAAACCGTGAGCGCTAAAATATAGTTTCACCGATCGAGCTGAAATTTTGCACAGTTATTATAGGACCCCAAACTCTCTCAAAAATCAAAGGGGAGCGGAAATTTGTTTCTTTTATATGTCCGTGTCTCAGGCTATTGTACATACATAAACTCTTCACAACTGATGCTGTTTATCGCTTCAAGCTAATTAAGGAGGGACAAACGGACCAATGGTGTCAGGAGTCCTCAGCTGAAAAATGTTTCATGAAATAAAGCCTCAATTTAGCTCTATACTGTGGTGCACGAACAAGGAATTGCCTGGATCAAATATAAGAATCATTAACCGATTGATGACAGTATTTATTCGAAATACTGGCTTGCTAAGATAAACATTGCTGAAGATGATGAGTTTGCAATTTGTCTCGTTCCAGAGACATTCGACAACCATAATGCACATCGTAACCTATGTGAGTTGTTTAGAACGAACAACATTGAATGGTATCTGGAGATAATAAAATTTATACGACGAGTTAAGCTAAGCATGTGAAAAAGTAAGCAAACTTAACAGTCGAACTAGTCGAACTAACAAACCGAGGCTTCTAGAGTTGGTGGTTGTGAAGATTCGCACAAGCCGGTCGAAAGGCAACGCCAAAGCATTTGCGGCTGTAGGTAGCGCTAAGAATAGTGAACAGGAGGAATTAGAGTGGTCATAAGATCCAGAGGGTTTCTGGTGGTGTACGGTAGTGCCGGATTGCTAGAGGTGTTGTTCTGCCTGTGAAAGTAGGCGAAACGCAGAACGCAACCCAGGGGTCAATTAGTCAATTAGCGAATCGAGGCTGTGTCTTCTTCTTCTTCTCTTCTAGTTGTGGTGTATTCACTGTGAAATGGTGACAGCGACCAATAAATCCAGCTGTTTTTTTACGTCCATCACACAGCCCACCCCGTGTTGACGTTACGCTCAGTTAAGTCGACACTCCATGTGTCGACCTAGCTTATCGTTTCACGACTTCTATATTTTTTGTTGTTAGTTTGGAAATTCTGTTTATATTTTTAATTTTGCAAGTTACAGGAATATTATTAGCTCTTTAAACGTGTTAACATCTTCAGTTTTTAGTAGCTCAGTGAGATTTCTGTATTTTTAGTCAAAGGAAAATTGCATCTTGATATGACCGAACCATACGCAGTGCAGGATAATGTGTTCCGCTGTTTCAGGAACATCGCAGATATCGCAGTTAGGATCGTCTTGTCCAGCCATTATTCGGTTGAGTGTTCGTGTTTCGAACTTGTCGAGCTGTTTTCGATAGTACCATGGCTTTTCCGAGAAGGATTGTTGTAGGGCATAGAACTTTTGACCCTTTTCTCGAGCGTAATTTGTGTACCATTTGTTTGTTTCTGTCTCCTTTTGGTTTGGAAGTAATTCAAGTAATTCATCTTTCAGTAGAATTTTGATGTTCTTCCGCATTGGATTGTTCGGTTCCCTTTTTAGCAAGGTAATCAGCTATGTCATTTCCTTCCAGATCTATATGGCTTGGGATCCACTGTATTTCAATACCGCGGGACAAGCATCCCCAAGTAGCACACAAATTATCTTTTATATTCAACATTTGGTTTTCAAGTTTCGTTTTAGTAAATCTGCAGTAACAAAAAGCATATTTTGTTACAGCAGAGTTTATTTCACGTATACGATATACTAGAAATTTCATTGGTGTTGCTCAAATGGTTTGCCAAGACCATTCAAAACAAACATTAGAGTGGAGTGCAGCTAATTAAACCTTATCATGACGTTGCATATTTAATATTTTCCAGTGTATGTGATGTTTATGAAGTTATTTTAACCTACAGTGCAACATAACAATTAATTTACACTCTTGTTCCAATGAAGCGTTCTGATACTTAAGGTTTTCAAAATACGTTTTTGAGCCACATGCGCAACGTTATGAGAACGCAACATAAAATCAATGAATAATGTTACGTTCTTGCAACGTGCAATTGCACATTACCACAACAATGATAACGATTGAAATATATCCGAATGAAAAGCACACTACCGTCCACATGTGTTCTGATATGAATGGAAAAATAATCAATTCATAATTTGATCAAATGAAGTAAGGGTTAATTTCTAGAGGTTGTTGTTTTTGTATAGGCTCAATAAAGAAAATGGCTTAGAGTGTTAATTATGCAACCTCTATAAGCTATGATTTTCATAATAGTGGCTATAACGGTTTAATTTTTACACAAGGATCACTCAAATAGTGAGAGTATCATATTTTCATTCTTGACTGAACTAACTAATTAATATTAATAAAATAGCTACCTACGTAAAGCTGAAATAAATTATCTTGGCTATCAAAATAAAAAGTTGTTAGATTACTAGTAGTGTGTAATGAACAAAAGCTGTTATGTTTTTGAATTAATTCTTCCAACTGTTTCCAACCAAATCAATGATTTCACAAGAAACCCCTAGACCCAATAATGAGGACAAAATGTTTGCTATGTTTTTTTTTTTTTTTTTGTTTGGTAGATACTGGATGAATTCAGAACCGAGTTAGACATTATTATACAGCTCACGGGTAGAAATCATAGAATGCTGGGTAAAGACTGTTGGAAGATAGGTAGAGTTGAACGCTCAGGTATCGTCGAACCTTCAAGTACGAGTTTGGAGAGTTGGAGCGAGGTAGATTTGCTGGCGTAGGTATATTGTTATTGAAGAAGATTGTAAATTGTATATACCTGGAATGAATAAAGAGTGCGGCGGTTGTTGATTGAGGTATCAGTCGGCAGTCGTCTAGTTTGATGGAAGGTGACTAAGACTGCGTTCTTTTTATTTATTATAAAGAAACGGTCATCGACGGAGCTAGCCTCGTTATGGCCAGCGTGGCCATAGTGGACTAGTTCCAACAAAGACCATGTTTACAATCACCAACTGTACGTAGTACAGCTAACTGGTATCTAATTACCTGTATCTAATACTTGTTAGCACGTTTTCAGCACAATGCACCAAAAATCACTTGAAGAAATCATTGTTCCTGATAGTGGGATTTTGTAACTTGTTTTTCAAAATAGTTTTAAGGCAGAGAATTTCACTCGAATCTTTAAGCTGTCAGTGTCATTTTAACTCAAAATTATCCAATCTTTCCGAAAAAAATACTTTTGAAACTGGAAAAACACGGAGTACATCCGAAAAGGGCCAAAACTTATTAAGTTATCAAAAAAATCAATATTAAATCAGTAATATCTTCTAAACGGTGCATCTAAGAAAAATGTTACCGAAGTACTTTTTGCTTGCAAATTTGATTTACTTTCATAAAATTAGGTTGACAAACTTTTTTGACTTTTCTTAATAGCTTTTTTGAAAATTGTAATTTAAAAAAAAAAAATGTTTTCATTGTAACCTATTTTTCTCCAGAACAACCCACTGTGCATTAGATAGCATATAACATAAGAATAATAAAACAATTATTGACATGTAACTTTTAAGGGAAAATCTATATTTTAGTTCAAAACACAAAAACCAAACTTTTTTTTACCGAGCATATTTTTTCCAATAGCACCAACAATTGTCTAAAACTTCGCCGAAGACACCAAACCAATCGGACAAACTGTTTCCGAGATACAATTTTTTGAAGATATCATGTGCATTTTTCATAGGCCCTTCTCATAAGTAAGGCTAGATTCAAAATGGCGAACCATGTATGCAAAACGTCGTTTTTCTTCCCCAAAAACTTGTATGCTAGGTTTCATGCAAATCAAAAAATATGAAAATTACTCGTTGCTGAAATGATATGGAACCGCTCAAATGTAAACATAATTTTACACACATTTTTTCTTTTTTAAGTTCGGAGGCAATGCTCTATTCTTGAGGATTTATTCAATGGCGTTTAAATTTTTCATAGTAGAACAGAATATTGGTCCATAAATCTGAATGCGTTTAAAAAAGAAACTTATTCCAACACGATTTTCGGATCATTTTACTTCTCAATATTTTGATCAGGAATTTTTGGTTGATAACGATATCCATTAAAAAACAGTTATCCTCGCATTCATTTAAACATCGGTATTATTTCACTATTCTGCATTGCGATTTACAATATTTGAAAGTTTTACAAAATGCTATTGCAACTCTGTAGAAACAACGTCAAGTTGCAAATATGCTCCACCCTTGCGCTTTTTCCGTTGCTGTTGTGTTTGGTTTTGCGGTACATAGCCAAACAAAACTATCCTTAATTTGTTTCAAGAGTGATTTTTATGCTCTATTGAAACAAGTTGTGCTATTTGAGTCCTTGCAGTATTTCATTGACCAGGTTGCTCATCCATTCGTTGTGTTGGCTAGTTTCCAGTAAGTCCGTAAGAATTACGACGTTTCGTAAGTCTAATTTCAAAATTTCCTTAATCGCCATGTAAATCGTGACTATTTCCGCCGTCATTATCGACGTTTTGTACTTTAGTTTCCAAGCAATTCTCCTGTTTCCCGACTCGATATATATTCCAATTCCACAGTTGTCATTGATTTTCGATGCATCTTTATAAACGTTTACGTGCTTCCTGTATTTCCCGTTCAGGAGGCACAAAACCATTTGCTTCAAGACTTTGATGTTCATTTTCTCCTTCTTGAACTTCTTTCCAATGCTCATGTTAATGTTAGCCTTTGCGTTGGACAGTTCAACGTAGACTGTTTGACTGATACCGCTGAACACCCCAATATGTTCGAGGTAAATCCTTTCCGTATATGAGGCTTTATCCATGTCCAGATTATCTGTGTTCAGCTGTTCCAAATGTTCAAATACCGCATTCCGATGAGCAGTGCATTTAGCAATCTCCTTGGCTGCTACATATTTGGTGCGAATGTCGAATGTACTGAGCTGCAATTGCCAGCAGTGTATTTAGAGGCGTTGTCTTACTGCATCCTGTTACCTTCCTCAGACAGCTGTAAATTGCCACCAGAAGAGTGTGTTTGTTTGTCCTACTAGCATTGTTTATTATCGAGCATCCATATTCAACGTAATTCCTTATTAGAGCTGTGAAAAGCATGTTCATTGTGTGAGGGTGTGCTCCGTGCAGTACGCTTGATGCAACTTTGAGCATTTTTAAGCGTTCGTCAATTTTCTTTTTGACCGTTCTCACATGTACGCCGAAGTTGAGGAAACGGTAAATTATTACTTCTAAATATTTGTGGCTTCTTACAACCTATACCGCGACTCTGTTCAAATAAACCTCAAAGGGGTGGTTTTCACCATGGAAAAGGACTATTTTGGTTTTCGAGGGATTTGCTTCGAAGCTTAATCGTTTTTTCTGTTCAGAGAATTTGTTAAGGATTTGTTGTGTTTTGAGTCGAACCTTTTCTACATTTTTTCCGGTAACCATCAGCGAAAAATAAGCTCGTGGAATTCACTTGTGTATACATTGAAAAGCGTTGGCGACATAACATCGCCTTGGGGCAAGCCGTTGCTTACACTGAAAATTAATTTTCGTAAATTAGCTTTCACTCGCTTCGTAAACATGGATTTTGTACATAGAACAGATGTCTCGTGTATTGGATGAAACATTCATATTGCTTTTTATCTGGTGAAATGCTATCATTACACATTTTTGTAAAATGCACGAAATGGATTTCGTGAAGGCTGCTGGAATGGGCGGGAATAATTTATTTATACCAACCACAAAATTAAAGCGCTGCCGAGAGTTATAACTTCAACCTCATTAATCAAGTATTATCTCACGAGTCACCATGATCTAGTGAGATCAACCACGGACTCAAGAACAGCTCTTTCCAAAAATACAGGATCGAATCCTATGTTTCTGAAAAAAAAACGATTGGCAACTCCACGTGGTTGTGCTTTTTATTTCAATTACATTTCGAGTCGATAAAGTAGATCTATCTGTCATTCATGCACCCTACAGAGAGACGTTTCTTATTAATTTGTATTGTTTTTGTGCAATGCACGAATGTTCTTTCTGTTTCAACAAATACTTCGTGCTCTTGACCCAAGTACCGCACTGTTTGTCATTTTGGTGGCCTTTTCCCCGCTACAGTTGACTGGTCTTTTCCATGTTTCGGGATTGCTACTACTCTTATTTCTTTCAGCGAAAATTTTAATGCACCTGCAATGAACATCTCGTTGATTTGTCTAATTACCATGTTGGTTACGTCTGGTTTAAGGTTTTTTTTAGCATACCGAATGTAATTTTATCACTTGATGGAGCTGACTTATCAGTTTTTTCTGCTGAGTATTCTATCCCACGTTTTGTTGTCCATGAGGTTGTATTGGCAAAGAGGTCCGTATGACAGTGGTGCCTCATTATCAACGTCGCTTTTCCCAATGTTGATTTCGAAAAATGTCTCTGCTAACTGAAAGTCCTCCTGCACAGGATTGTTGACTTTGCGGTTGATCCTTTTTCCAGTGATTCGACCTATTTTATCCCATATTACTGACGAGCTTGTCTGGGGATCAATCGATGATGCCAATTCTTCCACCTGTTGCCTCATTCCCTCCTTTTTCCGCCTTATTAATATAGCTATTGTCTTCCTTACCTCAGTTGCGTGTTCAATGGTGATTATGGGCATTAAATCTTCTGATCGCTTCTATTGTATTGCGCCAAGCTTCCTCAACGTCGTGCCACCAAACCTTTGGAATATGTTTGCCCTTCTTCTTATTTTTTGTAGCTTATTTGTATTCTATTCTTTAAGTCAATGTTTCGGACGTCTTCTCCGTTAATTTTCGCAATTTTCTCGTTTATCTTCCTGTGGTTGACAAAATAACTCGAACTCTTCTTTTCATTATTAATTGAAATTTCTATGAGTTGGTGGTTACTTCCTCCAATTGTTTCCGGAATCAATTTCCAGATCAAGTCCCCAAACATGGTTGCCGAACAGCACGATATGTAGATTGCTGTAGATCTCCTTCCAAGTTCTAACGGTACATACGTTTTTTCTCCGGTATTGAGCAACATCAGGTTCGATCCATTGATAAGGTCCATTAGAAGTGTTCCTTTTGGATCACATTTTTATCTCCCCATGCAGTATTGTAGCAATTTACGTCTCCTCCAAAAATGCCCTAGGATATGTGTTCAGTTGCGTCAAGATTGCATGAAACTCCGCATCAAATTCTTTAGATGGTGCCACATAGATTCCTGTTACCACGGTGTTCGTTTTTAGGATTTTAACTGTTGTATCTGTATCTCTTCCGATTGGCTATTTATCTGAAGCTTTTGATAGTAGCACTGATTTCTTATGTAGATGCCTATTCCTGCATATCCATCACCACGGCTGTGCAAAACTTTATGGTATCCATATCCATGTACGCTCTTGTTGTTTCCTTCTCTGCTTTGTATCAGGTTTCTGGCAGAATTGCTATGTCGTAGTTCTGCTAACTCAGTACCCTAGAAATCTCATCTTTATTTTTCCTTGTACGCTAGACTGCAAAATTTTCATAAGGAGTGTATCGAATATAAGCTATCCACATACATTTGCGTTGTACGCATGTATTTGTGATGGTTTTTTATGCTCTGAACACTGCATGCTGTGCGTTTGACTGTCAGCTTTCTTTTGTTTACTTGTTTGTGCGGTTCAAATTCTGCGTTTTCAAAATGTCGCGTATTGAAAAGGAAGTGAAAATTAAGGTTCTGGACACATGGCTAAGTGAGAAGGGTATTACTATGCGAAAATTGGCGAAGCGGTTTGGAATTCATCATGCGAGTGTTGAAACCATCATTAATAAGTTTGGGGAACACTTTTCTTTGGATGAGCTAACAGGACGAGGCAGAAAACCCGGTTCTTCCAACCCGAAACTGGAGCAGAAAGTGGTATCTCTAATCATGAAGAACAAATCAATGTCAATACGTGATTTGGCCAAAAAAGCAGGAACGAGTGTCGGATTGATCCAGCGTATCAAGAGACGAAACCACCTGAAGACCTACAAGAAGCAGAAAATCTCGAAACAAAGTGCAGAACAGAAGAAGCGAGCAGCAACAAGGGCCCGGAAATAGTATTCGCGTCTTTTGCAGCGTCCGGATGCATGCGTTTTGATGGACGATGAGACCTATGTAAAGGAGGACTCAAAAACCCTTCCAGGTCCACAATACTTTACTGTCGTCGTTGGGGAGGATGTGAGCGATGCGGACAGGTCGATTCAAGTGGAGAAATTCGGTCGAAAGGTACTGGTATGGCAAGCAATATGTTCCTGTGGTTTGAAGTCAACCATTTTTTACACTACCGGAACTATAAATGCGGAAATCTATCGATCTGAGTGTCTCCAGAAGAGTTTGTTGCCTTTATATAAGAAGCATAGTACACCTCCACTGTTTTGGCCGGATTTAGCGTCGGCTCACTATGCCAAAACCACTCTCAATTGGCTTGCGGAAAAGGGTATAGATTTCGTTGAGAAAAATATCAATCCACCAAATTGCCCTCAGCTTCGACCCATCGAACGTTACTGGGCAATCGTGAAGAGGGTCTTCAAGAAGACTGGTAAGGCAGCTGGGAACATGCAGGAGTTCAAAAAAATTTGGGCTCAAGCGTCCAAAAAATGCGATGCAACACTTGTCCGGAACTTGATGAAGAGCATTCGATCCAAAGTTCGAAAATTCGTGAAGGAATAACTTAAATTTCATCCGGTCTTCATTATGTTCAAGTTTAACCTCGTACAATAATGGATCAATTTTTTGTATGAATAAAATATCGGTTTTCAACAAAATTTGAAAGAAAGTTTGTGGATAGCTTATTTTCGATACACTCCTTATTATTTATATATTAATTATTAATTTAATAGTTTATTAATTTTTACTTGGTACATTTTATTTCTTTTTAAATTCCAAACTTTTAGAATTGATCCTTCTTTTGTTTATCATGTTCGAAATGAACATCGAGAAATCTTCGCGAACGCCGCGCCGTTCGCCGGAATTATAATGCTCGACATGGGATGGGCTGTTTGTTGTTTCCTTCTTGGTTCTCTGCATATTGTGCTAGTCGAAGTTGTGTTTTCCATTTCTCTGCTTACGTTGTTTTGTATTTATTATACAGTGCTGTCCTGTTGTGCTGTCCTTCCGTTGTCTTCTGCTTCTTCTCCCTGTAGATCACTACTTGATCGCCAATGTTGTTGGGGCTTGGACTGATTCCTTCTCTCTTTCGTCGCTGGATATTGTTACGTGGTCTGTAGTGCTGTGTAGTCATTTCGGCATACGATTCTGCTGGTGTTGGATCTTGTGTCGATTCAACCAAGGCTTCGTAGTAGTTCTGTGTATGGATCGGGAACTGTTCGACAACTGCTTTCAGGCTGGTCCTTGTTAGAATAGCTTGAATGTTGTTCTGTCGTGTACGTTCTGGACATGTCAGGTCTGCAGTTTTGTGTTCTTTCCTACAATGGAAACAGCGTTGCGGTTTCTTACAGTTTTGAAATTCTTCGTCGTTTTCAGCGCAGTTTCCTTTGCAGTTTTCTTGTTTGTGGTTGTAGCGTAGACACTTAAGAGACAAAGAACTGCTTCCTTGAAAAAGGTTTTTCCCCTTAGCGAACAGTGGAAAAATTTTATTGTCTCCGGAAGTTTTGATGGTCTAAAAGTAATGCCCATTCTTTGCGTGGGTTCTTTCTTATTGTAGACGTATCGATTCACCCGGTACACTTGCATGATCGGATCGTATGCGACGCTTTGACGAGAATGTTGAGGCTGTGTCTTACAAGCACATAGAAAGGCGTTATCATTGTTATTGTAATTATTGAATTTGGAGTATGCATGTATCTAAAATTTTGATTCGGTGCAGCCAAAAATAGCGTTAATTGGCACAATCGATGTGTACACTGATGAAATAAACTATCGAATTTCATAAATTACACCTTATGAAGTAACGCAAATGCAAGTTGTTTAGCCTTCATAAGAATATTATGTTATTCATAACGACTCTTATGACTTTCTTATTTACTCATAATGATGTTTCTAGGTATATCAGTTCCACAAAAGTACCTATGATTTTCATAATCATCATGTGGATGAAAAAAACCATAAGATAATCTAGTATATCAACAACAATGACGCACCAAGGAATATTGTGGAATGGAATTTCGAGATCATCTTCAAAAAATAATCTTGCACACAAGATAAGCCTATTTACGTTAATTTTAATCATAAACATCTATTCAAAGTGGTGGATCTTATATGTCCATCTAAGCCAACCATCTTATATGAAGGTAACCATCTTATTTGAACCATCTGATATGAAAATATAATCAAGAAAGCCCGAGCTGCTTGTTAGCAATGCTTTTGCTATTGCCGTTAAAATGTTCCAATCCGGTTGTTATCGAGGCGTTTTTTCATCCCAACAGAAAACACCATGTTTGTTAGCACCAAAAAACTTTTCCTAGGCGACATCATACATCATACAGAAACACATGGACTCCATTATTGCGTTAGAAAATTTTTCGTTGAAACTGGAGAACAAATCGGCGCTTGTTATGTTTTTTGTTATGAATAAAGATTTTTTGGTCTCATTAATTTAATTATTCTAAAAAATCAACTCATCCTTCTAAAAATAATATATATAAATGTTAAAATTGTACCTAAAAATCTATTTTAAAATGCATTACGCACACATTCAGTTAGTTAACATAATCAAAAATAATGTGTTTCATAAGGCTGTGTAATGAAAAACATGTTTTTATCATATCTAAAACATCGCTGGTAATGAAGACAACAAACATCGCATTCGCATTCATAAGGTATAAGTATGAAATTCAAACCGATTCCTTTTGATAAAATTTCATAAGGTTTTTTAATGAACTTCTTAAGATTTTTTTCGTCAGTGTATGTGCTCGGCACAAGTTTTTCAAATTACGTTGAAATGATTGAGTACTTTTTCCCGTCAAATAATATTGTGGAAGAGCGGAAGGACACTTTCATGAGTGTAGGATTGGCCGTTTTTGAAGAACTGAAGCTTTTGTATCCGGGCACAAAGCTCAACACTTTGTCGTAACAATAACAAATAACAAAAAACTACTAGGGACAGCCCAATGATACTGTACGCAAAGGTGATGTAGGACTAAGTAGCTATGTGTAATGGCGACATTGATCGATTGGAACAAACAATTACACTAAAGGGTGTTCCGATCAAAATTTGGTCAAACAGTAATGTGTGTGAGTCGGTCAAAGTTTTTATTAATAAGTCAAATTCTTTTTCTTTTTCAAGTTCAGTTAATACAAAATACAGGAGTATTTCTCAGCTAAGCTTCCTTTTTACCGAATGCTTATTGCCGGGTCTTTCGTTTAACACCTGCCATAAGATTTTGTATAGTCTCCTTGTCCACTTTATTCTGGCCGCAGAACGCCAGTTTGCCTTGAACTGTTTCTCGCTCACAAAAGCTTTTTGAGTCTTCTTAAGGTTCCGCTTAACGATGGCCCAATATTGACGATGCCCAATATATCAAACTTCGTCAGCATCGTCTTGTACAACTTTCGTGATCGTGCTTTGATCGACGTGTTTTGTTTATCGTCGTGATTTGGAGTCACCACTTTCTTGTAAGTCGACAGTCCAGCTCGTTTTTTAGCTCTATCCACGGTTGAAGGCGCCACTCCCAGCTTCATTGTGACATCTCGGACGGAGAGGATGAGGTTCCGCTCGAAACAGCGGGCAACTCTTTTTGTTGTCGCTGTGGCCTCCAGCTATCCTGGCTGTCGACAAACGTTCACCGACCACTTTCAATACGTTAGTAACAGTTGATTTAGGCACATTCAACAATTTCGCCAACTTGGCGTGAGAGTAGTTTGGATTTTCGCCATGCACGTGCAAATTTTGTTGCGTTGCTTCTCTTCCTTCGATGACATTTTGATAACTGAAGTGCTAATCCCAAAATCAAAATAGAGCCATGACACATCTTCAAAATGAGGGGTGTGCAAATTTTTTAATGCACGATGAAAGGAAATGCGTCAAGTTTAAGTCTACCAAATTTTGATCAAAACACCTTTTAGTCAGCTGTGTTTCACTCCCTTCGGGTAAATATGGTTAATTTTATAGATTCCGCCTCGCCAAACATGAGCTTAATTGCTGTAATAAGTCCAGTTTTTGAGAAAAATCAGATTTAAAATTACAAAAACACGCATTTCCGTCGAACTATGATTCACCTGTTTAACGACTACAATATTAGCTCCGTCCTTTGAATGCGGAATGGACCTCCCTGAATCAACTGGTGTCCACAGACCTTTTTCCATCGCATAATAGGGGGTTTTGATTGATATAAAAACGATGGTTTTTTTTATGTATATTGATGACGGGCGTTCTTACTAGCACAAAGTTTTTTTTGGATCTTAACTATTTTTTCTCAATTTTTGTTCCAAAAAAATCAACAATTTTTAATTTCACAAACTAGTTTTCAAAGTGACATTTATGCAAAGTGACAGTAAGCTGGCCTGTCGGAACATGCAACGCTTTTTTGACGGTTTTTGATGTTTTAAATTAATGGTTGGTTAGTTAGTTTAGGTAGTCTGTTTTTTGTGGCGTGTTTCGTGGTGAAGTAGAATGGTGTTGTCTTGCAATAATCATTATTTCAAATATTGTGAAATTGTTTTTTTCAATAGTTTCTCTTGTCAAAATTGAAAGATAAATTAAATGCAGCTATATTATTAAATTGTTCTTGGAAAAATGTTATAATCCACATACCCATTAAATACCCTATTGATAAACAAAAACGGTTTTTATTCACAAAACTAAAAATTTTCATGGAAATCTTGTATTTCTCTTTTTGTATCCATCTTTTCTCTGTTGATCTTGGATTTTTTTCCTTGAATCCATTGGCGCACACAAACCTTTTCCTACACGTATGATTGATGAGTAAAATTCGTAGTTTTGTGTATAAACACCCGTTTTACCCATCAATCACGTGTACTAGAAAAAACCTGTGAGCACCAATGGATTCTGGAATGTCCACTCCACAAAATTCAAACACAACATTCAAAGGGCAGAGTCAAAATGACATGTGGCCAGTTGGTAAACCCATTATTCGGATGTGATAATTCTCTTAACAGTATATTAAAGGCTCGAACGCAGTGATAACGGAAGCGGAACTGTTACGACAGCGGAAGAGCCCAATCTGACTTAACATGCTTTTCGGATAGAAAACTGAAACGAGTTTTCCCCGCCAAAAACCGAATTGTTAGTGTTTACTAGAAAGCAGTTCCCAGCCCAACTGTGTCTCAATCTGCTGGAAAGAGACATTACCCAATCTATGAACTTCAAATACCTTGGGGTCTGGTTTGATTCAAAGTGAACTTAGAATGCCGACATTACGTAATTGAAGCAAAACTGCCAAAAGAGGATCAACTTTCTTCTTTCAATTTGCGGCACATGGTCGGGTGCTCACCCATAAGACCTCATTAAACTCTATAAAACAACTATTCTTTCAGTTCTCGAATATGGCTCTTTTTGCTTTCTCTCGACAAGAAACTGCCACCTCATTAAATTGGAACGCATTCAATATCGTCGTTTACGTATTGCCCTTGGCTGTATGTATTCAACGCACAATATGAGCCTGGAGGTTCTGGGAGTAGTAAAACTCTTACAGAACCGCTTCTGGGCTCTCTCATCTAGAATACTGATCAAGTGTGGAATCAGTAACAACCTTGTGATTGAAAACTTCGAAGAAATGGTCGAATTGAGTATCCAGTCTAGATGCTTGCAAATCTATATTAACTATGTGTCATCCGATATTAGTCTTCCTTGCTATAATTCTCCTAGTGTATGCTTCCCTTGTCACAGTTTCTCTATTGATTACACTAGTTTACAAAATAAATCAAAAGTAATGAACTTTATAATTCGACTAATGTTTGTAATGTGAAATTTTATGCAGAATTCAAAAATGCCGTCAAAAAAAAAAATTAAAGTAGAACAATTTTTGAGATATGGATAAAAGTTGATTTTTTAATAAATGAACAAAAATACATTTAGAGCAAAATAGAATATCTCCAACGCGTGTGATCCAATTTCAAATATTTTGTTAATATAAGTATCTATAATTTTTTGCTATTTTTTGGAGCTTTGTAAAAAAACTGTGCTAAACCAAAAAAATGTCAACGAAAAAATATATTGCATATGAAGCTTAAAGCCAAAGAAAAAACAAAGAAAATCGGTTGAAAAATGAGGAAGTTATGCTAGTTTTTGGAACAAGTGCAGAAATGCGGGAAAAACAGAAATTCGCAAGAAATTCCCCCCCCCCCCCCCTCACACACACACACACACACACACACCCACACACACACACATACACAAACACAGGTGTGAATGTAGTTCGCCTCCCCGCGGTGCACCTTGGAAACGTTAAGCTCCCCTTAACGGCTAAACGAACTGCGGAGGGAGCGTTTTACGACGCATTGGGGTGGATGCCAGTAAAACCCCAATTATGGCAACTGGCTGCGAAAAGATTCACGAGTGGTACCGTTGTATTCGGGCTGGCACCTGTGTCGTCTCCCTCAGTACTGCCGGATGACACCGAGCAGGAAATGGCGAGGTTCCCGCGGCACAGGTCGTCTCCGTCCCATTAAAACCCTGGCAGGCCTCCAGTACGTTCCATTCTCCACCGCCCGACCTCGCCAGTCGGGCGGGAGTAGGCTCAGATGACCTATACTTGTCTTGCGCTGATCCGGCTCTGAACACGGTTCCCCATGAAGGGCCGTGTCAACCCTCGCATGGCCTCCCTGCATGCATAGATAACCATGGGATCACAATAGCGACTACTCCACGTGGGCTTGGATAGCGGTTGGAGGGGGACCCAACAACATGGAGGAAACAAAAAAGACCCAAGAGAGAGCGAATCCGTTCGCTAAAGGCGGCCTAGCGAGGTCCCCACCGCGTAAAACGGTGGGATCGGGCGTGAGCGACACCTGCGGCATCGGAGGCAGGTGGCACCAAGCTAGGTGTGGCCATGGATGGGCCAGGACTCATCCGGGCCATGGATAGGATGCGGGAAACCCTTCCTAAGGTGATGGAGGTCTCGGAGCAGTTGGATGCGATCATCGACTTCACGTCGTCGCGCAACAACATTGCGAAAGACCTCAAGTTGAGCCTTCTTAGGCTACGCATGACAGTGCAGGCTGCATGCAAGGAGAGGGAAGAGCTGGAGGCCAAACTACTAGCCGAGCAAAGTGCCAAAGAGTTGGCACGGCTAGCGGCCACCGAAAGGGCGAGGGACATAGCCTCGAAGCAGACGCAGACGGAACCATCCGTCTCCGTCGGAGAGTCCACCCTATCCATGGGGGCGGGGACCTCCAAGTGGGCTAGGCAGTCCCCGGGCGAGACGGCACCTGGCGCTTCTAAGAAGCGCATCGTGTCGGAAGCCCCAAAAAGGGAAACGAACTTATGCGAACGTGGCGGCGGGGTCAGAGGGTCCATCCTCGCGACCAGCTTCGGCTTCTCGCAAAGAGAGAGGCCCCGGCGCTAAGCCCAGCGCAAAAGCTCACGTGTTGTCTCAAGCGCCGAAGGGGGCCCGAGCGGCAGGGCCCCAACGACAACAACAGCCATAACTAGCACGGAGGCAGATGCCAGTGCTAGGAGGGGGACAAACGATGACCCCAGGCGGGGCAGGGAATAATGTGAGAAAAAAAGGAGTAAAACAAGAAAAGAAAAAGATAAGCGACAGGTGGCCCGCAAGCGTAACCGCGGAGAGGCCCTCATCATCAAAACCGAGGCGTCTAAGTACTCCGAGGTCTTGAAAGCGATGCGTGGGGACGCTAAACTGGCAGGCCTAGGCGCCGATGTGCGGAGTATACGCCGTACCCGCACTGGCGAAATGCTCCTGGAGCTTAAAAAAGCGACAATGCTTAATGGCCCGGCGTATAGAGACCTGGCAAAACAGGCCTTAGGTGAGAGTGTGGAGGTGCGCGCCCTCGTCTCGCAGTTGACGATCCAGTGTAAAAACCTGGATGAGATCACCGAGGCACTGAAGGAACAGTGCAAGGTCGAGGTTGCCGCCGCAGACATACGTCTGAGGAAGGGTCCACTTGGGACCCAGGTGGCAACCCTGAGGGTAGCGGCAGTCGACGCAGACGCGGCGTTGAAAGTGGCGAAGGTGATGGTGGGATGATCAATATGCCCACTAAGCCTGCACCAGCCACCGAAGGCATGTTTCAGATGCCTAGAGAGCGGGCACATGTCCTGGGAATGCAAAGGCCCAGATAGGAGCAACATGTGCAGAAGGTGTGGCAGCACTAGCCACAAGGCGCGGGATTGCAAAGGTCCCCCCAAATGCTTGATGTGCACGATAACGGACGATAAGCACGTCATGGTGGGGGGGGGGGGGGGGTAGGTGAGCATGTGCCCTGCCGCTAAGGGTATTCCAACGAGCCAACCGTAATGCAGGTAACTCAACTAAACCTGAACCATTGTGAGGCAGCTGTGTCAGACAGTTAGCGAGTCGGCATCGGATATCGCCATAATTTCTGACCCATACCGCATCCCATCCGGCAACGGGAACTGGTTTGCGGACAGGTCCAATATGGCGGCATTATGGACGACGGGCAAGTACCCGCTTCAGGAGGTTGTGTCTACCACAAACGAAGGCTTCGTGGTTGTAAAAGTGAATGGAGTGTTCTTCTGCAGCTGCTACGCACCGCCAAGATGGTCGATCGAACAGTTTTCCAATATGCTCGATCGGATGACAACGGAGATAACTGTCCTGAACCCGTTGGTAATAGCGGGGGACTTCAACGCTTGGGCGCTCGAGTGGGGGAGCCGCCTTACCAACTGTAGGGGCCAGATTCTTCTGGAGGCCTTGGCTAGGCTCAATGTGGACTTAGCCAACGTGGGTACCAAGAGTACCTACCATAGAAACGGAGCGGAATCGATTATCGATATAACATTTAGCAGTCCTGGGCTGCTTAGAAATTGGAGGGTGGATGATGGCTACACCCATAGCGACCACTTGGCGGTACGTTATTGTATCGTCCACAATACAAGGCAGCGTGAGGAAGGAGGAGCATCCACTCCATTCGCCCGCAGATGGAGGACGTCCTACTTTGATGTAGAGACTTTTAAAGAGGCGCTTGAGAGGGAACGAAACTTACGCGAAACGTGCAAAGAGCGCGGTCAGACGCCGATAGAATCGAGCGTAGAGGGGCGCTTGTCGCCGCGAAGGCCGCACTAAAGAGGAAGATAAAGGCCAGCAAGCGAGCCTGCTTCGAGGGTCTGTGTCTGAAGGCCAATACGAATCCGTGGGGTGACGCCTACCGGGTTGTAATGGCCAAAACCAGAGGATCGGCGGCTCCAACCGAGCGTTCATCAGAGTTGCTGCAGGTGATCGTTGGGGGACTCTTTCCGAGCCACGACCCAAGTCCATGGCCCCCCGCCGCCGTAGATGTGTCCCATGACCAGCGCTCCAGTATCCCAGACCTTAACGCTGTCATAGCGACGGAAGGGCTACGCGAAACCCAGGAACCTTGCGGCGAACGACTCGTTATGACACTTACACGAGCGTGCGATGCGACCATGCCGAGGGAAGTCAAACCGAGGAATGGAAGATCGCCGGTGTATTGGTGGACGGAGTCGATCGCCAACCTCCGAAGAACATGCCTCCACGCAAGACGGAGAGTGCAAAGAGCGCGGTCAGACGCCGATAGAATCGAGCGTAGAGGGGCGCTTGTCGCCGCGAAGGCTGCACTAAAGAGGGAGATAAAGGCCAGCAAGCGAGCCTGCTTCGAGGGTCTGTGTCTGAAGGCCAATACGAATCCGTGGGGTGACGCCTACCGGGTTGTAATGGCCAAAACCAGAGGATCGGCGGCTCCAACCGAGCGTTCATCAGAGTTGCTGCAGGTGATCGTTGGGGGACTCTTTCTGAGCCACGACCCAAGTCCATGGCCCCCCGCCGCCGTAGATGTGTCCCATGACCAGCGTTCCAGTATCCCAGACCTTAACGCTGTCATAGCGACAGAAGGGTGGACGGCTCAGCCGAACACCCGTGACCACGTGGGCATTGACAACGGCACAACGGGGGTCGGTGACGAGGCAACGGTGACGAATGATGAACTCATTGCGATAGCAAAGTCGCCAAAGGTGAACAAAGCGCCGGGACCGGATGGTATTCCTAACCTGGCCATCAAGACGGCTATCTTGCTGGATCCCGAAATGTTCAGGGTGGTGATGCAAAAGTGTCTGGACGAGGGCGTCTTCCCGGACGCCTGGAAAATTCAGACCCTTGTGTTGCTACCAAAGACAGGGAAGCCACCAGGAGATCCATCGGCATATAGACCAATATGTCTGTTGGATACAGCGGGTAAGGTGCTTGAGAGGGTAATCCTCAACAGATTGACAACATACACGGAGGTTATAGGCGGTCTGTCTAATAATCAGTTTGGCTTCCGTAAAGGGAAGTCGAGGTGGATGACACCTGCGCCCAAGAGGGCGGGGGGGACCGCGGGAGGGGGGGGGGGGGGGGGCCCCTGGGTGAGGAAGCGTTTAATAGCGCCAGGTGGGGGGGTGCCCCGCTGGTTGGGGTGTGTAAATTGGTAATCGCGTATTGGTATATAATACAGAGGCAGGCCAGAAACGTGTGCAGATCACCACAGGCGTCCCGCAAGGTTCGATCCTGGGTCCGGTGTTATGGAACACGGTGTACGACGAGGTACTGCGGCTTGAGTTCCCGAGCGGGGTAAAGATCGTCGGGTTCGCAGACGATATCACCCTAGAGATATGTGGTGAATCCATCGAGGAGGTCGAGTTAACGGCCTCACACTCCATTGGCATTGTGGAGAGATGGATGAGCTCCAGGCAATTGGAGCTAGCCCACCATAAGACCGAGGTCACGGTGGTGAATAATCGAAAATCGGAGCAACATGCGACGATTAGTGCAGGTAACTGCACAGTAGAATCGAAGAGGTTCTTGAGGTATCTTGGGGTTATGATCGACGACAAGCTGTCCTTTGTCAGTCACGTCGATTACGCTTGCAAGAAAGCCTCTATGGCTATATCGGCATTATCCCGCATGATGTCGAATAGCTCGGCGGTGCAAGGGAGTAAGCGTAAACTCCTGGCCAGTGTCGCCCTGTCCATACTTAGGTACGGCGGGCCGGCATGGATCACCGCCTTGAGTACCAAGAGCTACGCAAATAAGCTCGAGAGTACACACAGGCTTATGTGCCTAAGAGTGGTGAGTGCATACCGAACGGTATCACGCGACGCGGTCTGCGTCCTAGCGGGGATGATGCCAATAGGCATTGTCATAAAAGAGGACGTAGAGTGCTTCGAGCAACGTGGAACAAGAGGTATCCGAAAGACCACTAGAGCCGCATCCATGGTTAAGTGGCAGAGGGAATGGAACAACTCCACCAAAGGTCGGTGGACCCACCGACTAATCCCGGAATTAACCGGGTGGGTCGGTAGGCGACACGGTGAAGTGAACTTCCACTTAACGCAGATATTGTCTGGCCACGGCTGTTTTAGACAATACCTGCATAAATATGGGCATGCACAGTCCTCCGCATGCAGTGAGTGCGCGGGAGTCGAAGAAACTGCAGAACATGTGTTTTTCGCATGTCCTCGCTTCGACGGCGCGAGATCCGGCATGATGGCCGTATGCGGTCGCGACACGACTCCGGATAACTTGGTCCAGAGGATGTGTCAAGACCGGGACGTCTGGGACGCGGTATGCGTAGCAGCCTCCCAGATCGTCCTTGATCTCCAACAAAAATGGCGAAACGACCAAAGGCAGGTCGCAGGGACCACCTAACTACTAAAGCCCTAAGTAGTTAGACATAGTGGGTGCTTAACAAGCACAATAGCCCCCTCCCCCGAAGTAATACCGAAAGGTGGTTCCGGGGAGGGACCAGGGCTAAAGGCACGGGTGGGTTTTTAGTGGGTCGAGGAGTTGGCACCCTCATCCCCACACCCTGAGTTCTTCAGGTGTCTGGTTGCAGATTTTCCATCCCGTCAAAAAAAAAAAAAAAAAAAAAAAAAAAAAAAAAAAAAAAAAAAAAAAACACCCCCCCCCCCCCCCCCCCACCAAAAACACCCCCCCCCCACACCGCAGCGCAAAACAAAAGATATATTTATATATATATTTTAAATTAAACCATATCTAATCTACACTACTTCTCCTCTTTTTACTCGATTCAATCGATACAATAGAATTAATCTATTTTCAAATCAAAAATCCAATCCATCCCAGCGTTATGGTCTCGGGGCGGTGGTAACGACACTCGCGTCGCGCGGGTTTCCAGCAAATCCAGGCTTGTTCCTCTCCTAGGTCCCTCCACCCCCCCTCAACTATCAAACACCCCGCCACCTGGTCTGGGGTGTGCATGAATTTTGGATTTTCCTAATTTTTTAAAGAAGTTTCATACAAACTACATACATGGCTACTTACACAATTGAGGTTCTGGTTCCTAATAAATACCCCAATGCGCAATGATCGATGTTGCTAAAATTTGAGTCCTAGTACTTAACTTCCGGTCATCGCTGGCTCCGCTGACTACCGTTTATATCGTTTCAGGGAACGTTGCTTCCGAAGCACTACTTACGGCTGGCCCACAATTGATACGTTGCGGATGCGTTTGCGTGGATTTGACTGTTTTCCCTGTCAAATTAACGTCAACGGAACGCAAACGTATGTATTGTGGGTGACCCTTTAGGATCACTGCACTTCTTTATTTTTCTTTCACACGAGCGAGCGTGGCCATGGGCATACCTACTCACACGTGGAGAGGAAAGTCTTCCGATCACAACAGTACCGTACCGTCTCGTTGTCGTCGTAGTAACAGATTGGAATCTGTTAATTACGTTCCACTGGTTTTTCTCCTTTTTTTTTTTTTTTTTTTTTTTTTTTTTAGGTATCACAGTGGTAGCAGGCCCTTACTTTTAATCTGCACTGGACCCTTTTATTGGTAAAATTCGCTACTATGAGCCTCTATTTTAAATCAACACACAGACGTTCCTAGGCTATGGTGCCCATTTGGTCACTGTTTTTATCGTGATGATTCAAATAGTTTTAATAAAATTGATTCGCTTTCATGTATTGTGTATGTTCTTGTCCATGTTGAGTTTTCGTCGGTGTACTGTGTATTTCTTGTCTTGTCTAATTCATAATAATGTGTACGTGATTATAGTCTGTTATTGTGTTTGATAGATACTGTATTTCAATTTGACTCCTGGATTAAATTGTATTTATTTATAACCAAGTCTCATGTACTCGACATCCCCTTGCAACCCTATAAAATTTTCTGTAGAGCTTACCTGTATGATGTGCAGCCATATACTTACTACCTAAGCCACATGCGACGCTGGCTGAACAGCTGCTTGAATTCCACAACCGCTCGCGTCCATGCAACCATCATTGTTAAACCGCATGCAGGCCAAGGTTAATATGAAAGGTGAAGAAAAAGAAAAAAAAATGTATTTGGTGTATGGAGATTATAGGTGATATTCTCACAACGACTCTTTGTTTCTTTGACTGGAAATTTTGAGTCACTCTAAACTAATCATGAAGAAAATGAAATATATATTAATTGCTTGGGTAAACCCTAAATTACAGCCTACCCTACAGCTTGTGATCTACTTGCTATCCCAAATTTAAATATATTTCATATAAGAGCTAATTTGCAACATTGAAAAGAACTTGTCTACCTGCTATCTAGCGGGTTTATTTTTTATTTGTTTATCCTTTCTATTAATTTAAAGTGTGATATGAAGGGTAAAATCTCATTGCCTCGCATTACAACCGATTACAACCGATTTGCCGTTTTTGAACTTTACAAAAAAGGAGGTTATACGAAACGACAACGAAACAACGACCGTATGCTTTACTGCTACAGATATAAGCCACATGGATAGGTTCTATTCTATAGCTTCTGAAGGTGTTTCCTAAGCGGACCCTCCGCGTCCTATCTCGAATATACATCCTTGTCATCATCGGTCTGATACCCTGATCATAACATTCACCTCCCTCGAAAATAGTGCAATTACATTCAGTTATTAGAAAATTAGTAAACCAGATATTTTGATTATTCATTCCATACAACAAATGGATGAACTACAACACAAGTTGCCACGAACATGAAAAGTGTACTTTAAGTCTTTTCCTTCGATTGAAGGTAATAAGTCTAAGAGTGAATTGCATAACTCGCCAGTATCACACTTATGTCAGTGCCTTTATATAAACATTCTACAACGTGGCAGTTAAAAAATGACTAGAATTTCTGATTCTTTCACCATTGGTCAAACTCTTAATCGAACATGCATGTTTACAGCACGAGAGGGATTCCTTTAATTCAAGAGACTATTAAAGCAAAGCTAACCGAAATAGAGAAGAATTGTTCTATGACCTCAAGGCTACTCCCTAAGCGGACCCTCCGCGTCCTACTCTTTTCATAAAACCTTAGCCTTTAATTCTTTGCCAGCATCTCTCCTAAGTAACATTTTTCGATGACCTTTGTTCAGTTCGAGAGGTCTGATCCCTAGCTTAATAATATGTTGTTAGAGTTAGTGCTTTGATCACGGCTGTCGTATACTTATTATTCAGGACTTATTATTAGTTGCTCACTATCATGATCAAAACACTCACCCTTTTCAATAATGAAGCGAACAATAAGATTATTAATGATACCAACTGTATTTTGATGTTTAATGAATGACAATTAGAGAATAAGCAACAATGAAAAATAAAACTGTCAAGCAAATGAAAAGGGAACTTTTTAGTCGTTTCCCTAAATTATTTGATATCAGGTATATGTAGATTGTTCCTAGCTTCGTCTAAGAGTGAATTGCGGTTAAGCCCGCCAGTATCACACCTGTTTCAGTGCCTTTAAATAAACGCACTACGACGTGGCAATTTAAAGAAAGCATAGTGTGATACTATCACTGCTGATCATGTTCTTGGTCTCCCATGCTGGCCTTTTGCATGAGATTAGCCCTCTCACCTACGACAAGGTGACAACCATGATCTTCGAGAGGGCCCATCAAATTTGGTACAACCGATTTTCGCAGTGTTTTTGTTGTTTTTACCCAAATTTTATTCAACTACAGCTCTGTTTTATATTTACCCAGAATTTTCCAGCTGGGCGAAGTTCCGATGAATTTGGTGGGTCATATATTTTGGCATAAAATTGACTCCGTTGTCTCGGTACCACTCCAACCCGTTTTTAGCGTAGTGGCAGGATGCTAGTTGATCCTCTGTGCTTCCTTTAGAATGGCAAGAGATGCTTCTTAAGGCACACTTCCGTGTAAATCTCACCGTTGAGTGTTCCGGTGCTAATTTCACCACATCCGCAAATTGCCTGCCAGATCAGGAACTTCTTTGCCAATTTCGATAATTTCTTCTTTCGAACATCCTCCGGAACTTAGACTTAACAACGAAATATTATTGCCCAGGAAGCTGACGGAATTCGTCCTTGACGTAAGTTTCATCCATCACGATGCAACACGATTTGGTGAGCAACTTCGTGTAAAGTTTCTAGATGCGGGTTCTCGCAGTAATGTTTTGATTTTCACTCCGGTTTGGGTCTTTTTCACCTTGTATACATGTAACCCAACAAATATCGGTGTTGAATTAGAGCTTGTTCAAACAAATTTGGAGAAGCTATTCAGCTATTCTAGAAGAAACAGCTGAATAGCTTCTCCAAATTTGCTTGAACAAGCTCTAATTCAACACCGATGTTTGTTGGGAACCCAGCACGTTTCATGCACAGAAAAAAATAATGAATTTTAACAGGCGCGTAAAATATCCCCCCGTCTAATTCCAAGCCAAATGAGGCATAAACAACGAAATTGTTTAGGCGTTAATTGGCTTAAATTTAAAAGAAATATCTCATTATTTTCTGCCAAATCTAGCATTTTCTTTGTGTGCATTAGATAACGCAGAAAATTCAATGTTTCTTTTTATCTGTGTGGTTTTCTGCATAAAACCGACTGACACCTTGGACTTTTTAGCGATATCTCGAATTGAAATGTTTGGACGGTTCTTGAACTGTTGCCCCACTTTTCTGGCCATTTTACTGTCCATTGGACCACTTTTACGACCACTCCCTTCCTTTTTCGGGCACTCAGACGCCCCATGAAGGTTCTTATCACACGAGACACAGTTGTCTTTGCAACTCCAAGCTTTTTCACGAACCATCGGTGGGACGCCTTTGGATTTTGATTGTAAGTGCACAACATTTGTTCACTGA
Organism: Aedes koreicus; assembly: GCA_024533555.2. Lineage (NCBI taxonomy): Eukaryota > Metazoa > Arthropoda > Insecta > Diptera > Culicidae > Aedes > Aedes koreicus. The sequence goes on from JAHHFK020000257.1 coordinate 41,570, forward strand.
CAATTTCTTGTTTCGACGACATGAATGTATGAAAGTTACAGAAGATTTTCGGTATGCCATTTTTATCGAATACACACTTTAGTTGCTTCCTTTCATGGTGTTTAAGGCTTCAGAATATTGCTGGATCACAAATTAGTGTTCTAAATACACTTCCATAGTTTCTGAGAATTTTCAATGCCTCTAACATTATCGCATTGAAGGGTGAGTAGATAATTATTGCAAGACTTTTCAAACTTCCGACTGGTCAAGGTGGCGGATCCGTCCCTGCCTTGACCCGGATTCCACTAGAGAAAGCTTATCTTTTGACAGATAGGCCTATTTCGTCTGCGATTTACAGACTCGTTCAGTGTCGGGTGCTCGACTTATTGTTTTTTTTGTATTTTTTTTGGTTGAAAGCTCCCACCCCTACCCTATCTTTTTTTTTCCTGGGGGTGTGGGGGGGGGGAGGCGTTACCCCTCCTCCCTCGGCTTTGGTTGGTTTTGCTTGTGCCCCGTGCAAAAGAAAAGAAAAAAAGAAATTATAAATTATAAGGGGGGGGGCGGCGGGGGGGGAGGGGGGGGGGTGGTTGATGATGATGATGATGATGTAATACTACCATCTATTGCAGCAAGGAAACTTTCCATAGCAGTGGAATAATCTGAAAAACGATTTGATCAGGATTCTATTATTGTTTGTGATCATCAAGCTCCTGTATGAAGGGCCAAAAACGTTTGGGCGGGCCCGTAAGCAGAGACACTTACGCGAAACCCGCGAATATAGGGAAGAGAATCTCCTTCCAAAAGCAAGTTCACACTCACAGCACTAGAATCGAGCCATCGATTGACAGAATAAACCCAATAGATGGGGTCGAAGAGCCCGCCCTCGTTCCACGAAATGTTAACAATAGGGAGGAGGCAGTCCCATGCTCCCTATCCAAATCGTTTCACTTGGGTGCCCTGATGGTCCCTCCCTTTCCCCGTTATATGTTATTTAATATATATTATATTTTGTACACAACAAATTAAGATACCATTATAGACAAAAATGCTAATTTATTCAAATTTCAAACTTGAATGGATTGTTACTGAAAAATAAATAAAAGTTAGATATGTATCAATATCCTACTAGTCCTGGGAAAGCTGAAAACAGAATAGATCATTCGAAATATAAAAGATAAAATTTCAATAAAAAGATATTATTTTATAAAACATAGTAATATTTGTAATATTTTTCTTTATACTGTTCTAGCAACATTTCAAAGATAGAGTGAACGAAGAGTCCGGTGGGATAATTTCTGAAAGAAATGGCTTATCTTACCATAATACCACAAACACAACATTAAAATATAATCCTACATTACGTATAAGCACATGCCAGCCTTTTATGAATATAATAGTTGAAGTTCAGAAGTGCAATTTTAAATAAAATGGTATGCTGAAATGCTGAGATACAAATTCCGCCTTTGATGCCTGGCATGTTGCTCCCGGCTCTTACATAGTTTTGGAATGCAAAGATGATTCCAAAGCGTGCTGAAATTATTAGTAAAATGAGAATAGAAAATATAGAATATGATTTAAAAGTATAAGATCTTCGGTCGCACCCCCTCACTTCGCTATTGTCAGATTGACAACATTGCCCAGGCTACGCCAACCAGCGTCTCCATGTTTCAGCTGGCAGTCTTTTGTGATCATATGACTCGTGGAGGCGTGAGGTAGGAACTTGTGAGGACGAGAGGTCGGTCGCACCCTCCTTCGAAGTTGTCAACTCACCATTTGAAGCCCTAGTAGAGGCCATTTACGATTTTACTCCAAAACATACCGTGCGGCAACTCTATCGTCGTGTTTTTTTTAATAATGTTTTTATAGGTGGACGTGGTTACCGCGGGAATGTGGGGGGTGGTGGAGGTTATATTTTCAAATGTGTATAATTGGGGGGTGTGTTTGGGGCTGGGGGGTTTTTTGGGGGGGGGGAAATTTGGGTGGGGGGGGGGGGGGGTGTTTTATTTTTTTTTTTTTTGTCGTCGATATTGTGTTATATTGTTTTTTGGGGGGGTTTTTTTTTTTTTGCGGTCCATATTTTGCATAGTTCGTGCGATAATTATTTGTTGCAAATAACTGTCGATGTCTTAAATGCCTTGTTGGTGTGTAAAAGTTTAATTTTGATAGAATTTCCATTGAATCAACTCTGTGTGAGACTATATTATTTATAAATGACGCCATAGCAAATTCGCGACGCTCTTTTAATGTTTGAATATTGATAAGCATACATCGAGCCTTATAAGATGGTAAAGGAAATACAGTCCATCCTAGCATTCTTAGTGCGTATAACAAAAATTGCTTCTGTACTGACTCTATTTTTTCTTCATGTGTTATTGTGAATGGAGACCAAACTATGCTACAATATTCTAGTATTGATCTGACATAAGCAATGTATAATGTTTTTATCGTATACGGGTCATGAAAGTTATAGCAGAAACGTTTAATAAATCCTAGCATGTTTTTAGCTCTGTTTATAATTGTGTTATAATGATCAATGAACGTAAGTTTAGAGTCTAAGACAACACCTAAATCCCTAATTCTATCACACTTCTCTACATTCTGATTGCCTAAAGTTATTTGTATATTAGGTATGTTTCGTTTTCGACTGAAGGTAATTAACTTACATTTTTTAACATTCAGTTGTAGCAGACTTTTGTTACACCAAGTATGGAACAATAATATCTCATTCTTAAACGCGTTGATGTCCTCTGCATTTTTTATTTCTAAATAAAGTTTCATGTCGTCAGCGTAAATTAAAAATGTTAGTTTCTTAAGAATAAAAGATAAGTCATTTACAAATAGAATGAATAAAAGGCAAACGAAGCGCCTGTGGTTCGAATACTACTTTACCATGCCCTTTCACTCAATTTTCAATACCTCTGTTCTATTTCTAGCCTACCGTACACTGACGGAACTTTCAACTTTCTCTTCATATCTTTCATTCTAGCAAAAAACATTACTGTCCACTCTTGGTGCCTCATGGCGATGAGCGAGACATCTCCTTCTACATCATAATCGTTACTCCACGCACGGAGAACACAAACATAACAATTAATGTATGTAGTGGTTAGTAGTTATTCTATTTTTGATTTGGTTAAATAATTTATCATTCACAATTGCCTCAAAAAGTTTAGGAATGCAAGAGATCAGGGCTATACCCCGATAATTACGAATATCAGATTTTTTACCAGACTTAAAAATAGGCACTAGAAATGAGCTCTTCCATAATTTTGGAAAATCTCCGGATTCCAGTGACATATTAAAAAGCCAAAACAATGGAGAAGTAAGCTCAGCTGCTAAAGTCTTCATAAACAAAGGAGGGACTCCATCGGGTCCCGAGCCTTTGGATGCATCTAAATGTTTTAGCCCGTCCAGGATTTCATGCACATAGATTTGATTCACACTTATGTCACTGGAATTTTCAGGATACAACCTAAAGTATTGCCGATCACGATCTGCTTCTGAGTATGTTGTGTATGTTTCTTGAAAAAACTTGGCAAATAAATTGCATACTTCTTCTGTATTATTACTTTCGTTATTGTCAAAATACATACGGGATGGAAGATTGTCTGATTTCAATTTGGTATTCACGTAATTAAAAAAGTTTTTTGGAGAAGATTTAATTTTACGTTCAATTTTTGAATTATACTCCCCAAATGCAATATTCATAGCCACGTTAAGTTCATCACAGATGTTCAAATAGCTTTCTAAATTAACGGAACTGTTATGTTTTTTGTAAATTTTATGCGCTTTTTGCTTACGGTTTCTTAAATTTTTAATTTGTTTATTGAACCAAACTGGATCCTTTGAAAATACTCTTCTTCTACGTCTAATAACTGGTACTTCTTCGTGGATAATTGCAAACAACTTAGTATAGAACACTTCAGTTGCATTTTCAACATTATCTTCATTCCTATATACTGTTTGCCAATCAATTAAGTTTAGTTTGCTTAGTAGCGAGTTGGTCCTCCATCCGCTTCCAGGACGGCTTCAATCCGCGCGTATGGAGCTGTAGAGAGTTTGAATGACGTTGTGGTAATTTATACCACTCGTCGATCAAAGTTTTCTCAAATTCCTTGGAATCCTTGCTTCCAATGTTGACCATAATGGTTCAATTATGTTAATGTCCGATGACTGAGCAGGCCACTCAAGGTGATCGAACACTTGCGTGGTCGTCATACTACTTTTTAATGGATTTCACTGTATGGATTGGAGCGTTGTAATCCTGGAAAACGCCTTTCCCCTCTAGGAATGTGGATCGCATCATAGGAAGCACCTAGTTGTAATTTAAAAATGATAACTCTTTGTAGTGTACGTCACCAACAGTTGAAATACCTGCTCATCCAATATGTCCTGTAGTGCTCTGCCTTCAATTTGCCTTTTACGGCGACAATTGGACCAACTCCATGCCAGGAAATGGCGCCCCCGACCATTACCGATCCCCCACTATGCTTTAAAGTGGGAAGCAAGCAATCTTTGTCGTACTCCCCTCCCGGAGAACGCCACTCATACACCCGCCCATTTGTTGGGAAGAGCGTGTAAGAAGATTCATCTGATTAGACTACATTTCTCCACGGGTCTCTGTCCGAGCGGCATAGAGCCTACACCAGCGCTTCCTCTTCGAAGCATTATAAGCGGCTTGGCAATTGTTGCTCGCCCATGCAGGTTCATCCTGTGCAGCTCCCTCCGGACAGTCCGTGTTGATACAGGTTCTTCAAAAGAGTCGTTTGAGGCTGCTGTTGCTTTTACAGCTGAAATCCTCCTATCCGTCTTTACAATCCGTTTCAAAGTCAAAGCTTCCGACTGGTCAAGGTGGCGGATCCGTCCCTGCCTTGACCTACCCTGCAGTGGGATGTTTGGCAAAAGTGTCTGTGTTTGCTTCATAATTCTGCCAAAACAAAGCCCTACGCTCAATTTCAAACTACTTCTATTCAATTTTATAACATACCGAGCTCTATCGGACCTATTCATATTTTCTCTTCACATCTTTGTTTCTAACAGAAACTGCTGTTCACTACTCCCATGATGTTGAGAAGATATTTCCAATTTCAAAACATTATAATGTAAATTTGGCGCACTGTACGCAATAAAAACATATTTAATTAGTAATGTATTCTGAATTTTGTTTATTTCGGCCTAGTTTCTCATTAGAGTGTATTGTTTTCATCCGCTTAGACCAACCGCACCAATACGGTAATATCGGTAAATTGTTACCCTGTTTGACTACTTGACAACGCACCGGTGGTTGGTAACCGGGTTGGAAAATGACAATTTGCTCGCTCGGTGAGCAGCCGATTCGTAAATTTGACAACCCGACCCAACCGAGCCGAGCGTTGTTATTTGAAGAAAAATAAGCAAAACAAGTTGAAACGCTGAAACAACCCCGCATGACGATAAACAATTTGCTGTATAGTCAAAACTATATTTCGAATGTAAGATATATTATCACATTTTATGTTATTGTTATCAAATAGTTTAATCCCATTTTCACCATATAACCTCTACATTAACACATATTGTTAATATATGCCATATTGTCATCGAAAGGTTTTTTATTGTCTGCACGTGGTCTGGATTATATACCAACTTTTTGGCATAGAGTACAGCAAAAATTTTGTTCGTGAAAATAGCCAATTTTATATGGTAACCTAACTTAACCGCCTATTCAGCATATTGTTATTTGGCCTTTTACCATCTGAAATATTGATAAAACTATATATTTTATTGTTAGTGTAAAGTTGTCAATTATAAGGGTAAATGTCGTAACAATAACGGAAACGGTCGTCAACAATTAGAAATAAGGTCCAGGAATGGTTTTTGAATAAGCGGGACGTCTTCATCTTGAAGACTTTTATTTCAATTGGAGTGTTTTCAATTTGTTTTAAAGTTTTATTTGCTACGTTCATTGTGACATGTTCTGAAAAAATGCGTGCATCAAAACCCCGTGGAAGGAATTGGACGCAATAAGACAACGAAGTGCTTTGCAGGGCATGGCTGGATGTTTCCCAAGATCCAATCTTTGGGACCAACCAGAACGTCGAAAACCTGTACGGAAGAGTATTCGGACTATACACCGCACGAAATATTTAGCGAAACGAAACCGGTGCGAGAATAAATTTGAGTCTTATTGTGCTACCTTCTTATGCGAAAGTGGGTGGCTAAATCAAAATAGGAACGCTCTCTGTCATCAAAATATTACCCAGATACGAACCCACTGGTGGGGATGGTCTTAGTGGTGCAGTTTAATGTGACTCTAATATCTCAGGTGGTCTATTTTCTTCAGTTTGTAGGGAAGACGGGTGGAGTTGTGGGGTATCAAATGAGATTCAGCACAGGAGCGAAAGAGTAAAGAATACTCAATAGTGTATTACGCACATAATGACAAGTGTTGATTGCATTTGTGCCTAGGAGTGAAGAGTTATATATTAATGTAAACGGTATGTGCTAAACGTTTTGTTTACATACCTTAGCACATGCACTTTTCCCCCGAAATATTGGTAAACAAACCTTGCAGCCTGACGCTTCATATCCCATGGCATAGAACACAGGACTGGCAGTGTGAAACTTATCATCTCCTTTACTCGTTTGGTTTTAAATGGAACTGCAAGATTGATATCACAGGCACTGTTGCATAGGTGTAAAGGACACAACTGCAGTATGCCAGACCACTACTTGATATGGATCGTTTTAGTATGCGTTTAAATATGGCTGAAATTCTCATATACAGTATTGAGACCACCTGAGATATTAGAGTCACCTTGGTGCAGTTGTCAGTGAGATTCCGGTTGTAACCAATGGTTCCAAACGTAGGCTTGTGACTCTATCACAAGTCAGGCTAGATTGCGTCTAAATACGGATCTCTACAATCCTTACTAAAAGTTACTTACGACTGATTCCACGCCAAATCGGTCGGTCACCAAACTCAACTATCTTCGATTTTGATGAAACTTGGTACACGTCTTCGGTATGTTGAAAAAAAAATCCACTGGTGTTCAGATTATTTGGATTCAAGAGTAACTTTTGAGATGGGTGTATGTTTTTTTTCCAACATTTTACTTGAAAAATCGTAGTTCAAAAACCATTACATTTAGAGAAAAACTTTATATAGGGGAGTTGTAGAGAACTAAAAAGGCTTTGTAAAAAAAAATGTACACTGAAAAAAAAAATTTTTTTTCATAAAGAAAAATCGAAAATAAATACTAAAAATCAAATATAAAAAAAAACGTATTTTTAATATTTTTCAAATTTGTTTTGTGGAAATTTGAGAAAAAAAAACACGTTTTAAAAAAAACTCTAGGATGGACGCTTTTATAATAAAAAAGTTTTCCGAAGAGCGAACTTTGGTGCATATTTCAAATTTTGGTTATTCATTATTATAAATGAAAATTAATTATACAATATGATTTTGGAGATCATTAAAAATAATAATGATCATAATGATAAATCACCTGAACGCAACCGTTTTCGAGATTTTTCGGATTTTATTTCAATAGAATGAAAAAACATAAGAAAATTCGCTCTTTTCTTAAGTTAATCGAGATTTCCACCAGAAATGATAAATTTTCCAAGATCTTCATATTATAACGTTCACATTACTCTAATGTCCTCTTTTCTTTTGATATCAGGATGATAAGAAGACTCATTTGAAAAGAACAAGATAAATAGCACTATTGTTTTAATATTGCAATCAATATATTTATAATTGTTTTATGGCTGTATCGGTCGGGCCGCTCAGAGAATGAAGGGAGCGAATTTGCTAAAGCGATGAAAGTAACAGCGAGATAGATGTCGCAGGGGCGACATCTTTCGATGTCTTTCGATGAAATTATGCGGAGGGTCATATAGAAGAAGCATATTAATCGAACTGCTGACTATTTTGCCAAGCTCCAACGATGTTAGAGGTCGGGTGTAGTGTGTGAAAACTACACTCCGAACAGTTCGGTGATGTAGCGATGAAAGTAACACATATTGTTTAAGGTAGGTAGACAAATAGCAGCTATAACGTATGTCAGGTATATCTTCTCATAAAAAAACAGCTAATGTACGCTGCCTGTAAACTACCAGAGATGTTTTATACCTGCATTTCCAAAGGTACCACAGCCAATATATATGCTCATACATAGTCGCATTCATCAGTAAAATCTATCTGAGTGAACTGAAAATGGAGTTTAACATGAAGAAGTGTTGTATGCCGTTTCCCACTAAACGGTGCTAAAAAAACCTTCGTAAATTAACCGAACAAAATGTCAAAAAACTCAAGTTTATGGGCAAAACACATTTGGACACTTCTTTGATGATTTGTGATAATTGTCGTTTGCATTCAAATAGAAAGGAACAATCCCATGCTGCAATTTCGGAGCCTAGTGAGAAACCATCAATTACTAACATTATGGATCCACAACCATCTACATCACGGCAAGTAGACTTGTATGGTCTCGAGGAAACGCCATCGGCAATATCATTAATGTCAGTGCCATCTGATAGCAGTGTGCAAGATTATTCAAGGCGCCATAATATTGAGCTATTTAACAAGGGCGTAGCTGGAATCAACGTTTCGCCAATATCGGCTAAAAAGTTCCTGAACGTAAATTATGCCCGCAAAAAGTTCAAAGATATTTCAAACGGCATTCGGACACACATATTTGGGGATCAAGCGGAGGAGGATGACCTGGAACAATTGAAAGTGAAAGCAGCCGAATATGACGAAATAATCGCGCAGCTAAAGGACCGGTATGCTGATCCAGAAACTTCGAGGGACGATCAAGTAAGGATACTTTCGGTTTTACCACAATCTTGGACAAATCAAAGAGTAATGGCAGAATTTGGAATAACAAACAAGTACATCGTATCACAAGCTAAATTCCTTGCAAAGCACGAAGGTGTTTTAGCTGCCCCTAACGAAAAGCTGGGACACGGTCTGAACCCGGAAATAAAAAACCAAATTTTGCAATTTTACGACAGTGATGAGATTACACGAGCAACCCCTGGTATGAACGACTACGTTTCAGTGAGGAGTGAAGGTAAGAGGGTTCATATTCAAAAGCGCCTTTTAGTTTGTTCATTAAGAGAAGCTTTCATTAAATTTCAAGAGATGCATCAAAATGCTGTTGGGTTTAGCTCTTTTGCAGCACTAAGACCAAAGCATTGCAAATTACTTGGCAGCACAGGTTCTCATAACATTTGTGTTTGCACCATTCATGAGAACATTAACTTGATGCTTCATGGTCTTAGAAAATATTCATTCGAGAATGATTATAAATTGTGTTTTGAAGAAATATTATGTAGCTCATCAACTAGAACTAAAAAATGTTACCTCCGTGAATGCGAACGATGTCCAGGCTTTTCAGATTTTGAGAGTAGTTTAACAGACAAATTAGAAAAACGTGGTTTAGTTGAAATATCTTTTGAGCAATGGATTTCAACTGATAGATGTAGTTTAGAGACACTTGTTAAACCAATTGATGAATTTATGGCTTATTTTTGTGAAAAGTTGGAACAATTAGTATCCCACGATTTTGTCAAATCTCAGCAGTCTAGTTTCTTGAGAGATTATAAAAGTTGTCTTAAAGACGGCGCAGTAATAATAATTTGTGATTTTTCTGAAAATTATTCATTTGTTTTTCAAGATGCTGTTCAAAGTAGTTATTGGAGTAATGAGCAAGCCACTATTCACCCTTTTGTCATTTATTACACGGAATCTGGAATACTTAAAAATATCAGTTTCATTGTTATCTCAGAAGTGTTGCAACATGATACGATTGCGGTGCAGGTGTTTATTTCAAACCTAATAAGCTTTTTGCAAACAAAAATTAAAGTAAAGAAAGCTACGTTTATGTCTGACGGGGCAGCATCCCAATATAAAAATAGGAAGAACTTTGCAAGCCTTTGTAAGTTTAAAAAGAAATACAATATTGATGCTGAATGGCATTTTTTCGCAACATCCCACGGTAAGGGACCTTGCGATGCAATTGGTGGTACATTAAAACGAATGGCAAGATATGCAAGCCTTGCTATACAACATGAACACCCTATAAAAAGTGCATTAGAGTTATTCGAATGGGCGAACCAAAAAAGTGATGATTGTTTAACAAAAATGTCGTTTTGTTATGTATCACATGAAGAGTATGAACAGGGGGTAGCAGAATGGAATGAAATTTACCGACAGACTAAAACGATTGCAGGTACACAAAAGTACCACTCATTCGTTCCAATTTCAGAAAACGAAGTTTTTGTAAAACTGTTTTCGAATGACGAAGAAGGCAGGATTCATAATATATATAAAAGCAATCAATAGTTTATATAATGTTTATGTAATATTATCAATGACCGAGACTAATAAATGGTATATATAAATATAAATCCAACCATAATTCATTATTTTTGTCTTATAACTTTAAGTGAAGCTTTTTCAATCGACGAGCTGTTAAGAGTAAGTAAGAGGCACATACATGTGTTTTAAAAAGGCTAAAACCACAAGAGAAACAATCGTTAGCTATTGTTGTTTTAATATCACGAGTAATTTATAAAAAGGGCGTATTTTTTTAGGTTTTGAAATTTTATTGAAAGAAAATCAGAAATATCTTGAAAACGGTTGCGTTTACGTGGTTTATCATTATTATCATTATTGTTTGTAATGATCTCCAAAACCATATTGTAACATCAAAATTTATTTATAAGAATGAATAACCAAAATTTGAAATATACACCAAAGTTCGCTATTTGAAAAACTTTTTTATTATAAGAGCGTCCATCCTAGAGTTTTTTTTAAAACGTTTCTTTTTTCCTCAAATTTCCATACAACAAATTAAAAAAATATTAAAAATACGTTCTTTTAGATATTTTATTTTTAGTAATTATTTTTGATTTTTCTTGATGAAAAAAAAAAAATTTTTTCTGTGTATATTTTTTTAAGAAAGGTTTTTTAGTTCCCTACAATTCCCTTTTATAAAGTTTTTCTCTAAATGTAATGGTTTTTGAACTACGATTTTTCAAGTAAAATGTTGGAAAAAACACATACGCCCATCTCAAAAGTTACTCTTGAACCCAAATTATCTTAACACCAGTGGAATTTTTTTTTTCCAACGTACCGAACTCATGTGCCAAGTTTCATCCAAATCAATGATGATCGGGTATGATTTTTGGGATTTCCGGCACATTCTGGATGGAATCCCTCTTACGAGGCTCTCATTCTCCTAAACCTTGTCCCGCTCATACGGTACCTCTCACCCTCAGCATGTCTATTGACAGCGGTTTGAGCGTCGGCAAAAGATACTCAGCCGAAAGAGGCAGCTGCAGGCAGGGCATCGAGTATGGTACCCACAAGTAAAAATGGGTTAACATGACGAATTCGGATTCGTTCGAGTTCCTTATGGAATTTCGCAGGAGCTTGGGGGCTATTCATAAACCACGTAGACTTTTCTGGGGGGAGGGGGGGTTTGACCAAAGTCTACGCTCCATACAAAATTTCAAAAAAATATATGGAGAAAAGTCTACGAGGGGGGGGGGGGTCTGAGATTTTCAAAAATAAGTCTACGTGGTTTATGAACAGGCCCTTGGCAGATTAACCCTGTAAACCCTCTTCTGTCCTGCGTGGTGAGGGGAGCGGTTGGTGCGCGTGGGGTTTAAAATTTTTTGTGTGTGTGGGTTGTTTTGTGGCGAATACTGTGGTGTTTTTTTTTTTTTTTTTTTTTGTTTTTTTTTATATATAGGTTGTGTGGGCGGGCCAGCGGAGGGGGGGGGGAAGAAAAAAAAAAAAAAAAAATATATATAAAGGGTGTCCACGATGAAATTGCCACACTATGAAATTGCTCTAACTTTTTAACCGTTGGGTAGAATTTAAGAAAATTTGGGTGGATTTAGTTCATAGTGCATTATTTACATCCTGCAAGTTTTAAAGTCCTGTGATCAAATCGCGGAAATGGAGTCGAAAGAACAGCTCGTGCGTGATAAAATTTTGCGCATTCATCACGAGAACAAGGATCTCTCGCATCGTTCCATCGCTAAAACGTTGGGAATCGCGAATTCCACGGTGTCGCAAGTGATTAAGCGGTTAGAGGAACGGTTGACCACCGATCGGAAGCTCAGAAGTGAAGGAAAAAGTATTCCGTACAACACCAAAAATCACAACCGCGTAGTTGGGGCCTTCAACCGAAATCCGAACGCCTCCGTTCGGGATGTGGCTAAGAAGCTGCACCTAAGCCGAAGTTTTGTCCAGAAGGCCAAAACTAAGGCTGGGCTTCGAACGTTCAAGGTACAAAAGGCCCCTAATCGCGACGAGAAGCAGAACAAGTCCGCCAAAACCCGTGCCAGGAAGTTGTACCTCAACATGCTGACGAAAGTTGAATGCTGCATCATGGACGACGAAACATATGTGAAGGCCGACTTCAAACAGATCCCCGGCAACCTGTTTTTCACGGCCAAGGATAAGATCAGCGTTCCGGAGCATGTCCGCACTCAGAAGATGTCCAAATTTGCGAAGAAATTCCTGGTTTGGCAAGCCATCTGCACGTGCGGGAAGCGGAGTGCACCTTTCGTGACCCAGGACACGATGAACGGACAGGTGTACATAAAAGAGTGCCTCCAGAAGCGGCTGCTTCCTCTCCTGAAGGCCCACAACGTCCCAACAATCTTCTGGCTGGATTTGGCCTCATGCCACTACTCCAAGGACGTGCTGAAGTGGTATGCGGACAATAAGGTCAATTTCGTGCCGAAAATGTTCAACCCTCCCAACACTCCGGAGCTCCGCCCCATCGAGAAGTACTGGGCGATTATGAAGCAGCACCTTCTTAAACGACCTAAGGTAGTGAAGACAGTCGAGGAACTGAAGAAAGTATGGGTTTACATGCAAAAAACGGTTGATTCACAGGTTGTGCAGAATCTTATGGCCGGGGTTAAGGCCAAGGTGCGGGCATTTGCGTATGGACTGTAAATAAAATACGAGTAAAATGGTAAAATGAAGTTTAATAGTTATTTCTCAATCCCTGAAAATTTGATGGCAATCGGATGAAAACTCGAATTTTGCGAATCAATTTTGTGTGTGGCAATTTCATCGTGGACACCCTTTAGGCCTAGTGTTAAAAGGTTAAATAACGTTAAAATTATTGTTAGTCGTATTGGTATTCTTAAAAATGGTTAAAAGGGGGGGGGTTTTTTGTTGGGGGTAAAATATTTTTTATTGTTCTTTTGTTTTTAAAAGGGAGAGAGGGGGGGGGGGGGGAAAATTTCTTCGTTCTTTTTTAAAAGGGGGGGAAAAAAGAAAAAAAAAAAAAAGAGGTGAAAATAAAAAAAATTGGGTATGGGGGGGGGGGCAAACAAAAATGCGGAAAATTAATAAGGGGTGTGGTTCACAAAAGGCCTTTTTTTTTTTTTTTTTTTTTTGTGGGGGGGGGAAGGATCCTCAAAAAAAAAAAAGAAGAATGGGGGTTTTGGGGGCACAATGGTGGGGGGTGTGGGCCGGAAATACCATCCCGGGTTTAATCGTGCACCTACACACTACGATTACCGCCGAAGGATTACATCCGTTCGTTTGGCCCACCTGCAAACCGCCACAGCACCGGTCTCCACCAGACCATCAGAAATCTCCATGGGACATTAAATTAGGGATAAATGTGACGTCACAATATAGTCTGTAATAGACCTAGGAAAATACGAAAAACATATACATAAAACATCCGTATGAAAAGCTTGAATTTGAAGGCATTGTAAAGTTACAAAAAATCTCATCACTGTTTTTTTTTGTCCCGTTTAGCCGAACTCGAAAGGAGTTTCCATACCTCCCTCACTTTTGAGATTCATGCGGAAGAATATTTACTGGGTGGCTTTTTAGCAAACATAAAACCATAAGGTGATATTTGTGTCTATCATTCCCTTACTGTTCTTGTGGATATTGACTCATGTTGAGTTGCCGTTTGAGGTGGATATTTCGGTGTTTGTGAGTGTTATACCGTTTATCCTTCATATGACCCTGTAGATCCATAGACCCACTGAGCCGAGGGGGTTCTACGGTCGAGATGAAAAAAAATCAGTAAACCGTTCACGAAAAGATTTTGTGGAATGTGAACACTGATGAACTGATAGCCGTCTCAAGGGTCCTCCGAAAGGATGGATGCGCACGTAGCTGATAAAACTCATATAATTTGAACTCGTAATATTCTTGTGATTTTCACCTTATAGATGTATTGTGTCTTGGGAAAATTTATTGAGAAGAGCAAGGGCTAACTCGTGGGGGTCTTATTAATTCGTGATTGGCTCAGTAGGAGGCGCTAGCCGGCATGCAAAATGTTTGTGTTAATGGTTCCAACATGGAATATCTCGAGATCCTGGCCATTTGGTAAAAAGTGAGAAATACTGTCAAATACACTGCAACATGCATATTTGGATCAAGAACGGCCAATTAAGGCTAAAAATCGTTGTCCGATGTCATTTTGGAATCCATGATGGCTTTGAGCCACGACTCGTGTCTTGAACCGCACGACTTGTCTCGATTCATCGACCTTTGCCTTGTACACCCAGCGACTCCCAATTACCTTATTTCCTGGCGGCAGTGGTACCAGCTCTCAAGTACCGTTATCCTTGTGCGACAGCATGTCATCTCTCCTCGCTTCTATCCATGAATCACGTTCGGGGCATTTCATCGCTTTTTTGTACGATGCCGATTCCACTAACGCATGAGTAGCATCTCCTACAGCAAAACCACTTCTCAAATGGTGTGGTGTTCACTGAGCGTGAGGGTAACCTGTTCTGTAGGTAAGAAGAAGCCATTACCGATTCATCCCAGTATTTTTTAATCAAGTTTCGCATAGAGTAGCATTGCTGTAGCCATCTCCTGCAGATACCTATTGCGCCGCTCTGCTACCCCAATTTTGCTGCGGTGTATAGGGGGTGGTAAACTGAACCTTAACTCCCTCCTCGACGAAGAAAGTTTGAAGCTTCTTATTGTCATACTCGCCGCCTCCGTCGGAGCGAACGACTCGCGGCTTTCTACCAAATAAATTTTGCACATACCTGACATACTCGATGAGCTTGTTGGCTGCATCCGACTTCCTAGCGAGGAGACACACGACTGCAACCTGCTGAAGTCATCATTTTTTGTCATTAGGAACCGGTTGCCGCTGGGTGTTGGGGTACTCATTGGCCCACAAAATCCGTGTGCACCAAATCCAAAATCTGCGTCGATGCTCTTTTAGCCATTTTGGGAATTGGCATCCGCGACAGCTTTCCCTCCAGACACGTTTCGTAGGTCAAACGGATTCCACAATCTTTCAGCGTCAGTCCAGCCACTAGCTTTTCTTTGTTAATTCTATCCACACTTGACGGGTCGCGGTGTCCATATCGGAGGTGCCACTGGTGTTGACAAAGTTCGTCGTGCTGCTTTGTTTCAGTCTTCATCACTGTTTCCACTATCTTCAGGTGATACAGGTTACCAGATCGCGTACCCCTCGCCTTCACTTTTCCCGACAGATCACAAATGTCACAATCGTCTTTTCGGAAGATCATCACTAAGTTCTTCGCAGCTAACTTTGCCACCGAAAGCAAACTACTATTCAACGACGGCACAATTATCATTTCCGTCAGTGTAATTTCCACGGCATTTCCACAGCCGTCTATACCTGTCAACACACCAGTGCCCCACCCGACCGATTGGACCACAGTTCCGTCCGCGAGAATCACTTCCGGGGCGCTCTCTTCGCTGAGCGAGGTAAAAACACTTCTGTCGTTGCACATATGGCTGCTAGCACCGCTGTCCACAACCCAGCAACTTTGCCTCTTCTCTCCGGTCATAAACAACACTACACTAGAGCTCTTCTCCGTGGTCTGCTTGGCCTTCGGACGACTAATTTTCTTATCTTCTTCTCGCTTGTCTTTTTCATGTTTGTTCTTCAGAGCCTGGAGCCACGAGCAGTCCCGTTTCACATGGCCCGACTTATTGCAAAAGAAACACACGATCTCGGATTTGTCCTTCACAGCACTATTCGGTTTGACACCGCTTCGCCGGATGATCCATGGCCGGACCGTTCCTTTCGTCGCTCGTACTCGTCCAAGAGTTTTGAACGCACCAGCTCGACCGTTAAATCATCGTCTGGTCTGCTCTTGAGCGCAGTTACCAGCCCGCTATAGGAGTCTGGCAAACTCCTCAGGATCATCGCGATTTTTAGCTGATCGCTCGAAAATTTGAACAGATGTGCTTCCAAATCTCTCCTTCTCGCAAGATCAGCTTACACAATTTTTGAGAAGGGACACTCTAGAAGTCACGGTGACTTTCTCGTGATACTTCCGTAAATTCTCTCAGAATGCACGGGCTGACTGAGCTGCCTTTACGAGGCCGTATTGGTTGTCCTCAGTGCACAACCCCATCATCGCCCGGGCCTTTTTATCATCCTTGGTCAATTGAGGCGTGACAGGCTTCGGCTTAGCAGCTTCGATGACGTAAAACAGCTCTTCCCTGATCAGGAGCATCTCCATCCTGAATTTCCAGGTCTGCCAGTTTTGATTGTTCAGCTTCAAAAACTTGCTGATAGTGTCCATGTTTCTTCTGCTCAAACGATAAACACACACTGTCAAAACACAACGGCTCAACTTTTGCACCGACTGTACACCCGATGCGGGCGACGCGTTTCTCGTTCCGAACAACAACAAAAAAAACTGTTTCTCTCCTGGAGCAACAAAACACGAATCCTTCTCAAACCTCCACTGGGCCCATAACCTGTGGGTCAAAGTGGACAGGTTCAACAGTGGATAGACTTTGGTTAGAAGAATTTACACGGAACTCTTTTAACAGAATAAAAAACACACGCGGTTGAAAAGTTAGACGTTTTTGTATTGCTGTTTGCAGTTAAAATTGGACTCCGACAAAAACAGAAAAAGTGTTATAAAAAAGCACGTTTACGTCAAATCGTTTCCTGTCTTCAGTGAACTTATACCTTACAGCATAAAGGATAAGTGCACCGAAGACAACAAAACGATTTGATGTAAACGTGCACTTTTATCACACTTTGAAATGCGCAAAAAGCACTTCTAGAGTCCAATCACAACTGCAACCAGCAATATTGAATATATATATATATAAACATTGGCAGGTAGGAACGCTGTGCCCTGTCAAGATAATTAGATTGTCGAAGGGTGCAGAGCTGTAAATTTCCTGAACTGACATTTGTCAATATTAAGCAGAACTCACTAGCATTTAGTCGCGTAATTGATTTTTCAAGCCACCAGTTATGTTCTTCAATGTTTCGTCCTGCCAAAAAAATATCATCAAGTGTGAAACTAAGACGCTTTCAGAATAGTTTTGGGAGTAGTTCTTACACATTGCTAAATAGTTATTTAATGCTTCCAGAGTTATTTTGGTATGCTCTAATAATAGTTCTGGTATGCTTCCAGAATTCTTCTGGGAGTACAGAAATGTTTCTATAGACCTACATAGTAGGCCCAAATAAGTGACGTATGAAACATAGACTGTATATCCTACTAAAGTACGAATACTTTAAATGTTTCTTTGTTATTCTGTTTCTTATATTTAATTGTGTTAAAATTCACATTTCGATTCTATAGCCTTTAGCTTGTTTCAATTCCGGTTAGTAGATAGAACAATCTACCATCAGCAATCTTCTTCTAGCAAACACTACAAAATAAACGTACCAACACAAATCAGTAATTCAATGAACTCACATCCCCTTATAAATTTTCCATATTTATAATTCCTTTTCTTTCTCAACTATCTCTCTCTATCTGGCCAACTTCTTCAAAACTCTTCTCTCTACTCTTCACATTTCTTCTCTAGCATTTTTCTGCTTTACCCTTCATCTGATTCTTCCTCCTTCTTTCTCTTCGGCGGTAAAAAAAACCTCGTCTCATCTATATTTCACGGAACGTACTCACTTCAGCTCCGTTAATTCCTGCATGCTGCCACCGTTGCCATCAAAATGCTTGCTGAGTCCGATCGATGCACTTCGAACGCCGTCCGTTTCTCACCACGTGCACAACCCAAAAGATAGAAAAAACGGCCTTGCAGGTCATAACCCGTCACCGAATGTCAGGCAAAATATACTGCAATGTTACTATCCCGTTGTGGGGTCGTTTGCTGCTCCTTGTGCTGGTGTTGCCTTCAGTTTTGCACTCCGTTAGGTTGGTGCTCTTCCGCTGCTCCGTAATGCGCGGATTTCTTGCCTTGGAGGCCTTCTGAAAGTAGGATTCTGGATTTCCGGCTTGCCTTGACTGAAGTTTCTTCTAGAGGCAGAAAACCAAAATTCACTTGCGTTTTTAATAAAAAAAATTCCGTCACTCGCGGTTGTGCGTAGCCACAATGGCGGTTTCACGTCGAATGACTTTTTACTTTTCGCTCTGCGAACCGAGACGGAGATGACTGCATGTGTGTGTGAGTGCGATTTGTTCGCACTGCTGCGCAGCGATTGAACGGCATTGCTTCAGCATCACCGCTTTCGAAGAGGCCTTTTTCTCGAGTAATCATTCAATTGGTCAGTTGAGAGGATGCATTTTTGAATCGCCCGTTGGCGAAGTTGAGAATGTTTTACTTCCTGCTTACATGCTATAGTTTTACAATATTTTGGTTTTCTCAAAGTACAAATTACTTGTACTTCAAGCCATACAAACTATAACGTAACAAGCTTTAATTATTGCCCTTAGTCTCTTCGAAAAGGCATTACAAGCGGCACGCACCTGATTTTCGGGGATTTCATCCCATATCTTCTGTATGGTAGCTTTGAATGTTTCAATACCCATTGGTTTGAGATCTCAAAAGTGAGCATCAGGCGAAGAAACTGGCCATAATTCTTTAGGAATGAAGTCTGGCAAATTTTTTGTGCACCAAGCTTGGGTACTCTTTGCTCCATGGGACGGCGCAGAATCCTGTTGCAACACCATTTGCAGTTACCGAACATCGTTGAAGTATGCTTCTTCAAATGCTTTTCCAAGACCTCTTTTACGTAGTATGCTGCGTTGAATTTTAAACCCTTATCAATGCAAAGCAGTGGTAGACGACCTTCCCAAAAAACCCCCCCCCAAAATGGGAGCGGTGTGTTTTTGGGGACGTGGTATTGGGAGTGTTGGAAGGGGGGTTTCTCGTGTATACGCGCTGGTACTCTTCTGTTTTGCGGGGTGAAACTTTTGTGCTATAATACATTTTTTTTTTTCGGGGAAAAAATTTTTGAATCCACGGCGGCGGGGGAAAATATCGCGAAAAAACAACTCTCTTTTTTTCTTGCTCTGGTTTTCCTATTTTTTTTTTTTTTTTTTTCTTGGGCCGCAACAATCTTTTATCATTTTTGAGTAGTTCTATTGTGGTTGTTGTGGAGATCCTGTTCTGGTGTGGGTTTATTTGGGGAGGAAAATGGGGGCGGTGGGGCAGGCGCCCCCCCCACGCCATCCAATGCGTTTGTGGGAGGTAGGGGGAGGGGCTGGTTTTGATGTAGGACTACGTCTGTGTTTTCAATACTGGGGTACACGTTCGAATTGCGAAAATTTGGAGCGTCACGAAAAATATATAGGTTTTGAACGTTAATAACTAAGTCATTTTACGATCGATTTACAAAATGTTTTCACCAATCGATCGGGACATTTTCTACGCTTCGATTCGATATTTAAATCTATTGATTTATAACATTCAACTATTGAAATTAACGCAAATATAAGGTAATGTCTTATAATGTCGATTTTTTCAGAGTAAATTTACCAAATACACAGTACTTTTCTAGCACAGATTTCATATTTAAGTAACGAACGTCTCCTAGGCAGCCATGAATGTTATATAAGGGGTACACCTTCGCATTTTGATTTAGTTTTCCGGCGGTCGTGGAGCTGTGCAGAGAGGGATATGGAGTTGGACGAGCAGTCACTGCCCAGAGAGGCGTTGGTGCAGTTGGCTGTTGTTGCCGATGCTCCCGTCAACCTCGCTGCGAGAAACATGGCTGCTGAAGCCTGCGATTTGGCGGGAAAAAGCCGCCCGTGACAACGAGACAAGAATCAACTATCCCACGTCACCTGAAGATGGCCATCCGCAACGACGAGTAGCTGAACCAAGAATACCAAGAAGAAAGCCCAAGTTCAATCGCGAACCATGTTTCTCCCCCATCAACTGAATCCGTCCTTTTCAGGACGACCAAATCAATTTTCCAATTAAAGAGTTTATTTGGCTAAAATTTTCTCTTGTGCTGTTTCAAATTAATTTCAATCACCGCGCCCCGGCTGCAAATAGCATTAATTAAACGCCGCTTCCCGGTGTAAATGACAAAGAACGTTGAACAACCAACGAACGAAATTCTAGAACGGATAATTCGAACCGAACTGCGACACTTCAGACCGACCATGTGGTTGAGTTCGTTGAAGTTCCTAGTTGTGCATAGCGGATTAGTTGCTGGTGATAGCAAACAATTAAGGCATATTTATGTTAAGAAAATCATCCGTCTAGCATGCAGTAATTAAAACTAATTATTGTGGCGCAATAACTGAATTTCGTCCCCTTTGGTGCAATTTGTATCACATTGCCTTCGTTGGTACCGCCTTCTTTCGTGCACTAGCATCCGACCCCTTTACCTCATAGCTCATAGCAGTACATTTTGATTCAGTCTTACGACAGTCGTGGAGCTGCGCAGTGGCTGGTGGCTGTAGGATCGCAGTTTGTGGCAGCAAGCACCATGGAGGGTATACTGGCGAGCAGTCGTTGCTCGGAGAGGCGTTGGTGCAGTTGGCTGTTGTTGCCGATGCTCCCGTCAACCTCGCTGCGAGAAACATGGCTGCTGAAGCCAACGATTTGTCGGGAAAAAGCCGCCCGTGACAACGAGACAAGAATCAACTATCCCACGTCACCCGAAGATGGCCACCCGCAATGAAGAAGAGATGAACCAAGAAAGAAAGTCCAAGTTCAATCGCGAACTGTTTCTCCCCCGTCAACTAAATCCGTCCTTTTCAGGACGACCAAATTAGTTTGCCAACTAAAGAGTTTATTTGGTTGAAATTTTCTCTTGTGATGTTAGAAATTAATTTCAATTACCGCGCGCCGGCTGAACATAGCATTCCTTAAACGTTGGGTCCCGAAGTAAATGACAAAGAACGTTGAACAACCAACGTACGGAATTCGAGTCGAACTGCGTCACTTCAGACCGACCATGTGGTTGAGTTCGTTATAGTTCTTAGCTATGCATAGCGGATTAGGTGCTGCCGGTGGCAAGCAAATTAGGAAAGGTTCGGTTAAGAAAATCATCCGTCTTGCGTGTAATAATTAAAACTAATTATTGTGGCGCAATAATTGAAGCTCGTCCCCTTTGATGCTATTTGTAACACATTGCCTTCGTTGGTACCGCCTTCTTTTGTGCACTAGCATCCGATGCTTTTACCAAACAGCTTTTAGCAGAACATTTTGATTCAGTCTTACGACAGTCGTTAAGCTGTGCAGTGGCTGTTGGATCGCAGTAGGCGGCGGCGAGCAGTCGTTGCCCAGAGAGGCGTTGGTGCGATTGGCTGTTGTTGCCGATGCTCCCGTCAACCTTGCTGCGAGAAACATGGCTGCTGAAGCCTACAAGTTGGCGGGAAAAAGCCGCCCGTGACAACGAGTCAAGAATCAATCATCTCGTGAGATGAACCAAGAGAGAAAGCCCAAGTTCAATCGCGAACTGTTTCTCCCCCGTCAACTAAATCCGTCCTTTTCAGGACGACCAAATTAGTTTGCCAACTGGAGAGTTCGTTTGGATGAATTTTTCTCTTGTGCTGTTTGAAATTTCCATTAACGCGCCCCGGCTGAACATGGCATTGCTTTAAACGCCGCGTCCCGGAGTAAATAGCAAAGCGTGTTGCACAACCAATGAACCAACAGATCCATAACTATCTTCTACGCGTTAGAGATAGTGGCCCTCTCAACCATCGTAGAAAATACAACCGGGGCCGTATCATAATTAAGAGCCACCAAATGCTTTCTAGAGAGTGTACAATAGAATTGTCTTGGCCCTTTTCAGGACTGACTTAAATCAATTAGCGGATGGCCCTGACGTGTATGGGAATTCGATTGCTGCGTAGTCCTACGTCAACTTTGCGTACAACCCCATTGGGCTGTCCCTTATAGTTTTTTCTTTGAATTGATGGTTCCCCTCGTCCTCCCTTTTCTCACGGGGGGTCGGGGGGGGGGGCGGGGGTTCGGAGGGGGGGGGGGGGGGGGGGTTGGTTTTTTTTTGGAGGGGGAGAGGGGGGAGAGGGGGGGGGGGGGGGGGGGGGGGGGGGGGGGCGCGCTTAAGGGGGGGGGGGGGGGGGGGGTGAGTTTTTCTCTCTTTTTATTTTTTTGGTAAAAATTTTTTTTAAGAAAAAAAAAAAAATTTTTTTTTGTAGTGTGTCCAAATATTCATTGTACAGTCATGTTGGATTTTTGTATACGACAACCACGGAGTTTGTTAACAGTTTTTACTGAAAACCCGCTCTCCCACACTGAAAATTAAATTTCGTTTTTATTACGAAATCCAATGTAGAACTAACAAATCTATTCGTTGTTTTCTACACCGAAACTGATTTGTACTTTTCAAGAAACTACATTCGTATTCAATGCCACAATGCTGTTACATAACTGTTAAAAGCACGAAGCATTAGTTGATACAGAAAGAACACTCGTTCATTGTACGAAAACAATACAAAATGCTACGAATATTTTGTTATCAATAAGAATGCATGGTTACATGATTGACTGACAGAACTTCTATATCGACTCAGTATGTAATTGAAAAAAAAAGCGCAAACCACGAGGAGTTATTTAGAATTTTTATATTTAATATTTCTGAAATGAGGTTCGAACCTGTATTTTTGGGAAGACTTGTTATTGAATCTGTGGTTGTACTCACTAAGCCATGTGACTCGTTAGAAGTTACTTGATTAATGAGTATGAACTTATAACTCTCGATAGCGCTTAAATTTTTATTTTGGGAAAAATCAATGATTCCAGCCCACCCAAGCAGCAAAACCAACATGTATGAGTACGATTGAAGAAAAGCAGTGATAGGTTGGTCTTCACAAAATTTATTTCGTGCATTGTATTATACAAAAAGGTGTAATGACAGCATTTCACCAGATGACAAGCATAAGGAATGTTTCATACAAATTACGAGGAATTTATTCTATGAACAAAATCCATGTTTACGAAACAAGAGAAAGCTAATTCACGAAAATAAATTTTCAGTGCATATACTGACAAAGCAACACCGCAAAAACATCGTTTTTTTACTCACCGTGCTCACACCGTTTCAATGGATTTTTTTTTAATGGTTGTTCAAATAATAAGTGGTTAGCTTTTAACATACATACATTTTGAGTTTTGGTGGTTTATAGCTTATGGTTTGTGTCCTCTTAACTTACCTTAAGTTTAATTATTTTCTCTGTTTTATCTAAACAGGAAAATCATGCATAACTTTACAAACCAACGTAAGTTGCGTTTGTAAGCAAGCTGTGATTTTTGTGATAAATTGTTGCTACTTGTATTCTTAATACACGAGTAATAAGAAATAATTTAGGAAGTTTTATTCATCAATGACGAAAAGGAATTCATATGCGTTCTATCCGCTACTGCTCAATATTTTTAAAATAGTTCAGATACACTGGTGCATCTGCGTTTTGAAATTTGAACTGATTTATATGATATGATCCAAATGGAACACGATCTGTCAAAACGGTATAGTGTCGTCGTATCAAGTGGAGTGTATCTGAGTAGTATAAAACAAAAACGGTGTATTATTGAATGTTATTAAAATTGTTGTTCAATTTCGAGAAAAACCATCATTTTGCATAATTTTCTCTTCGTGGTTATTTATTTCGTTTTATTCGTTTGTTTTTTTAATAACATTCATGGTACTACTAGATAACAATAGATCAAAGAACTGCAAATAATTTACAGAGATCATTGCGCAATTAACACAATGTGCACTCACCAGCAGAGCACTTTTCCGAAATACAATTTAGAATGAGAAGTAATGAACATCGACTTTAATAGTAGCATTCTTCTGGGTTCATGCGAGTGTTCTCGACTTGTTTTGGTATGTATTTAATTGATGAATTTCCTACCAATGAACCTATTCAAGTTAGTATTGTTTTAAAACCGAGTGTTAACCGAGTGCTTATGTATGTATTCTATCCGGTGATCCATTTTGTTACAAACATTCTTCTATTTATGAACACGCGCCGAACCATCGCACATAAATTCAGCGCGTTTTTTTTCCATAGAAACGGATAAAATCTTTGAAGAGGGGGTAGCTCTCGAATCTTCCGGTCCGCCTCTAAGCATCTTGCTATGAGGAACCAGGGTCTCCACTGGTGGACTGCCTGTCTATCTGCCAAAGTTGGAAGACGTCTACATTGAGTTAACTCAAATTATAATAATCCGTCCACTATATCACAATATATTGGGATTGGTTGAGCAGATTGGAGATAATGAAATCATTGAGTATAGGAACCAGTCTCCCCCGGTTGGTGCTGAACCGATGAGCCATCAATAGAAGCATAAAGTTGCCAGAAGGCACGAAATGCATCTACCCACTCTTATTTTTTCCAAATCCCTCAATCGCAAATTTAAATGGATTAGCATAGATTGTTCTTAAGAAGCCTCTACTTGATTGATACAGTTGTAATAATTGAAAGTTTATGAAAAAGAGTATGCTTCGAGCATCGGCTGAGATAGGTTGTGTCGATGCTTAATTACGCACTATTTTGATATCGGGCATGGCGCGTTTCGTATTGTTTCGGTTATCTATAATTAAGCGATGCGAGGGATCGAGTGAGCATAGAAAAAAAAACTACAAAAATGCTTCATGGTGAGATGTGGTGGTTCGCCGGGCTGGTGGACCGGTGGTGAAGATCACAATTAATTTTCATCCATAATATTGGTTTTCCATACTCGCCGTGTCACTTGGAGAAAGTAAGCCAGTATACCTTTTTGTGAGTGGCCCCAATAGCATCCTCACTGTTGGTTTAAATAGGTTCAAATCAGAAATCGGTACACGCACTAAAAACCGCGTGAATTCAGCTTATCGTTTACCAAAAAGAATCCCGCTGTCACCCAATCCTGTTATCTAACATCCCAGTGAAAGTGCAAAGGCGGTCTCGGCTTCCAATAAAACGAGTATCACGTCGACACATTCCTACCCTTTTCTTATTTGACATGCATTCGGGTGAAGCAGGCGCCAGGATTGGTTTAGTTTGGAATGACCAGTTTTTACACATTGAGGATGTATACTAGTTTCAACCATCATCTGTTGGTTCTCTGTGTCATAACAGCTGATCTGGCAGCAACGGAGTAGGAACATTGGGCGGTCAATCATGCTCATTATCTTGCTCATGCTCATAGAAAGGGATAAAATCTTTGAATAGGATAAGACCACTGCAACTTCTCGCACTGATTAGCATGCTGTCTTGCTTTCTCACACGCTTATCAAATTACTGATCTGAAAACCGGATACGATTCGTCTCGTTTCACCTGGATTATATCGTAGCATGTGCTTCATTAATATCTCTTGGATACAAAAACAATATTTCAAAATACTGAATCAAACTGTTAGATATGATTAACATATATTCTCAATAATACGAAACTACAGTATCGTAAAGCGGGATATTATTGATCAGCGGGGTTACATTGATCGGTTTGGCCCATATAATGAATAGTTCAAATATACATATTCCGTTGATACACTTTCTAACTATGAATTATGAATTATGTTTCTCAATCTGGTGTTATTTGACTTCCGAAAGCTATAACATTGGTAAAAATATTACGTTCTTTGATTGCCAAGAACTGAAAATTGAACTGAGCTTAGCTTTTTCTACTTTCAGCTAGCGGGAAAAAACCAATCAATGCTTGAATCATAGTCAACATTACTAGAGATATGTTTTTAGATACGCTAGGTTAGCTAGGTTGGGTTTACTATTTAAAAAAAATCTCATGGATGTCCGTTTTTTGCGCTTTTTTGCTTTTTTTCATTGAGGTAAAGGGACAATCTTACAAAACATTAAAAATTTATAATAAAAAATTGAAACAAACATTAAAAATCTAAAAATAAGATAAAAAGTTAGGGGGGGGCAACGGCCCCACCCTGCCCCCCTCTGGCTACGCCTATGGTCCGGTCGATTAATGTGCGGCACATTCCTTCCTTCCGGGTCTCAGCCAATATCTGATTGGAACGCTTTCCCGCCAAATGCCACTGCAAAATCCGTTGTCGTTTGAAATCCATATTTTTCTTAGGCACTTCCTGTCGACGGAATCTAGCGAACACTATTGCGGAGATTCCACCTCCTTAGACCCCTACGCGAGAATTATTCGCGTGAATTTTTTTCCCGCGTCACACACACATACGCAACAAAGCAGTTTGACGTTTCATTACTCATCATAACTGTTGGTAAGTTCGAGTAATTGTGGGATAAACAATAACAATCCGATAGCATCTGTTAATGACAAGTGAAATTACACTAATTATTGTATTAGTGTGCACGCAAGAAATTTTTGTCCCGAATCAAGTTGCGTCGGAATCTAAAAATCGTTGAGACGAGCGACATAGTTTGTTTACATATTAATCAGTCCCTTTTTAATATGCTGGCAACCAGGTGGCTCTAGCGATGGCTAGAAGAATTCCACACTGAAACAAAATACTGCGTCACTTATTTGGGCAAACCCTGTATATAAGCTATGAAAGAGGATATCGGAGCCCTGGAGGGAACCACACCTGGCTGGGTGAAGAGTTATCAAAAGGTCATCCGGAACAAATGGGGTTTTAAAACCAAACGAGCGCTGGACAGATTGAGCGATGCAGCCCGCTTGGTTGTTAAGGGATGTTCCTAGAGACCAAGCATCGATTTCGAGGAAGTTTACGCTCCAGTGGTGAGGTATTCAACGATTCGTTCGTAAAACCATAGAAGAAGAAGGCGAGATGAAGAATGTACCCTACAAAGAAGCCGTGAGAAGCTCAATGTATCTGTCCCTGGTTTCGAGACCCGACATCAGCTATGCCATGAATTCCGTTAGCTAGTATAGCAGCAATCCAGGATGCAAACACTGGGGGCGGTCAAACGGATTTTCCTATACCTACGAGGAAAAGGTGGTAATCGTTTACGCTACACGAACGATGGAAAAACGGATTTATTTGGATACACAGATGCAGATTGGGGAGGAGACGTTGATACCCAACGTACCACAGGCTACCACCAGCGGGTGGATAGTCATGAAGAAAACGAATATTTTTTTGGCTTAGGAAGTACTAGCACACCGGTCCTAAGCTCGGTCCCAAGCTTAATGATTCGCCCCTAAGACCGTAACCCTCACCAACACACTCTCAAATATTCTGTCAAAATAACATAGCGAATCAAAACAAAAACAAAGATACTTGTACCAAAAGGTACTGAAAAGCGCAAGAGTGCATGGAAAGGTGCAGACTTCGGAACTAGGGGTTCAAAACAGTGAACCAATTTGAAATCGCTAGTTGCACATTGATTGTTGCTACCACTACACGATGCAAGGCGGCGCAACCGACGGTTGCACTATTTTTTTAGATAGAAAAAAACAAAAAAAATCAAAAATATCACTATTATATAGTAATCAAACCGTATATTTTAAAAATTTACATTATTTCTTACCCTTCGCCTTAGCTTTAGACTGCTTCGATTCAGCGGGTTTTGACAGTGATGTGTAGCAGAAGTCACAAATATTAATTTTATTGTGCGTTACACTGGGATTACCAGCAAGACACTTCGCACAAAAGTTTTTGTATCCTTTCAAGAACGAACATTGATAATAATGCAGGTGAATGGGATCATAACATTTGATTTTTGGGCTTTGAAATATCTCAGACAAATCATCAAGCGAAAAATTACAAAAGTAGAAATTTTTATCAAAAAAACGCTCTGCTTCCGACAGTTCCTGCTTATTCAAACCGAGATTCAAACTGTCTTTGGAGTACATAAGGCGAGGAAATTTGCATTCGGTGCAGTTAACGATCAAGAGCGCTCTAGTCGACTTAACTTATAGTTTTTATAGGCACAGCCTTGCTCTTACTCGGTCGATGATCATCATTTGGTTCAGTAGTTGTGAGGCTTGCATTTTTTATACATTGGTACCACTCACACAACTCAACCGATTATTGTTTCACCTCGGTTACCCACCTTAGAGTACATTTAAGACGAGTGACGCTATATTCATGTTTTAGGGTAAATGACTATTGTTGAGTCAAACCTTAATTTAAATTTCTGAAAACGATACTCGAAAGCTAAGAACATGTGAAGAATCATTTGATGAGAAAATGGTGAATTTTTTTTTAATTGCATCCCGCGTAGTGGGGGAGTTGGACCGTCTCTATCGCATAGTGGTAGAGTGCCCGTCTAGCGTACTGGGAGGTGTGGGATCAATTCCCACCGGTAGGCAGTGAAATTTGTGTTCGCCATTTTCTCAACATATGATCACACATGTTCTTAGCTTTCGAGTATCATTTTCCGAAAGCTATATTCATGATTTATCAGGTTTCTTACCCGTTGGGAACGAGGATTAGTATGGGACTGACATATGATCGCTGTTCCAATGAATTATATTCATGGACCCTGGACTGAATAGAGTGACGAACTGTGTCGAAAAGATAGTAAATCTATTTCATAATGGAGAAAATCGAAAAATGTATATTTTTCTCACTTTTGACTCGGAACAAAAAACAACATGTATTTACGTGGCGTGGTAGCTGTCATAAAATTGCATCTTTCTCAAGTAATACGTGAAAAAAGCTGAAATACCGAATGTAAACAATGACTGAACGTCAAATGTTTGAGATTTGTATGCATCTAGTTTTTAGGAATTGCACAACAATAATAAATTTAACATTCCATGCAATACATGAAAACTATTTGTGTACAAATATGCATACTTATGATACCACGTCATATAAATATTTACATATTGTTTTTTTGTTCCGAGGCAACAGTGAGAGACACACATGTTTCGGTTATTTCACTACTAAAATAAATTCACTTACTTTTGGATACAATTCGTCACCCTATTCAATCCAGAGTTGATAAATATATCCTATTGAAGGGACCATCGAATCAACAAATAGAACAAGAAAAGCCTACTTGTCCACTTCGGACCGAGATATCCATTGACACAAGGAAAAAAGTGGTCACATATCGAGATATAGAACATCCAGATATGGAGAGTTAACTGTAATTTATTTCGACATTATCGTCACTCTTTTTAAAAGCACTCTACCCATCTCATCGTAGTGAACGTGGTTGAGGGAGCAGCGCAACTCCCAGTGCAAGAAAACAGATATATACTCTGATTTTTTTTATTTCCCCCTTAATGATAATCGCAACTTTTGAAGGGGGGGTCACAAAAGAAAAAAAAAAGATTTGTTCCAGCCTAATAAGATGTAAATAAAATTTGTCATTCCACTATCGTTATCAAGACGTTGTTCAATTCCGATCACTTCCAATATTAATGTTTTTAAAATGAACGTTAGATTAATTTTAGTTGGACAGGAATATTATATGATACATATCTAATACGAACTGCGCTGAAAATTATTTAATTTTTGTGGTCCTAATAAAATAAATTTACCTGTAAATTTTTCTTAGAGGTTGTTTTTTTCAATTTTTTTTTCTGGTGTTGAAAACTCAAGAACATTCGTTAATACAAAATTCTTTTCAGGTTGTGTGTATGATTTTGTATTGGTCTGAGACGTTTTGGCAGGCCTGGACAACACAATCATGGTTTGGTCTATTTTAGGCGGTCCATTTAATTTATTCTGTTCCAAATATGGTACAAAATTCGAACAGAAGTAGATCACATTGATGCTGCCCTAGTCCATACCTTGCTTTGCTACTTCTTGTAAATTGTATAAAGCATTGTTTTATTGTCGGTGACAATAGCTTTAGCTGGCACCTAGCTAAATTCTGACATGTCACTATTTTTTCACTGCATAATTAACCGCTGAAAACTTAAAAACCTTTGTAATTATTTTTCGGGTTTGAACTGCAAAGAGAATGTAGATATTAATGCAAATGTTTATTTAAATTCAAAGATTCTTGAACATAACATAACATTGAAGTATTCATCCGCGAGATTAGGGAAACAAAAGCAACATAAGGTAAAAACCGACATTTCTAAAATGTTCAACTAGCCGCTTCTCCCGGCATGCTGGATGAAATCGATTTATAGATTCTCCACTCCATAATAGCATGCAAGTGCTCATTATCTCCGGGTTGACGGTCGCGCCACTCTTGATACCAGTTATGAAACAGCACTCCATCAAAGGGTGGGTCATAGTCGGAGGAATCAGTCAAACCGATCAGATTAAACGCTTTGGCCAACATTGCGTAAATATCCTGAAATACAAAAGCCACTCGAAACGGTCGACTGTCGAGTTTTCGTGGATAGAAAACCTTTAGCGGATCGTACTTGGAAAACGTTACGTCGTGCACTACTTGAAGAATCAAATCTGCTTCGAATAGTCGAAGGGTGTGCATTTCCAATAAATGGTACAGGGTCAGGACTGTGATTTGCAACGATTTCGGGATTGATTCCATGCGATGGTGGTCAATACTGTCAGATGCAATCCAGCAGAAAAGTTGCAGTTTTATGTTTTGTAGTTCGTTACATGTGACTGGCTCTTTCGATAGCAGCTCTTCGATGGATGGAGGGTTAATGTGGCTTGGGAATATAGCGCGGTAGTTATGTTGTGCATATTGTGTGTCGTGTCGTAACTTTATCAGTACATTACATTTTTCATTACCATCCTTCATCTGCCGTTGGTGAAAAATGATGCCACTCATACGAAGCATAAGGAAGAGCTTTAGTTGTGGGACTTGTTCTCCGAGCTCTGCTTGGCGCAGGTCTGTTATACCAAGTTTACATTTCATGTATGAGGAGTTCCTAACCTGATTGAGTAGCGGTGTATGGCGTGATAACTGTTCAGATTCATTGGCATCTTTCGATGTCTCCAAGATTTCAATGTTCTGTTGGAGTTATTGCAATAAGATTTGCGTAGTGATACTTAAGTTAAAACCATACTACAATTACTTACCACATTGTACATATCCAAGCTCTCTTGGATGTGGGCCTTCAAAACATTTTTGTCAGGGCAAATTCCAAGAACCGTGGTTATAATTTCATCATCAGAATGATTGCGGATAAACTTTGCAACATTTGTTATTTTATCTGGACACCTTCCCAGATGACAATGGAAGTTTCTGAGCGCCGTCGGGTTGACAATGTCGTTACCAACTAGGGTAGCCATGAAGGGCATTTGTGACGGTTTTAATTCCAGAAATCTTGTCAACTCTACGCGGTTGCGTTCCACCGTGGTAAGTAGGTTAAAATTCAAATCGGCTGTACTCCACAAACGCCACGTGCCTTCGTAAACAAGAAAATCCGTATCATCCGATAAGATTGCAAAAGCATTGCATTTGTTGGCGAAAATAACCATTTCCTGGTCGCACTCTTTAGAGACAGTCATATGGATCTGTCCATGATTCATCGCAGCGCGCCTAAGAGTAGTCACGTAAAGGAATGGGAGCTGATGGCACTTCATCAGCAACGACATATCCACCCTTTCATCGATACCATCAAACAGCTTCAAAAATCCGTCGTACTTAGCGTCTTTCCGTTTGCACCAAATATCAGGCACGACTCTTCGGTTTGGTCCATCGCAAAAAAAATCCAGTTTCACACCGAGACCTGTGAGGTCAGCAAAGAACTGATCCATGCGCCGAAAAATGTCATTGAACCTTCCACCACAAATGACCCCACGCCGATCCAAAGAGCAGAACGGGTAAACAAAACACATCAAGTCAACGACTATTATCGGAGCCGGTGGGTTCGGAGTGGTGAATCTACTATAGTATTTTCTGCGGAATTTTAGGAAACGGAAAAAATGTATTAGCGGAATGAAACAGTTCAATATGCTTACCTAATTTCATCGCGGATATCTATTGGAAAAGTCCCACGGGGTACTTTTTTATGTATGAACGTATACAGTTGATGGACACCCATTTTTGTCAATAATATTTAATTACACAAAGCTACGCTTCTGTAGGCATGCTATGTTCACGATTAAAAAACAGTTTCAGCCTCCATTTAGGGATGTCCAATTTGTATTCGATTTATCGATGAATGAAAATAAATTAATAATATTTTCTGTTCTCAAATTTCACTAATTAATATGAATGGATCATTTCAATTGTATCCACGAGAGGTTTGTAATAATGCAGAATTGCAGATAACAGAGCCTCGTACGATAAATCATTACGTCGTCAGTGCAGTTTTGACATATGTATCAGGAAATATTTACGCGGACTTCGCTTAAATCAATTTGAGTTTTTGTGCTTTAAAATTTTGCGATTGAAAATGAATTGCCCAAAAACATACACCAGTGCTTATTTTCACATCATTTTCTTAATCGAATAGTACACAATCCGCAAAAAGACAATGGCAAATTTCGTTTCTACGTTTTAAACTCTAATACCTTGTTACCAAGCTCCCTGCGATGTCAAAAAAAGTGAGGTTAACAATTTCGGTGCTATGATCTATTGTAGTACGATTGAAGTAGCGAAGACCGCTATCCTACTTCAATTATACTTTCCGTACTACTACACAGCCTTAAAGTTCTCGAGGATTTTATTCGGGTTATTTTAGTTATTTTTGATTAAAGTCAATAGTATTAAAATGACTTGGATAATATGGAGAAAATAACATATATTTACGTTTATTATTCCCGAATGTGGGTTACATTTCAGTGCTAAAACAACTATTTTTAAGTCAGGGTAACCATATATTTCTAGGAACTTTTTTCAATTGGGTGAATCTAACAACGAGAGATTCTCTCCTCTTTCGCTCTCTTTTATTTATTACTGCGCCATAATACAACTTTCGAGAAATTCTTTAGTACAGATCGAAACACAACAGTGCTGGCTAGCATACTCTACAAATAAAAGAATGAAAAACGCAAAGGTGACTGCAACATGAATGAAAGAAAAAGTAACCAAAGAGAGTCTCTCAATGTTAGATTCGCCCTAATGAAAAAAGTTTCTAGATTTGTAAAAAGCGCTTGAAGTTGGTTATTGCGTTAAATCATGTTGATCTCCCGGACGCGGTTATTTCTTGGTTAATTTGGACACTTTCTGTAGAAGACACCAAACAGATTTAGCGCAATAAGCGCGAGAGACTTGCGTGCACTGCACAATAATGCTTTGCTCAGACTACAGAGGTGTAACATAATACAAGTACATACAAGGGTGTTTTGAAAACTATCAACAAGGAAAACGTCATCAAGATAGCCTTGTATCATGTTACAACGCTGTAGTATGAGCTCAGGTATAGTACCCCGTTCGCACTATAACCTATAGAATACTTTGATATCAAATGCTCGATCAAATGCTATGCAAATTATTTCCAGTGAAAACTAGATGTATAGATGCCGATTTCAAGATACTCTATATCACGTAATATAGGTTGTAGTGCAAACGAGGTGTAAGACCGGATGGTCCCATTTAAATAATTGTTAATAACGTTAATGACCAGTTTATTCCATCTGGTCCGAAGCTAGTAAATTTGGAACATAATATTTCAACAGCCCGTGTATTTTTAGACGTTCCGTGTTGGAGGGAAAATCTTGTGCATTAGCATTAGGCGATATGGAAAGATATTCGATTTTCTTGTACTCTCTGAGAAAAACTCTATCGTTATACCAATAATTGAATCATGATCAGGATGACTATTGCACATAATGGTTACAATAACCATGAAAATGGTCGAGTTCAACACGTTCATGGCATTCTTGACTATGATCATGGTAACAAGGACTATTCCGACATTATGGCAAATGTTGGATCAACTATTTTTAATGGTAGTTTTGACCATGATCATAGTCGGTTCTAAATCACTATACTGAAATAGTCATTCTAACCCCCAATAATGGTAAAATTAACTATCAAATTTCTCTCTGTGCTGGATAATAGTATACCAACCAGGAAGGATTACCTCTAACCCAGTGTTCGGATATCCTCAAATCCTCAAAACTCCTGCGAGAATTTATGCGCACATGAGTTTTACCCAGTCGAATTCAATGACGCTAAAGCATCCGTTGAGTTTTCAGGTTCAAAAATGCATTGCTTCGTCTTTTGGCGTTGATCATATCTTTACTTATGCTGGTCTTATGGCTGGTCTACAGTTGATACGTTGCGGATGCGTTTGCGTGGGCAAGCCTTATGGCTGGCCCACAATTGATACGTTGCGGATGCGTTTGCGTAAATTTGACAGTTTTCCCATAGGTTTTCTGTCAAATTTACGCAAACGCATCCGCAACGTATCAATTGTGGGCCAGCCATTAAGTCGAGGCCGGGGACCTGGCAACTCTATCCTATTTACTAGCGTCTGACAGTATGCAACATATCACGGGCCTTATTTGAATAAGGCCCATCTGACGTTTGTTACTACGGGTATGAACGTCAGTATTGTTTACAAGTCTTTTGACGTCTGGTTGTAAGAGATGCTAGCTACAGGAAAATGACAGCCCTCCAGGTCGAGGCGGCCACTGATGATGCGGAGCTGTGGCATCACATAACATGTCAAAAAATCGAGTCAGTGTCTTGTGGCGTGAGGTGAATGTTGACAAGATGTTTTTACATTCTAACATATGTCACACCTAAACCACATCAGTGGGTACCTAGCCTAATGTACCACTAGGATCTAGATTAAACACCAGTGAACATCTCAATCTCCAGGATGTAGACGCAGCCACCTCAAATGTTCTTCGGTTTACCGGCTCTTTGTCTCAGTTCGTTGTCACCGAAGACATGGTTATTTCCGCTGGTAAGGAACTGAAATCCTCCACTGGATATGGCCCAGACGGCATACCATCTCTAGTGTTAAAACGATGTTTGGAAACACTTGCAAAACCGCTAGCGTCTGTATTCTCGTCATCCCTCGCTTCTGCACGGTAATTCTGAGGTAGTCATTTTTTGACTACATTCTATGCATTTTAAGGAACATCCTCCATATGTCAAAAAATGCCTACTTTTTAATCCGAAAAAATAAATAATTTTTCGTCATTTTTTTATTCTACTGTGATAGAAAAAATGCATATAAACAATGCTATCAACAAAGCGAAAATAGCAATTT
This sequence comes from Aedes koreicus, assembly GCA_024533555.2. Lineage (NCBI taxonomy): Eukaryota > Metazoa > Arthropoda > Insecta > Diptera > Culicidae > Aedes > Aedes koreicus. Next base: position 76,713 of record JAHHFK020000257.1, read on the forward strand.
GTGCTAGTTTACCGGTTTTGCCTGAACAAAATAGGGAAAATTAAACAACTTAATTTCTTGCAAGCAAAACTTGAATCCATGGACAAGCTACGAGGCAAGTAATCCTTAATTGATTATGTATATAGTTTAAGTTATGGTTATAGTTTTCACGTCAAACCGGATGTGCGCCCAACTTTCGGAGTCAACAAAAGCTGATTCAGATTCAGATTGGTCATTTAGATTAATCATTTTCAGCAAGGGCAAGTCGCTAAGAACAGTGTGCCAGTCACGATGTTTTACACACTAGACGAATTTGTTACATAACTGCGGAACCGCGATTTTCAATCCATACCACATGTGTTGCACCCTGAGGCACACTTTTGACTTTTTGCGATTTATGAAATAATAAACCATCAAACTTGCCAATATTTGTTGTTGGTTGCCAGATACAGCAGAAAAATAAAAATTTTAACTGTCAACACATCGGTACCTTCGGCACATTACGGGAACACCCAGAATATTGTAAACTCACTAAAATTAAATAGCACAGAAGAAAAGTGTGCCCCCTTGATTTTTAGACTTAGTCACATACTACTCTAAGTTTATACCCAATTCGTCCACACGCATTAGTTGCCTTTATGGTCTCTTGAAGAAAAATGTAACATATTTTTGGTCTACTGACTGTAAGAAAGCATTTGAAGACTGTAAAGGATTTCTTTTGAAGCCAAATCTTCTGGAATTTTTTGATCCATTTAAGCCAATTTTGGTGGTAACAGATGCCTGTAGCTATGGTTTGGATGGGGTGATCGCACATTTGGTCGACGATGAGGAGAAATCGATTTTACATCGGTTTATTTGAATGATGCTCAGAAAACCTACCCCATTCTGCACCTAGTAGCGTTGGCAGTAGTCAGCACGGTGAAGAAATTTCACAAATTTCTTTACGGAATGCATTTTACGATACACACCGACCACAAACCTTTAATATGCATTTACGGCAAGGAAGGTAAACACACCATATCGGTTACACGTTTACAAAGGTAGTTTTCAATCTACGACTACGAAATAGTTTACCGGCCTTCCTCAAGAATGGGGAACGCTGATATTTGCTCTCGGTTCCCTCTAAGTGAGAAAGTTCCCAGAGAGCAGAGTCGAGAGTTCGTGAAGAATTTGAATTTTACCGACGAATTCCATTAACGACAAGGAAATAGCAAAAGCGACTTTAGATGATAAATTCTTACAAACTATTCGACAATATTTGAGGAAAGGCTGGCCTGACCGATTGGAAAGACGTTTTGTGGTTATCTACTCACATGATCAGGAGCTTGAGGATGTCGATGGGTGTATTTTATTCCAAGACCGCGTCATAATCCCTGAGAGTATGAAAACCAAAATACTCAAAATGCTTCATATGAATCACTCAAGGATTGCCAAGATCAAGCAACTGGCTAGGAGACCGGCCTATTGGTTCGGGCTTAACAAGGATGTAGAAGAATCCGTAAAAGCTTGCGGAATCTGCCATCAGACGACAGTCGTTAACAGGCAAGCCCCTTATTCCAAGTGGATCCCTACGTCAAGCCTTTCAGCAGAATCCATGACGATTTCTTTTATTTTGACCGTAAGGTATTCCTTATTGTCGTAGACAGCTTTACGAAGTGGATAGAATTGGATTACATGCGGTATGAAACAGACTGCAATAATGTGATGAAAGTACTTTTAGGGATTTTTGCGAGGTATGGATTGCCTGACGTTGTAGTCACGGATGGGGGACCACCGTTCAACTCTAATACTTTTGCTACATTTTTGAAAAATCAAGGGATTGTTGTGATGAAGAGTCCAGCATATCATCCCGAGAGTAAAGGGCAAGCGGAAGGGATCGTACGACTAGTCAAGGAAGTATTTAAAAAAATCACGCTTGATCCAGAGATCAAGAGAATGGTCGGCAGAGGTAACTCTTTCTATGCATGCTTTGTGACTTAGCTTGCTGCATACCCATCGCGTCGTTTAATGAATATTACCAAGTTGGTTCATGTCACATGTTTCAAGAGGATCAATAGGTTCATCAGCTGACTTATCAACGTATTCTGGCCGTCTACATACTGGTTTTACGACCTGAATTTTGGATAGTTCCTCTCGATTATTTGCTTAAGTCACATTTCAGATCTTGTCGGGTAATATAAGATGGTTTGTAACAAGTGACTTTTATGCCGAGCTGAAGAACGATTAATCTGGAGGGTTGTTGTTTCCGTTTTTCCATCTTAGGACGGAAAAAAGTGCTCCAGACAATCTTGTGAAAGATTACGTGTTCTTAGAAAGACGAATCCGTGAATTTCCTATAATTTCTTGAACAACATTTCAAGAGAAGATATGAAAAGTATCCAGCCTTCAATAAAAAAGGGCGTACGAGAGTTTTTCGGCAATGCTTTTAAATCATTTTCCTAAAATATTAAAGCAAAATGTTAAAATAATTGAATTTATTTGAATTTTACGTCTTACAGTTGAGAAATCAGTGCATGTCCTATCGATAAATCACATCGCTTCTAAGCATAACTTCATTTGCTTAAGGAAACTCCAGTGCACCGAATCGACCTGAAGGGGCCGCATGTATGCCTGTGAAAATAAAGTAGGTAGGGTAGGGAACGGCTTAATCAGGGGTCACTATTTTAATCAGTTGTTAGGAAATAGGTCTATAACTCCTACATTTTCCCAATTATTTCCTTTTTAATGATACTATCATAAGCTTTATCTAATGATTCAATGATTCGATGCATGAATCATGATTGATTACCAATTTATTACTGTTATTTTGAAGATTTAAAATACATCATCTAGAAACCATCAGTTTCTGACCTGCTGAAGAAGTTCGCTCAAATTTTGCGTTTGTGTATTTTGCATTTGCATCGCGTGTACCGGAGAGCATGTCTTCATCAGCTCTCTCCCACAACTAGGCTTGTTGCCAGAATGTGATGTTGAACATTGAGTAAGATTTATTACATATTTAGATGATCTGAAATCGCTATTTATTTCATGTTTCTTCCAGTCGTTGGAGGTTGATCTATGCTTATGATTATATTGTCCATCATCTAGCACTATCATTTGCAATAAAAAATATGTTTTGCAGCTGTCCAATAGTACTCAACGATAAATAATGCTTCGCTGTTGAGCGGCAGCTATGGCATCACTGTTGCTTTTGAGAGAGCCCATGTTTCCTCTCTTCTATGTTAACCATGAATATAGCGCACCGGTAATGTAACGTGAAGCCTGCTGTCTCTTGCATTTGTTTATTTTTAAACGAAGCATCCCGTTTGTCGTCACAGTCGCTTTGGCTAACATTTGCGTGAGAGTAAATGAAATAATAAATACATATTGCCAATCTAAAGATCAATGACAAACTAAAAGTTTGCTCGTGTACGTCTGTATCAAACCTGCTAGGAGACAAGTTTGTGGTCGTGGCAATCGACATGTTTTGGTTGATTGTTTTCGAGATCGTACCAGTTTTGTTTTAACATGAAAACCACGAAATGATTTTGTTCAGTGCATTTCTTTCTGTTATTCTTCTTGACACAATTAAATGAAACCGCGTTTTTTTCTGCCCAACAGGTTATGGGCGCAGGCGGATAAAGTACGCGGAACAGTTTTTTGAGTTGTGCATCGTTTCGCGGCGGTTTGTTTTATTTTGTTGCTGCAATGACTACCGGGGAAAGGATGGTGTCTTTTGCCAAGCTGAACGGGTCGAATTATGATAACTGGAGCTTTCGGATGAAGCTGCTCCTTTTGAAAGAAGGTAATTGGACCGCTATTAGCGAGGCGAAGCCTGAAGTGGTAACCCCGGAATGGACCAGCAAAAACGACCAGGCGATGGCTACAATTGGTTTGGCAGTGGACGATGGTCAATTGATCCACATCCGGAAGGCTAAATCAGCGGCGGAGGCATGGAAAAACCTGGAGACATTTCATGTAAAGCGCACGCTCACCACGAAGGTGTCGCTTATGCGAAAAATTTGTCGTCTCAGGCTCGAAAGAGGCGGTGACATGGAGGCGCATATCGGTCGCCTTACGGAACTTATTGAGAAGCTAAATGATCTGCAGGAGGACAAAGTACTCGATGATCACTGGCTCGTCGCAATATTATTTAGTAGTTTGCCTGAGGAGTACGAAACTCTTGTGACAGCGTTGGAGGCACGTACAGATGAGGACTTGACTTGAAATTGATAGACGAGTGGCAAAAGCGAAAAAATCGTTCTGAAGAAGATGATCCGGAGGTGGCATTGCGTGCTGGACCGAGTGCTACACAGAATCGCAAGCTAGTCGTCACAAGGATGCTTGGCGGCGTGCTATGTTGGAAGAGTTAGAGTCTATTGATGCAAATGACACCAAGGGAGATCGTGGACCTGCCACCTGGAAGGCGAGCTCTTGGAAGCAAATGGGTGTACAAATTAAAGCGGGATGCAGATGGAGAAGTTAAGCGTTTCAAGGCACGGCTTGTTGCCCAAGGCTTTAACCAGCGGTATGGCACAGAATACGATGAAATCTTTGCACCGGTTGTACGATTGACTACATTTCGGGCACTTTTATCTGTTGCGGCGAAGAGAGGGATGATAGTTAAACAGTATGATGTGAAGTCTGCCTTTCTCTACGGCAACCTTGAGGAGGAGATTATTATCCGTCAGCCTCCCGGATTTGTTATTGATGGTACACAAAACAAGGTGTGCCGTCTTAAGAAGAGCTTATACGACTTGAAGCAAGTGGCGCGATCCTGGAACAACCGCCTTAACGAAGTTCTGGTTAAGGGAGGGTTCCAGAGATGTGATTCGGATCCGTGCTTATATCGAAAGCGAGTAGGAGATAAGATCTGTTTTGTTCTTGTTTATGTCGACGACTTCATCATTTCAAGCGACGATAAAACTATCATCGATTCATTGGAGCAGACTCTGAAAAACAACTTCGCCATCAGCAGTCTAGGAAATGTACGGCAGTATCTTGTAGTTGATGTGGAGCAGGACGCAGGAGGAGATTACTACATAAGTCAGCAGCGATACATTACAAACGTCGTCCAAACTGCTGGTTTAGAGAACGCGAAAGTGTCAACGATTCCACTGGACACAGGATATGAAAAACAAGAGCAAGACGTAGCCTTTCTACCGGACAACCATGAATATCTGCGATTAATTGGAAAATTACTGTTTATAGCAGTCAACTCACGCCCAGACATAGCTGCGTCAGTGTCTATCCTTAGTCGGAGAACAATCAAGCCTTCTCAGCGTGACTGGAGTGAACTCAAGCGGGTGATTCGTTACCTTAAAGGTACTGCAAATCTCCGTCTGCGTCTGAGTAACAAGGATGACGAATCAGAATTAGTCGGGTATGCAGACGCTGACTGGGCGGAGTGTCGTGATGGGTGAAAATCGAACAGTGGGTTTGTATTCCAGTACAGTGGTCGAACGATTTCATGGGCGTGTCGTAAACAGTCTTGCGTTTCACTTTCGACTGCCGAAGCAGAGTTTGTAGCTCTTTCAGAAGCATCATAGGAGGCACTATGGCTTAAGCGTTTAATGGTCGACTTGGGAGAGAACGTGACATCCATTCGGATGTATGATGACAACCAAAGCTGCCTACGGATGTTGGATTGCGACAAATTCAGCAACCGAACTAAGCATATAGATACCAAGTATTATTTCACCAAGGATTTGAAGCACACTGGAGTGATGGAGTATCAATACTGCCCGACTGAGATAATGCGAGCTGATCTCTTGACGAAACCGCTCTCAAGAATCCGGCTTGGTGCGTTGAGGAAGCTATGTGGCCTTGATGTCCTGAATTGAAGCAACGATATGCGTTGAGGAGGAGTGTTGTTGTCTGGCAACACAGGTCGTACCAGTTTTGTTTTAATATGAAAACCACGAAATGATTTTGTTCAGTGCATTTCTTTCTGTTATGCCTTGTTCAGACTACAGGCTTGTAACATAATACAAGGGTGTTTTGAAAAGTATCTACAAGGAAGATGTCATCAAGATAGCCTAGTATTATGTTACAACGCTGTAGTATGAACAAAGCATTATTCTTCTTGACACAACTAAAATAAAACCGCGTTTTTTTTTCACTTGTAAGAATACAAATTCAATCCGTATTTTCGTGATAAACTGCGTGTTTTTATAACTCGAAAGATCCGAGACCTGTCTCTGCCCAACAGCTGTCAACCACATATAGATGCACCATAGTTAACATGATTTTGACAATTTTGGACATCTGACAACTGAAATCGACAAAGAGTCGCTTCTTTCTTGAATTTGTCGACCTTGGAAGCTTGCCTCATTAATCTACCACAGCCATTTCTAAGAACAAGAGTCTTTCTATTCGATAGAATTGGAAGATTTTTTATTACGAGAAATTTACGGAAGAAGCCATTGTTTACGTTTGTCAGTTAGGCCCTATTGAAAAATCTTTGTCGAAATATGGCCCATCAAAACAAATCGATCAATGCCAAGGCACGACAGGCATGACAGAACAAATCAACTATCTCTTTCACACTCGTGTCGTATCGTATGAAAGTGTTGAATGTTTGACAAAACAGGTTGATGCATTCCTCCTAATCGTATATTCATCACATTGATACTGAAATCCATGTGAGGTACAGCGAAATCCTTAATGATTGCCCCCCTGATTAATGTTGAGCATCAAACGTTTTGCTGTCAAAACAAATGCAAATCAAATCACACACACGCCGACAAACCTGAGTTCACACTTACATATTCGTTTCTAATGTTTCTGGAATACGTTGAGGGCGCTTCGAACATGTCGACTGAAACAGAGAGGGAGATGTGTGTTTTGTTATTGGCGGTCTTCGTTACTAGTGACAGGCAGCAAATCGTAGGTACTGTCACTGATATTTTTCAGCACTGTTTGCATCCCATTCGTGATAAATATTGAGATATAATTGAGGAAATTAATCATCTAGGCATATCGCTCACTAAACACACGATCTTTGTAATTCAACCGTTCTTCCAGTACTACTTTTAAACGAAACTGATGCGCTCATACCACCAATGAATAGAAAACTAGCAATTTAAAATTGGTTCACTGCTTTAGAACCCGATTGGTTCCAAGTACACATTGCACCTCGCACCTTGCAATCCATTCTTGAGCTTATCAATACTAGAATCTTTGTTTTTGTTTTGATTCCCTTTTTTCTTTTGACAGGATATTTCACACACTATCACACCCAGACGTGATAAGTTTTATGGGAATTTATTAGGCTTAGGGCTGAGCTTAGAACCGATGTGCTGGTACTTCTTGAGCCAAAAACTATATCAATTTTCTTCTTGGCTATCCTACACGTAAAAAAAACCGCAGTAGAAACTATCGAAATGGAAATTATGCGTAAACATGAACAATTTTCACCTGACTATATATGCGTTTGATTTTACCATGCCTTCGATTAGATCGACCATGGTGCGGTTGATATCAATATGAGGTCTGTCAAATATACCACAAATGTTGAAGGTTTTACCATAAACGTAGTAAATTTGACTGAAGTTTCATGGTAGTTTTAAAGATAGGCATAGTCGGGTAAAATGGTAGTTTTTACTACAAGATTTTTTTCTGTGTAGGGAGCAAAAATCTCCACACGTGGGACGACTAGCTCAAACACAATCCTTGCAGTCGAAGGAGGCTGTACTGCGTCATTACGTTGTTTCGCCCAAAAACTTAGTTTGTTTGGGACGAAGGAGTTTGTTGTTTGAGTGACAGGTTGTTTAGCATGAACCGATATATCCCGAACGTCACATGACGTGATTCCATCCCATTTGAGCTCATCCAGATTTGATGTGATTTCTGAGAAGCGGCGATGAAAGAGATTCTGTCATTTTCTATAAGCGAAATTGGATGTGGTTCGATTTTGCTTGATTGGTAAGGTTTCCTCAGTTCGTGATCACATTAGGGGCTTCTGAGCGGTAGTTCGAAATTGTTGTCGACTTTAATCCTATAATGTGATAAACCCTTTTGACAAATGCTGCTGAATTTGCATATTATATTTATTATACCGAATGGGAGATACAATTTTTGAATACCAGGCATTTTTGTTAGTGGTTATGTTGTAACTATAATCTCATGAAAAATCTTTTTGCTTCATTGAAGCAACTGAAATAAAGGCTATTACCACAGAGGGTTCACCATTTAAAAATCGATAATCGTCTGTCCAACTTGATAGCCTTATTTAATGATCATAAACGGCTTAAAATAAGAAGGCACCATTGTTCTTGCTCCAGAAGTGCTACACTGCACTGAGATGTGAAGAGGTCGTTAATCCTTATTGTGCTTCTATCTTCCATGCCCGTAGCTAACCTCCTCAGCATCGCTTCAATAATAGAATCGGTCATTATCTTCATCATTACGACCTGAATAGTAAAACGAACATCCACACCACCATAGAGCGTGTTCATTCTATTTGCTCTCGCTAAAGCTAGGCTATGACCGTAGAAGCTTCGACAAAAATACGAATGTGCTGTACCTATAATGTCGTAGGCAAAAGTACATTTCGAGCTCATTTCGTAGCTCATAGCTTATAATAAGAGTTACGCAAAGAGGAACATGCAGCATGAATTTAAACTAGTTTTCATTTCGCGTGCGAGTATTCACATTTCAGTTGAATACCGTAATTAATCACAACCGACAATCGTTTTTTTTTTCTGTTCTATGCGTTAGACGAGGCGCGACCACTGATGTGGCGAAGGTGTGGCATACCATAGCATGTCAAACTTTCGATTCAAAATCTTGTGGCATGAGGCGAACTTGGACAAGATGTTTTTACAAGCTAGCAGATGTCACACCTCCACCACATCAGTGGACTCCGGACTTACTCCACTGTATAGCACATCTGATGCGGACTTCAGATTTAACGTATATGAGAAAAACTCATTGTCATTAATGCGTTGCGGATGCAATTGCTTGAATTTGACAGTTTTCCTGCCAAATTTACGTCAGCGGAACGCAAACGCCTATGGTTATATCCGTATGACGATTATACATGTTTCGTATGACAATCAACCAAATTTCATATGATGTTTGTTTCAAAACTGTGTAGATCATTAGCGATTTATGAAGAATTTGAAACAATTCAACGTCATAAAATTATTTCACATTGTACTTCCTCAACCGTCGAGCAAAGATTGCAACGGGAGCACAGAAATTGAAGGAGTCAGGAAATATTTTTCCGTGTTGTTACCAACGAATGGAAACAATGATTCGACTAGGGTAAAATGCCCAGGAGGCTAGGTAAGGTTAGGGTTAGATATTTCTGTTTGTTAGGTTAGTTTGGTATATATTAAATATTAAAATTTCATCTGGCACATTTAGAACACATAATGAAAAAATTGATCAACTGTAAATAAACTAGGATTAACATAAAACAACTAATAAATAGTCACCAAGCCCTTAGAAATGTTTTTGTAAATCTATGCATGAAGATCAACAAATATATATATATATATATATATATATATATATATATATATATATATATATATATATATATATATATATATATATATATATATATATATATATATATATATATATATATATATATATATATATATATATATATATATATATATATATATATATATATATATATATATATATATATATATATATATATATATATATATATATATTCTGTAAACAAGAAAAAAGACGACAAAGATCGCACTAAAATTTGAATACAACCAATAAAACTTAACTAATCTACTATCCCCTTGGCGACGGCTCACATCTCGGAAGTTGTCAATTGACAGGTGACTTGTCAATGTTGGCAAAAGTGATTCGGCGGAAAGGCGAGCAAAAGAACGAAGAGAGAAGAAAGAAAGAAAAGGAGAAAGAGAGAGGAAGGAGTGTGAAAGAAGGAGAGAAGAGAGATGGTTTGAGAAACAAGGACACGGAAAAAGGTGATTGGGGAGAACGATTCAGACCTCGATCGTGAATAGACGCGGAAAAGAAAGCAGGGAGGAAATAATTGACCGACAGTAAAAACGATAGTACCAGGAGCGTGAAAGTGAGACAAGTCGAACCAAGAAAAAGTTTGGACCGTTGGGAAGTGACCGGAATTGTAGTGGCAGGTGGGAAACACCGACCGATTAGAAATCGGGTACCCGGCGAGTCCCGTGCTGGTGGTTGGCAAGCGACCGCTATTGCCAGTCACACGCCACGAGAGTGCTGTAGCCATCGTTTTGGCGGTGAGGTTCTAGTAAGGTCCGGAGGGTTCGCCCACGCTTACTAGTGACCAATATCTAATTGGCTACAGCCCCGTCTGCGAGCGCGTGGAACGTCGGGTGCATTGCGGCGGTAGAAGACAGTCGGTTGTGGAAACGTGCGACTATCGTACCAACCGTTGGAAGCCAGGATTCCGATACAATGGGATCGGTAACGAGTGCGAACTTACCGACGTAGCCGAGGAGCGTCCGCCCGACCGATTCAACCAAAGCCCGAAGGTAACCCCTTTCTCTCTCTCTCTCTGTCTCTCCGGCATGCATGCGTCAACGTCATTAGTTCCTGATCGGCCGCAACGAATCCCCCTATTACTCAATGTATCCATTAAAATAAATATATGATTAAGACTATTTGTGTGCCATTTTCATTCTTGAAAGACCTTCTGAATTCTTTTGTCCAGTCCGCCTATCGTTTCCATTGTTGGGACGCCACCTGTGAGTCCTCCGAAGCAAGTGATGCGCCGACTCTGAGCCAAAAGTAAACCCTGAGCTAGCAAAATCTAACAGTGTCTACGTAGAAAGTGGTTACGGTTTAATTTCATTTTATTTCGTCTTTTGTTTTGTAACATGTAAATTTTTTTTTTGTGATTTTGGAAAATTTTTTTTCTTTGGGGGATATTTTTTTTTTTTATGTTTTGTTTTGTGGGTGTTTTTTTTGTTTTGTGGGTGGTGTGTGGTGTGGTGGGGGGGGGGGGGGGGGGGGGGGGGTCCGGGGGGGGGGGTTTGTGTGGGGGGGGGGGGGGGGGGGGGGGGGGGGGGGGGGGGGGGGGAGGGGGGAAGGGGGCGGGGGGGGGGGGGGGGGGGAGGGGGGAGGGTTGGGGGGGGGGGGGGGCCGGTGTGGGTGCCAAACGTTGTCGAATGCCTTTTACACGTCCAGGAGTACCTTGGCTGTGTTGTTGGCGAGTGACTTGTGGCATAGGATAATGTTTTCCACTCGGACCAGTTGATGGACGGTAGAGTGGCCTTTCCGAAAACCGAATTGATCCGGTACTATGACTTGGTGTTCTTCGACGTACTTTAGCTTGACGGGGCTGTTGGATCCTTTCCGGGCTTCAGAATGGGGATGACTTACCCCGTCTTCCATCTGGTCGGGAAATAGTTTAGCTGGAAAAAACCGGAATGCTTTGCTGGAGAGCTTCTTCAGAACCATTTTGAATATAGTGTCATTGCCGGGAGCTTTCATGTTCTTACCGCGCTCCACCGCCACACGAACTTCGTTTTCCGTCACTTGGCTGACGAACGGTGCATCGTCGGGTTGTTGGTCGAGTTGGTCGATAGTTTGCTGCACGGCGGCTTCGTGTGGACTCACCATGCTGGCACTCAGGTTGTGCGCTTCGATGAGCTTGTTGGCGATCGCATTGGCCTTCTCCGACGGGGAAACCAGGATGCCTCTGGAATCGACTTTCAGTGGTTGAACTGCTGTTGGCTTTTTCTTGAGAATCTTTGCCACCTTCCAAAACGGGTTTGAATGGACGCTCATCTGCGCAATGCTGTTCGAGAACTGCTGGTTCCTGATGGTCGTCATTTGGTCCCCAATCATCCTATTGTACAGAGACAATTTCGTGTTTCTTCAGGAGGCACCCGGTTTGCTGGTATTGTCGCCTGATGGTGTTTCGTTGCTGAATAAGCTGCCGGGTGTAGGTGTCAATCGTGGTGAATTGTCGCCTTACTGGTATCCAGCGGATGCAAGCTTCTTCTGCGGTGTGGATTGTTTCCTCGAAAACACTCAGCTGTTGATCGATAGCTTCAACGGATGGTACGTTTGTTCCTTCAGGAAGACGTGAGTCCACTAGGTGATTAAAAGCCACCCAGTTGACCCGATGGTAGTCCCTTCTCATTGCCGCCGGCGCTTGTTGTGGATAGCAGTTCAGTTCACACACCACCGGGTAGTGGTCGGAGCTCAGTTCGTTGACGGTGACTGGCCTTGAGAGTGCCAGGTCGGATAGGAACACATCCAGGGTGGATGTTATTCCGGCTGGTGAGAGGAACGTGGGCTCGTCTGGAAAGTGGATGGCACATGCGCCTGCACTTAGATGGTCTGTCAGAAGGTCGCCGTTCTTGTTGCACCTATGATTTCGGCACAGTATATGACGAGCTTTAAGGTCACCGGCCACCTCAAAGCGGGTTCTTTGGTTGGTGAGCTTCTGCAGATAATGAGGCCATGGATTTTTACGCCGATTGCTTCGATGATGCTGGTGTTCGAGTGCGGTAAGATTTCATGGCGCATGCCATGCTTGATGATGATGGCTACACCGCCCCCGGTTGAGTTGGGGCGGTCTAACCGGACGATCGTGTGTGTTGGAAGTGAGAAGTTGATCGCTAGGCTGAGCCGGGTTTCAATGATCACTCCCACGTCGATGGCTTGTTGGGTAAGGAAATTGCCCAACTCGAGCTTCTTTGCTCGGATAGAGCGAGCGTTCCAGTTGGCAATACGGATGCTGCGAGGCTCAATTGACCCCATATGTGCACACCGTATAGCCAAGGACCTTCACCTGGTCTGATTTCGTTTTGCACTGCTTCATACGATCGCAGAACTCCGTTAAGATGGACCACAGCTCGGCCTAGTTGTAGAGCACTTTTTTGCTTTCCTGGGGGCAGGAATATACCGATGGTGGACACTCACCCGTTCTGATACGATGGTCGATTCGGCGTTGGTTTGTACCGGCATTTGTTGCAGATTGAGAGCCCACAATGTTCGATGACCCGGAGGAAGCCAAGTTTTTCGGTAGCGGAGGAAATTCATTCATTTTTGGAGCTGGTGGTCCCTGTCGCGTCGCTTTTCGCCCCGGCTGGTTCTATGTTCTCGCTTGTTGTCGAATTCAAATGTAAAGGGTGTTCCGATCAAAATTTGGTCAAACAGTAATGTGTGTGAGTCGATCAAAGTTTGTATTAATAAGTCAAATTCTTTTTCTTTTTCAAGTTCAGTTAATACAGAATACAGGAGAAATATTCAGCTAAGCTTCCTTTTTACCGAATGCGAATTGCCGGGTCTTTCGCTTAACACCTGCCATAAGATTGTGTACAGTCTCCTTATCCACTTGATTCGCCGCAGAACGCAAGTTTGCCTCGAACTGTTTCTCGCTCACAACAACTTTTTGAGTCTTCTTAAGGTTCCGCTTGACGATGGCCCAATATTGTTCGATTGGGCGGAGCTCTGGCGTGTTGGGAGGGTTCTTGTCCTTGGACACCACTTGAACGTTGTTGGCAGCATACCACTCCATGGCCTTTTTTCCGTAATGGTAAGATGCTAAATCCGGCCAAAATAGAACGGAACAATTGTGTCGCTTCAGGAAAGGCAGTAGACGTTTTTGTAGGCACTCGCTCAGATAAATTTCTTGGTTGACGGTTCTGGTCGCAATGTTAACGTTGCTCTTCAAGCCACAGGTAAAGATGGCCTGCCACACCAGATATTTCTTCGTGAACTTTGCCAGTTTAATGTGCTTGAAAATATCTGCCACCTTTCCCCGTCCGGTTTCCGTATAAAATTCCTGTCCAGGAAGCTGTTTAAAGTCTGCCTTAACTTAAGTTTCATCGTTCTGAACCATGCAATCAAACTTCGTCAGCATCATCGTGTACAACTTTCGCGATTGTGCTTTGGCCGACGTGTTTTGTTTATCGTCGCGATTTGGAGTCACCACTTTCTTGTAAGTCGACAGTCCAGCTCGTTTTTTAGCTCTAGCTACGGTTGAAGGCGCCACTCCCAAATTCGTTGCGACATCTCGGACGGAGAGGTTGGGGCTCCGCTCGAAACAGCGGGCAACTCTTTTTGTCATCGCTGTGGCCTCCGGCTTTCGATTTCCCCCCGATCCAGCTTTCCTGACTGTCGACAAACGTTCACCGAACACTTTTAATACGTTGGTAACAGCTGATTTAGCCACATTCAATTTCGCCAACTTGGCGTGAGAGTAGTTTGGATTTCCGCCATGCACGTGCAAAATTTTGATGCGTTGCTTCTCTTCCTTCGACGACATTTTGATAACTGAAGAGCTAATCTCAAAATCAAAATAGATGCATGATGCTACATGCACACATCTTCAAAATGAAATTTTTTAATGCACGATTAAAGGAAATGCGTCAAGTTAAAGTCGACCAAATTTTGATCGAAACACCGATCCTTTATTCGTGATGGTACCAGTTCTGAAAGAGATTTTTTCACCACTTCAAAAGTAACAGACCTTTGACAATTTTATGAAAATCCGCTTTGGCCTTGTTGTATTGTTCGTCACAGGGGGCGACCCCGGCGTAGTGGTTAGCATCCATACCTCTCACTCCAAAGTCACGAGTTCGAATCTCACCCCCGGACAGGTTACGAAAATGCCCAAAAAGGTATTTGAGTGACTATCATGGGAGATGAACCAGCCCAGGGCTGAAAATCTCGATAATCAAGAACTAAAAAAAAACTTGTTCGTCACTGTAGTTTCAAAGCAACGTGAAGGCAATTCGATGAGATAATCGTAAAATCGTAAAATCGTTAACCTCGGTATTTGTTTGATATACTTTAATCATATATAGCAATGTTCATACCGCAAAAATCATTGGACAGAGAGAAGCTTTTTTTCAAGAACAGAATCCACCATTTTTCTTTCTAATCCTTCTATCTCAAGAGCAGTGACACCATCATCCTTGCTATCATCACAGTGTAATAAAAGCAATGAAGCGTTTTTTTTTGTCGACGAAGACGTCGTTTTTGTCGTTTCTTGCCTGCTCATTCGTATTGATTCGCGTAGAGAAAAAAAAAGAAGAAAAAAAACCTTTGACCCCATCGCACGTTTTGTTTTCCACCTCGAATGGAAAAAGCGAGGACTGAGAAAACCGACAGGGAAAGAAAGCTTTCTTTATGATGCGCTTAACACTGGCACATCTGAATGGTTCTAATGTTATTGTGCGAGGCGCATGTGACTGGATCGCTGATGTCTGTCTGGGTCTGGTTTTTATGAGTGTGTTTTGTGGAAATAACTATAAAGTGCAAAGGAGGAATCATTCGCCTTCGAACATTCGCAAATACGGGCCCAACCAAGACGTCTTACATCAACAACAATGAAAGACGATTTAGAAATAGGGAAACGGAAAACCGAATGATGTCCTTTATGTGCGATTTTTAAAGTGAAAGTTGTTTTCATGTTGACAACATCAGCCGTAATCTAAATGACTTCCACAAAAACGCTCCGCGAACTTAATTAAAAAGTTTTAATGACCATCAAAGGAGGGTTGTTCTAACAAGATCAACATAGTACCTAAAATACATCAGAAAATTTAGCCAATCATTGATTGGTAATAAATACACTAGAAATGGAAGCACAATATTTTCACAAGCGGAGTGCATTAGTAGCAAACAATCAACTGTCGATTTAAAATTGGCTCACTACTCAAGAACCTCATTGATCCCAAGTGCACAATAGCAGGGGCTGGTTAGTCAAGAAGAAAATGGATATAGTTGTTGGCTCAGGAAATAGCAGAGCATGTGTCCCATGGTTAATGAATCATCCTTAAGAACATATCACTCAATGAACAGGTCCTCAGATAATCTGTCAAAATAACATCAAAACAAACGAATCAAAACAAAAACATAGAATCTAGTATTGAAAAGCACAAGAATGTAGTGCAAGGTGCAATGTGAAAGGTGTATTTACTTGAGACCAATCAGGTTTAAAAGCAGTGGCTACATTTTAAATCGCTTATTCCTATTGATTGTTGACCAAAAAAGAACCCCATTCTTTCATTTGCGGTACTCGAATCTTTTTGTTTTTGTTTTGATTCTCTGTGTTATTTAGACGGAAGGTATAACCATAGACTAACTCTAAGACCAGTAGGTCCCGAACAAATACGATTTTTTTCTTGGCTCAGTCAGTACTAGCATATCGGTCCCAAGCTTAATAATACGCCCCTAATAATGAACTCACACGAACACACTCTCAAATATTCTGTCAAAATAACACAGCAAATCAAAACAAAGGCGCAAATATGTATAGTTAGGTGCTGGCTTCAAGGTGTACTTCGGACTAAGGGGTTCTACAACAGTGAACCAATTTCAAATCGCTAGTTGCATATTGATTGTTGGTATAACCACTCAATATTCGTTGGGAGTTATTTTTTAACCGTGATTCATTCAGCTTCGACCAATGCGCTAGTACTTCGTGAGCCGAAAAAAATATTTTCTTCTTGTTCCTCCAGTCTCTCCCTATGCTGGTACCTCCTGAACTAAAAATAATATTTTTTTCTACTTCACTCGAGGGGTGCGACTTCTTCGATATCGAAAAATTCTCGTTTTACTTTTGTGCGATGCGCGCACGCTTAGTAGATAGAAAGGAGATTGATAAAGATTTTGAAATTTTATTGCAAAAAGATGGAGAGCGATGCAAGTTGATGAAAGCGGATTCAAAAGATTAAAAGTGAGATTTTTCGATCATCTGAAATCTAGATTTGGAAGTGTTGCACCTCCAATCTTGACCATTCAGCCCCTGTTCATACTGCAAAATAAGAGCGTTACAACGCGTTGATCGAAACGGAATTGTATGGAACACAATGTTCACCGGATGACTCCGACACGTTTCCCGTAGCTAAGTGTGAGTTCCAATAAACGGAAGTCGTACCAGAGGCTGGATATTCATGAAGAAAAGCAATAGCGGTAATGGCTCAGGAAGTACCAGCACATTGGTTTCAAGCTAGGTCCCAAGCTTAATGAACCGCCCCTAAAACATAACTCACTTCGAAGAACTCTTCAAAAATTCTGTCAAATTAACACTGCGAATCAAAACAAAAACAAAGATTCTAGTACCGAAAAGGGCAAGAATGTATTGCAATATGCTCTTGAGACCAAAGGACTACAGTGAACCTATTTAAAGTGCTAGTTTCCTATTGATTGACGGTAACGATGTGTAATGAATGTTATTGTTTCCAAAAAGCCTGTTTGAGAAAAGAGGTGGCATGGATCAATTGGACCATCTGGGACAATCTGTCAAAGCCTTGCATAAAGATATTTCAATCGAGCAGGAGACCTGTCAAATGGATGAGATGTCGTCTCATTACAAATACAGGCTCTTTAATAATTTTGTGCCGGAAAATTGACTCTTTTCTTGATATTTGATGGCCTAGAAAAGAGCCAATGGTTTTGCTGGTTTAAAATACAGCAAGATAACAATTCAACATGTATAACAATAACATGATATTATATATACTTATTTTATAACTTAAATGCCGGCGGACCGTATCTGCTTCTTGCGGTCATCTTTGACAACGGTCTTCTGAGCTTAGCCAAGCTCCTTCCTGGTTTGGGCTTTTGGGAGCTCTTTTTGCGCTATGAACGAGCTACACGCATGAAAATCGTACAGAGGTTTCCGACAGAAACACGATGAAACCGGCCAAGAGGCACTGTGGTCAGACGTATAAAGATGACAATAATGCAGATTTGCTCTTTTACTTTTATGCCCTATACAACGACAATGCACAGATGTTGAATATACACACATGCACACCTAAACCGGTTAGTCTATGACTCTTTCGACCGTGTTGGGGAACAACCGTTCAAAGGCACGTGATTGGTTGATTCCTGTTTTGACTAATTTATTAACGATCAAAATCAAATCATATTTCGTGACGCTCCAACGTTTCTCGCAACCTACGTAAAAAAAAATATATTATCTTCTAGAGCATCCAGCACCTGGCCCATCTCTTTTTTGGCATCTCTTCATTTTTGGCTGGCTGAAGAAAATTTCTCGTAACTCAAGTTAAAATCTAGTTCATTTACATTTAAATAGCCCATCATAATGTACACTGTACCAAAACATTGTCTGAACAGAAATTGCTTTGTTGGTGAATAAAAAATGCACCATTGATCAACTGAAACGCTACATTTATTTCATTCTGTAGTATAACAAAATGCTCATTTGAAATCAGTATTGAAAATACCCATTCCTTGAATGCTTTGGATCGATATCTTGAACATATTTAAAAATTAGATGAATGCCCCAATTTAATAGCGCTCCCCTTCAAATTACAATTGAACTTATGCGGTGATTCATATTTTAGATTAAAAAAAATAATAAAACAAACGAACACACAAATTTAGTGTTTATAGAAGATTGATAGTTTTATCAAACTTTTTGAAGTTAGCACAAAGTTGACTTTATAAGCATCATATTTCGCGACTTACATGTATATCAGATCCAAAACTTCAGTAGAAAATTGATGCTCAAACGTCTCACGTGAAATTTATGGAACATTCAATGAAACGAGTTGCTATGTTATATCTGTAATTTTAAACTTCAGAGCAGTCGTCTCGATAATTGACTCATCTGCATATGCAAATCAAACTTACTTAACCGCTACATTTTCCACCTCGCTGCAATCTGGTATTATTCCTGTGTGCCTTTATATTCATGGAAATTGAGTTAAAATATGTATTAGAAATTTTCCCGAACATTGCTCGCAAGCTGCCGATTTGATTATAAATAGATTCAGCAGCAAATTTAATCATCATCGATCAATTTACTAAACGTAGAGGCGCCGGAGCTGGTTTTTTGTCGATGGGTGGGTTTGCTCTATGGTTCATTTTTGATGATTTGTCCCGTTAAACGTGATCTAAACATGGAAATGTTCACTCCACAGAGCATAAATGGCTCACTCGGAAGATACGAAAGATACTTGAAAAATCCAAATTTGTTTCTTATTTTATATAAAAAAAAAAGAAAATTACAATTTTTTCTTTCCAAGCAAATAAGACTAGACGAATTTGACCATCTATATTCAAAATGTTTCCGCGTGTGCTTCGTTTTCATTTAGTGATCCTATCATATTGAAGTGGAAAAATCAGTTGCTCAGATCTTCGTGAGGGACACTTTATCCTAAATGTATGCAAATGGAGCTGCTTGTATCTACCGGGTGCACTGTTTTTAAGGTTTGAGCAAATTTTACAAGCAACCATTCTAATGAAGGGTACAACATTTTCTTTATCATTATCCATCTCAAAGATCACTATTAATCAAATCAAGAGAAGCTCATGCCGATGACAAACAAATCTTCTTTCAACACGTAATCTCAATAATGATTCATATGCTTAGATATATGATATGGCACACAGCCATTTTCTGCCTATCATTTATCATTCAACTTGTGATTCAGCAACCAGTGACATTGCCACCAAGCACCAGCCGTGCCGTTGCGAATTTCTCCACCTATTTACTAGAGTGGTTCAAAGTAGCTGTTTAGTTCTACTCAAAAAAATCGGTTCCGAATCAGGACCTGAATCTTCTCCCAAAACATGAGACCAATTGGTTGCGAACTCGATAATTACGGGATGGATGATCAAACTTTTCGTCTTCATTCTTCTAGGTCTCCAGCATAATAACTTACGAAAATGTTTGATATCAGTACCCACGAGAAGAAATTTTTCCAGCTTGAGGTTTACCATTTATGATTGATTAGCGGAATAATTAGATATTAATTATTCAATGAGATGGTATTCTTGTGCAATGCTCCGCCAAGTTCTAAGGAGACAACATTGGTGTGGCACCTGTGTTAGAACCTGCTTTGTAATCGATTGAGTTGGAAGAAACTTAATCGATACTTTGAACCACCCTATTAGTTACATGTCACACTTCTCCGTAGTAAAGTTTTGACAACCAACAAACAATACGAGAAAAGCCATACTACGATGAAATGAAATTTTATGGATCACTTGCCTACCCATATTTCTCAAAGCAATGCACGCTTCTCGCTTTTATAAAGCAGATTAACTTTTCATGAAGATTGCCAACGACCTCATGAGTAGGTTTCGCTGTTCTCTGTCGAAATGGTGAACCAAAAAATGGGATTGTGATTCGGCTAAAAGTAGATTACTCAGCAGTTTTGCTAGCATGATGCAATGGGAAAAACTATTTGGACGATCATTTTTGTCACCCGGTGAGTACCGGCTGGCTGTTGTAACAAATTCGTAAAGTTGTGTAATTGCAAACAAGGTTTTCTTCGCCAAACAATTTCAAAGTTTTCATTGTTTCCTTCTCACATTATTGCCTTAGACCCAAATTGCCATTGCCGTTTATGATTGGAAGTGAAGCTGAACTTTTTTGTCAGTCCAAACCTTAACCTGAGTTAGGATAAAAAAAAAACAGACATATTGACGTTCGTAACAGCCGGATTCCAGATCAAGGGTAAGGCCCTGAAATAGCTATTACTAGCACTAAGCGATCCACTGAAAAACAAAAATATTCTCAATCTAAAAAAAATGTTTGCTCTGACTTCATTCATCTATTTATCGTGAAAGTTTCATTGTTTTGCGTTGAAATAGTGGTTATAAAAATTTGAAAAGAGCCTATCTTCGTTGATAGATTCACTTCATCTACTAAATAACGCAAAACTACTGCTTAAGCATTTTCCATGCAATGTTTTGTTCAATGTGCACAACAATGTTAACTTGCAAAACAATGTTCTCTCACGTTCTACACTGTAAGCAGAACCAAAAATTCACTCACTTCAGCGTTTCTCTAGCATTACTATTCCCATCTTGTAGAACGATTTTTTTTAGCCTCAAAATAGGCGTTTGTTTCGTCGATTACCTCTTGATTTGAGCGATATCTCTGTCGCGACCGTGCACTGGCGATGCCATATTAATTGGCCGCTGTTGTTGCTGATTGCTGCTAATGCTTCTACTGCAGTGAGAGAACTCTCAAAACAACACTGCGGTAAATTCTGATGAATGGGCACTCGACTGTGGAGCTGTTAGTCCTGGCTGCTGTCCCTGGCTGCTGTCTCTGGCTGCTGTTCCTGGCGGCTGTTCCTGGCTGCTGTTCCTGGTGGCTGTTCCTGGCGGCTGTTCCTGGCGGCTGTTCCTGGCGGCTGTTCCTGGCGGTGTCGGCTGTTCCTGGCGGCTGTTCCTGGCGGCTGTTCCTGGCGGCTGTTCCTGGCGGCTGTTCCTGGCGGCTGTTCCTGGCTGCTGTTTCTGGCTGATGCTGGCTTGCGACTGCTCGCTGCGACTTCTGCCGTAATTATGTGCCGATTCTACTACTACTAAAATTGTTTTTATTTTCATTCTGTGCCTTATATTCTTAATTACAATTCAGCTTTGTTAAATTTGTTTTATGTGTTTGGTGTGTTTTATGTTTTAAATTAATTTTTCAAATCAGCCCTTGGGGTATTGTTAGTTAAAATTTGATAACCAACTTAACCTCCAACTACAATTTGAAAAGCCTAACGGTGGGGAACCAGATTCCGGTTGATCTGGTGATTTGATGTCAGGCAGCGTGCTCTGTACCGATTGATAGACTCACTGAATCACTCTTCGAGTAACTTTATCTCGACCAACGGTGGACCTCAGTTGTTCTTGTCCTCGGAGGGGTGTTAAGGATCATCTTGAGGAACTTATTCTGAACACGCTGAAGCTTAAGGTGATGTTTTTTTTGCGCAACTCTCCCTGACTGGCATGCCGTATTTGATGACCGGGAGTGTGATTTGCTTGAAGACAGCATGCTTGTTTTTCGGGAATCATGTCGACCTTCTATTGATCAATGGGTACAGTAAGGAGTGTATCGAAAATAAGCTATCCACAAACTTTCTTTCAAATTTTGTTGAAAACCGATATTTTATTCATACAAAAAATTGATCCTTCATTGTACGAGGTTAAACTTGAACATAATGACGACCGGGTGAAATTTAAGTTATTCCTTCACGAATTTTCGAACTTTGGATCGAATGCTCTTTATCAAGTTCCGGACAAGTGTTGCGTCGCATTATTTGGACGCTTGAGCCCAAATTTTTTTGAACTCCTGCATGTTCCCAGCTGCCTTACCAGTCTTCTTGAAGACCCTCTTCACGATTGCCCAGTAACGTTCGATGGGTCGAAGCTGAGGGCAATTTGGTGGATTGATATTTTTCTCAACGAAATCTATACCCTTTTCCGCAAGCCAATTGAGAGTGGTTTTGGCATAGTGAGCCGACGCTAAATCCGGCCAAAACAGTGGAGGTGTACTATGCTTCTTATATAAAGGCAACAATCTCTTCTGGAGACACTCAGATCGATAGATTTCCGCATTTATAGTTCCGGTAGTGTAAAAAATGGTTGACTCCAAACCACAGGAACATATTGCTTGCCATACCAGTACCTTTCGACCGAATTTCTCCACTTGAATCGACCTGTCCGCATCGCTCACATCCTCCCCAACGACGGCAGTAAAGTATTGTGGACCTGGAAGGGTTTTTGAGTCCTCCTTTACATAGGTCTCATCGTCCATCAAAACGCATGCATCCGGACGCTGCAAAAGACGCGAATACAATTTCCGGGCCCTAGTTGCTGCTCGCTTCTTCTGTTCTGCACTTTGTTTCGAGATTTTCTGCTTCTTGTAGGTCTTCAGGTGGTTTCGCCTCTTGATACGCTGGATCATTCCGACACTCGTTCCTGCTTTTTTGGCCAAATCATGTATTGACATTGATTTGTTCTTCATGATTAGAGATACCACTTTCTGCTCCAGTTTCGGGTTGGAAGAACCGGGTTTTCTGCCTCTTCCTGGTAGCTCATCCAAAGAATAGTGTTCCCCAAACTTATTAATGATGGTTTTAGCACTCGCATGATGAATTCCAAACCGCTTCGCCAATTTTCGCATAGTAATACCCTTCTCACTTAGCTTCACTTTGGTGTCCAGAACCTTAATTTTCACTTCCTTTTCAATACGCGACATTTTGAAAGCGCAGAATTTGAACCGCACAAACAAGTAAACAAAAGAAAGCTGACAGTCAAACGCACAGCATGAAGTGTTCAGAGCATAAAAAACCATCACAAATACATGCGTACAACGCAAATGTATGTGGATAGCTTATATTCGATACACTCCTTAGCTTCAACAGAACGTTACACGAGACAGACGTTCAAGCTCGACCCACCAACATGTGTAAAAAAGGCGGGCATGTGGTGGAGCAGGGGTAAGCGTCGGATGGCGCCCGATCTGATCTGCGCAGATTTTTTAAAAATTGTTATTGTTTTGGCGGCGTTGATCAAGCTACTGGTCCGAAACGAGCTTGTTGGAGCAGGTGGGGGAAAGAAAGAATTTGGTGGGGAGGAACCCACGAAGGAAGCCCCCGGGGGGGGCCCCCCCCCGGTGCCCCCGACCCCAACAAAATGAACTAGATTGCGTTGATGGAGGGGGGGTCCCCCCCCCGTCGTCTCAACGAACGGAAGAAAAAGAAGAAAGAATAACCTTACTCAAAAAACAAAACCTTTCGGGGCGCCAGCGGGGTTTTTTTAATGTGATTTTTTTTTTTTGTTTTTTTTTTTTTTTTTTTGAATTTATTTTTTTTAAAAAAAGGGGATTTTTGTTTTGGTTTGTTTTGTTGGGGGGGGGGGGGGGGGGGGGTATGGTATTTTTCTGCGGTTACACTTTGTGACAGTTTTGACGCAGGTACCTGAAAATAAGCTAGCTGTCTATGGCAAGGCCAAGATAGACAGCTGAGTTGGCCCATTCCACCGTTATGTTGCTTAGGCTAATTTTACAATTCTCAGGCGGAACAAGTGTGGGAGAATCGGAGTATGGGAAGAGAATGACGCCGCGTTGATACAGATCTTCCACTCGGTGAAGTATTCTGACAGAACATTCAGGCTTCGCTGCCGTGTCGCTGTAAGCGGTTTTGTTACCCTACCATTGTTAACGACTGATGTATCATCGGCGAACAACGATAGACATCCATTTTCAGGGAGCGGGGGTGTGTTCGAGGTGAATAGGTTGAACAGAAGTGGACCTAGTATACTTCCCGGCGGAACACCGGTGGAGAACTCCTGTGCATCGGAAACTGCACCTTGTAGCGAAACATGGAATGTCCTGTCCGACAGGTAATTTTTAATTATCTTCACCAGGAAGAGAGAAAGATTGTATCTTTTTAGCTTATACACCAGGCCATCGTGCCACACGTTGTCGAAGGCTTTCTCGATATCGAGAAGTGTCATGGCAGATGATTTCGCAACAGATTTGTTCCGCCTGAGAATGTTTATTACTTGGTTAAGTTGGTGCACTGTTGAGCGACCACGTCAGAATCTGAACTGCTCATCGAGCAAGATGTTAAGCTCGTCGGCAGACGAGAGAAGCCAACGGTGGATCGCTTGTTCAAACAGTTTCGATACTCCTGAGAGAAGGCTGATGGGCCTATAGCTCTTGGAACATGATAATGGATCTTTCCCAGGTTTCTGGATGGGGATGACATTGGCTGACTTCCAATATGGGAAGTAGCCAAATCGGAGGCATTGGCTGAAAACCATCGCCCGTTGGTTATAGAACTGAGCCTTTGATATAAGTCAACAATTCGTCAGCTGAGATCTCCAACTCATCTGTGAAGTTGTTGGGGCTTACATGGATGTTAGTAGTATGCGCACTAACGGCGGCTTCGTGTAGGCTGACGATGTTTTGTCCGAGATTGTGGGAGCTGACGAAGTGTTGACTTATTTCAACAGCCTTTTCTGCACGAGTTATTAAGCGATCCTTAGAGCCATTGCTGTCCAGTGGGATCAACGGTGGAATGTGCCTTGGCTTAGTTTTCAAAATGTTTGTTAGCTCAAGCCGTTCTGGGCTTCGCACAATCTGGGAGAGAGCGGAGCTTGTCTGCAAAATTCTTATTCTTAGCCATTTTGGCCTTAATAATTTTCGTCACTCGATTACAGTGACTTTAGTATTGCCTTTGGATGGCGTTTTCCAATTGTATTAAATCTTTAGTGGACCTATCAATGGGTATAGAGTTGCTCACCTAATCAATCACCGGTACACGCTTGCTCGATGCTCTTCAGATGCCGATCGAAGTCATCTGCTGACTCGAGGTGCACGTTGCAATCGACGGTGGGGTCGACATGTTGTCGGACCCTCTCCCATCTGGCACGATGGTAGTTCCGTCTGGTGATCCGATGCCGGTCGACAGAGGACCCAACTTAGGCCACCACTGGTTAGTGGTCAAAGCTGAGCTCCTGGTGTACTTCCGGCTGGGCGATGTTGTTCCCCATGTTGGTGAGGAAGATGTCGATTGTTGAATGGACCCCGGATCTGCTCAACCGGGTGGGAGTATTCGGGCCCAGGATGGTGTAATGACACTCTTCCATGTCTTCCTGCAGAATTATTCCGTTCCGGTTACGCCGGGTGTTCCCCCAAGTTTCGTGTTTCCCATTTAGGTCGCCGGCGATGATAAACTGCCCCTGCCTCCGAGTTAGCTTGCGAATGTCATTCTATAGGACCGTTGTTGATCCGTTAGCGGTGCTGGCTCGCTTGGAACAATAGGCCGCGACGATGGTGATAGGGCCGATGGCTTCGATAGACTGCAGCTGAAAACTACTGATGGCAGTTGATGTTGTTGCGCAGGGCGATCGTAACTCCTCATCCACTAGAGCCGCAACGATCAACGAAGGAAGGTCACCGAGCTCAATTGTTTTCTTCCGGATGGAACAAGCATTCCAATTGAGGATGCTGATGTTGCGATTATGGTCCATATTTCAAAATAAATTTCATCGTCACGGATGTGGTCGCTTTGAGCTGTTCCTCCTTCGAGCGTCAGGAACGTAGTTGGCGGTAGAGCTCTTGGACGAACTCAACCATTTGCTCCATGTCATAGAGCTTTCCATCGGTGGGTGGTTGCATGGAGGTACTACAACTCAGATTGCACCAGCCTGGAGGAGGAGCCATCATGGGGGCGGCAGCGGCTGCCGCGAATCGTTGCGGAACGGATGCTGACGGGCGGATTGCATGGCAATGTTTAATGGAACTGGCGGAAGATTCGGAACCTTGGTACCGGAGCGTTGGTAAATTCTCCTCGTCCAATAGAGGTGATGAGCGGCGTTGACCAGGCCGGGACTTGGTGAACGCCTGCTTGCGGATCGCCAAAAACTCCGCTCGTTTAGGACAGGCTCGGTTGCTGCCTAAAAGTTTGCACCACAGTTGGCGCATTTTGGAGGGGCACCTTCGTCCATCGGTGCACAATCCATGGTGGCGTGTGCATTAGCCACACTGCAGTTAAATGTGGCAGTTTTGGGCTCCATGATCGAACACAAGGCAGTTGCCAAACTGCGTTACGTCGTGTTGCCTCGAGCGATACCGGTCCCACTTGACAATGACGTTGAAGAGGGCCCGTATTTTCAACAGGTCCGCCATCGTGACGGAATCCTTCGCGAGGTGGACCAGATAGAGTTGGTCTCGATGATTTCCTTGTTGTTGAAGTCTGATTGGGAACACCTTCACTGGTTTCAGACGCTTGCAGCTCAGCAATTATTGCTTCCGGAGTGAATTCCAGAAGGCCACGCAGAATCACCTTCAGCGGCTTGCGTCGTGAGTGTTGAACTTGTGTTGCTTGCCAACAGCGCGGTAGTCAGCCTCCATCGAGCACATAATGTTTGTGCCCGTACTGCACAGCTTGTATAGCGGATCAACTTTAATCGCTGCCAGTTCCGTCCTAAGTGCAGCGATGTCTCTGGACGTGGTGAATAGCGGTGGGATCTTCATCTTTTTCGGTATCTCCTGTACCGGGAGCGCAGCAAGCCGATAGCTCGATAGTAGTCGGGCGATGGGATCCGATGGACAGGTGTCGTCATGCCGCTGTCGCTTGCAGTTGCTCGATTTCGGTATGGCTTCAGGAGCTGATGTCGCTGGCGTGGATGTCATCACGTGTTGATTTTTTCGACCCATTGCCACGGCAACAGGTCGAGTTGAAAAACTTGCACAACTTTGCAGCGCTTCCTTCTGGCTTGCTACCGCTAATAAATTAGCAAGCGTAGGCGATAGTTCACGAACCGGACGTGCAATCGCGAGAAATCAAAAGAGGAGGGAAAACGGGGAAAATACTTCGAATCGAGCGAGTGATGTGCCAATTCTACGTTGCTCTAGCCTTTTTATACACTCAAAAAATATTTCACTTACCTACTACAGGAAACTCATGTAGATATTTTCCAACACTAAAATAAGTGACTTTTACGTGAATATCACATAGCAAAGGAAATTATATTTGACTAGTCATTTACATTTCACTGGACACATAAGATTCACTAGATATTGCAAAGCATTTTCCACCTCCTGGATCACATGAAAATTAAGTGAATTTAATTTTTTGATTATGTGAATTTAATTTTTTGATTATGTGATTTTTTTTTCGGTGTAGGCCAAATTGTTTAATTTTGTTTTTCTTATTTTCGATCCGCTCTGAATAATCGCTCGGATAATATAGCAAGAGGCGATTCACAACATTGGGCGATCTATATATTTTTGTCGATGAACATATATATGGTTCACGAAATTCGATTTATTTATTTTGCGAATTCAGCATGTTTATATTTAAACGACATATCTAAACGGGACATTTGATGAGAAGGTGTATATGCGGCAGCTTCCTAGCTTCGTAGTTCCGGGACAGGAGGAGAACGGCTGCCGTCTGTGGCGAATCATTTATGGGCTTAGTCAGTCAGATCGATGCTGGCATAAGCGATTGACTGAAGCTCTCACCAAACTTGGTTTCAAGCCTTCCTCCGACCAGTGCTTGTTAATAAAGAGCAAAAATGGAGTACGACTGCTTCTGCTGGTTTACAAAGATGGCATTCTACTAGCATAGGCAGATGAAGCTGAAGTGAGGAAAGTGTTCGACAGTTTGGGGAGGAATTTCACCACAGAACAGGGGCCGTATTGTGGAACTCGAAACGAAGAACTTTTTCTCACAAGCGTTCGTACAAAAAGTCGTTCGTTTCGAGCTACGAAATGCCACCCCAGATCATTCTTACCATTCCTAGCCGTGTAGAGAAGAACAACAACAACCAAACCGAACGCTTACCTCGTTCAGATCAGTTTATATTTTGCTCATTAATAAACCCTCGTTCAAAGTATTTACGCGTGTGTTATTTGTCCCTTACGGTAGTGAATCCGAATCCTGGTACCCCTCCCGTTCCGCTGTTTCCTGACTCTGCCATACGATTGTTGTACCGAAAAGCACAAGAATGTATTGCAAGATGCAAAGTGCAAGGTGTACTTTGGACCAATGGGGTTCTAAAGCAGTGAACCAATTTTAAATCGCTAGTTTCCTATTGTTTTTTGATTGAACTACTTATCTTTAAAGCGCGTACTTCGAGTTTTTATACAGAAAATTGTGATTTCTTTCGATTTAATGATGTGTGAATAAAGTTATTCTGTTCAGTCGAACGACTGTATTTAGCGTACAGAAACCTTTCGTTCTAGCGTAAAGCTCTCATTTTTCAAAATTTTGAATTGACACCCGGTGTAGAAAAATGAAACGTAGAGTTCTACGTTGAAAATTTACTTACATTTTTTCGGAATGTAGCTCGAGCTCATGTTTGTTTCTTAAGGGTCCAGTACTTGATAAGTTGGCGCTTTGAGGACGAGTGCAAGAAAATGTATGAAAAACTCAAAAATGAGATTCATTTTTCACGCTTAAGTCGTTCACACACGCTACCAAAAAGTCATGTAAACTAGATTACATTAGTGCTCCTCGATAAGACTGTATTGGAGCAATCTACTGTTCAAAAACAAAAGAGATCAACTATTTTTCAACTATCTACCAACACATGGGTAAAGCTGGGAAATTTTCCATTCAAAATGCCACATAGAACTAACGCCCGTACCATCAGTACCAGCAAGCTAGCAACTAATTAACAAGACAGCACCTGAGGCGAATAATTGGAGAAGCTCTTCCACCGACCGGACAGAGAAAAGAGCGCCATCGGCCGGGACCATGCCGGAAAGAAGATACCGCATTATGAATTGCCCACGGTGGGAATCTGTCGATGCGGAACGGTAATACAGACGATGGACGTAATTTCCATGCCGTCGCCTTGCGCATCCGCTTTCTTTTCTTCGACCACAAATTGGTTTGCGGAAGGATGAAATATGACGATGGGCAGACGGGTGGCGTGTGGCATCCGGAGCTGGGCGAGTCTGCTGGTATTAACTGACGAAAATTGCGTTGAAAGCAGGATTGTTGTTACAGCTGCCTTGGCACAACGCATCGTAGCCGTGAGAAACTGAAAACATGGATCCTTATTTCTTAGATTGGCAGCTAGAGCTTGCTCAATCAAATAACGACCAGTATCTTATCGCTCCCAAACCTGGGCACGGGGATTCTATTTTGCTGAAAGCATCAATGGTATTACAGTGATTTATGCAAAATACAAGGACGGATTCGAAATGGGCTTCGTTCGTGAGATGAGATTTTGAGATAAATGATTTACTGAAGAGTGCGTCAATACTTTGGAGAACTAAGAAACGGAATCAAGTCTGTGTTGGTTTGTAAATTTTCATCATCACTCAAGTTGAGTAAGGTGTGAACGATGCGAAGCAAACTTTTGAAAAATGTCTACGAATCTACTTTTTTATTGTTCGTCTCTTCCATACATGAAAAATATTTTTGCAAGCAAGTATTACTCTATATTCTATTAATTCATCCCTGACGACAGATCCTTCATTGCAGACAGACTCTCCGAAAAACATTGAATTAGTCCTCATAGTATTAGAGTAATGGATTAGACCTTGGTTGGTAGTGAAATGATTTATGTCTGCTTAGTTGACTTCGCCATAGCAGGTCGGACTAACAATAGCTCTTATGGATGAATCAGAGCACTCCAACAATCACAGTTCAAACGTAGCTGCGTGTGCAATCGCACTCAATCATTTACTGCTTTCATTCGTTCAAATGACTGGTAATGATGTGCTAGAGGATGAAATCAATACACCACCTGATCAAATTACTCCACGCAGCCCAACATTAGTCATTCCGGGTTTTCAATCCCCCAAATAAATGATGCACGATTCCTACATTCCAGTTCGAAATTCGTTGCACAATAGTAGGTTGGTTTTTCCAAACATGATTCCTCATCCCAGCTGTCAAATGCACGTTGGTTCGCCAGAGTTCAAGAGCAGGAATGTGTGGGTGGTTTTCGAGGGGAGGAGGGAAGTGACAGGTTATATTGGGGGAGTGGTGGCTTTGGTGACTGGTTTCGAAGTTTTTATCCAAAGAGAGAAAAAGTTTTGCGTTATTAGTAATTTTTAGGGAAGCGGAACCTATGTTCACCATAGTACATATATTCATCACATTCTGCAGTCATCCAACTTCAAACGTAAAAAGATGTTTAATTTTCCAATAAACGGACGCAGTAACCAAAAATATATAATCCTGGCAAATAAAATTAGGTCTTGAATATAATTAAAAGCTACAAAAACGTTTCGGAGACTTAAATTTCGTAAAAATAATGAGCAGTCAGATTTTCAACACAATTTCTTACCTTTGCACTACAAATTCGTCGTATCGATCTAACCGTACTAGGGAATATACCCGAGCCAGACTCCAAGTTGTCTCTATAATTGCACTTAATCCTCACACATTTTCGTTGCGTAATTGCACAAACCATAAAAATCACACTTCACTTATTACACTAGCCACACGAGAATCTACGAATACGTGATAAAATACGAGAAAACTATGGGATTAATTTTCACAATAATTTAAATACGCTTGCACCTATTCTGAACCGTGTTTACAATCGACGTAATCGCTTGATGTTGCCAAACTATTTTATTATGACTCTTATTCGAATGAAATGGGTTTGGCAGTACATCAATATCACCTGTTTTGTGGGAGTGCTACAAATCGCCCAAAGTTAAACTATTTTATTTTTCCATAGATTAAATAAATAATAACATGCTTCTAATTGTAGATTTTTGCAATATTTACCGAGAAATAAAATCCCACATTTAATAATATTTTTCCATCTCTGTTGAATTTGGCGGCACTGCTCACATACTGTATAGCATACACATCAACACGCACACTAGTTCAATTCATAGAGCATTCTATGCCCAACGTTATGGTGAGTCTTGTTGTCAATATTCTCATGGAAGAATAACAAACAAACCCGTTCATTTTGTCTTGGTTATATGCAGGCTATCCAACACAATTAAAGTGCTGTCAAATGATCTACTTCATGCGAGAAATTTAATTTTGGGTGTAGTAGTGGAGAGCGCTAACTTGTTTATATTTTTTCATGATTAAAATCAGTACGATTAACATATGTACACAGATGGGATTAATGTTTTTCGTGATATTATTAAAATAGGTACATAGCAGTGGCAACTTTTCCGTATTAAATTGGAAGAAAATTATCAGAATCGAATGTTTTGTGCGTTGCTAAACGATTAACGGTAAGTGGACGAATAAATTGTGAATAACTTGTGTACTTAGTGTTCGGTATTTAGTGCATATTCACCGATTTCCACTGGAGGTCTGCTTATTGAGCTCAAGATAGGTACCGCTTCCCTATTATGGTTATCACAAATTGTGGAAGGCAATAGAGAATTTCAGCTAAACGCGGTGTTGCATAGTTTTAATAACAGAAGTTTATTAATTTATCTATGACACCATCGTAGGCTTGGGATTTACAGTGTACGTCGTTTTGGGCGCAGCTAATTGAAAAATAGATTCCATGGTTAAGGATCAAATTTCCGTCTTACTAAGCATACTCCAAGCTGCATACATCTGATGAATAGTTGTACACGCACATATTTGTGATGGTTTTAATGTGCTCATCACAGAACGCTTTGAGTTTGACTGTCATCTTTTGTTTGCTTACTTATTGGCACGGTTTAAACTCTTCGCCTTCCAAAATATCGTGCTTTGAATATGAAGTGAAAATTAAGGTTTTGGACACATGGCTAAATGAAAAGGGTGTAACTATGCGAAAATTGGCGAAGCGCTTTGGAATTCAGTAAATTAAACCATAAAATCAATAAATCGAGTCATCAAATAATCCATTATAAACAAGTTTGAGGAAGACTATTATTTGGATGAATTGCAAGGGAGAGGCAGACCACCCGGATCTTTCAACCCAACATTAGACCAGAAACTGATATCTCCAATTAGACAGAACAAACCAATGTAGACACGTGGTTTGGCTAAGGGGTGTTTTAAAATATATTTTTATATATATTTTTGGTTTTGGGTTGTTTTGTGGTGGTTTTTTTTGTTGTGATGTGTGGTGGGTGTTTGTTTGTTTGTTTTTTTTTTTTTTTTTGTTTGGGGGGTTTGTGGGTTAATGGGGTTGAAAAGGGAGAAAATAGGTGGGTGGGGTGGGGGTTATTGGGAAGTGGGGGGGGTTTGGTTTGGGTAAATTTTTTGTGGGGTTTTGGGGGGGGGGGGGCGGGGTTTTGGGGGGGTGTTTATTAAAAAAAATTTGTATGTATGTATGTATGTATGGTAGCCACCATCCCTTCATGCCCTTGGCTTGGATGCAGCTCCACTTAATAGCAAGATCAAATTGAGCCACCGATCTGAATTCACAATATCGCTGTATGAAGGGCCAAAAACGGAGGGGTGGACCCGTAAGCAGAGACACTCACGCGAAATCCACGGGAAATTAAGAATCTCCTTCCAACGATACGATCCAACAATTCGAATAACCCAATTCGCAATACTTATTAAGCTTTCTACAGGATGGCTTGTTAAGAAGGGCGCGTCACTCTCACTGAAACTGTTGGAGTAGAATTCGCAGCATCACAATCGAATCGGTAGGATAAAGAAAATGATAATGCTCGTTCCCTCCTAGACTCAGGCAGTCAATCAAACCATCGTCCAGTTTCAGCTTGAATGATACCCTGATGCTCCCTCCCAACCCAGTATTTATTATATATAATGTACATAATTTGTCATAATATGCAATATATGCAGTATGTAATAGAGCAATGAAATATACTATTATATTTAATTAAAATATGCCATGGTTGGAATTCGTCATCCTGTAATTTAAATATGGTTATAAATAAAATAATATGATGAAATAGTAAAAATAGTAATATGCAGCTTGGTGCATTTTTACAGCTCAATCAGTGGCAGATGAATATAACTCTGGAATGTGAAGGTCTTATTGCAATTAAATAAAACATAAACCATTTAATTATACATGAATCAAAAAAATATGTATGTATTCATGACATATAGATATACATAATCAGCAGAATTGAAGAGCATTTATTAATTTTAATAAAATTCAATGATTTAAATTCATAGAAAAACACCATTAGATACAATGAAATAAAATATCTGTACTATCTGGAATCTATTTCCTTGTAACCTTGAAGCAAATGAAATTTAATTATTATTAATCTTTTAGTAAATATTTTTAATATGATTATACTTATATATATAATGATGATATGATGAAAATAATACGATGTTGTAATAGTATACACATAAAATTTAAATGCAACTATTTGTCTCTTCTGCTGTGATGTTAGATGATTGGAAATCTGAAATGGCAAAA
Source organism: Aedes koreicus (assembly GCA_024533555.2). Lineage (NCBI taxonomy): Eukaryota > Metazoa > Arthropoda > Insecta > Diptera > Culicidae > Aedes > Aedes koreicus. The sequence continues at coordinate 110,211 of JAHHFK020000257.1, forward strand.
ATTTCCAAAGTGATATAATGAAAGAAAGTTGATCACCGGGCAGCCAAGTAGAATAGCAAAGAAAATTTAAGCAAACAATTAGCCGGAATAAGTTTCATATGATTATGATTACTGCCCAAAAACGGAAGCTTAATAAATCTTCAAAAAAAAAACAAAAAAAAACCAGAGAGAGAAAAGAAAAATCAAACTTGAATTCTCCGATAACTCTTGCTTTCTACTGGGCCCATAAATAATTCTTTATATCTGTGCAATAGAAAATGAGAGATCATCAACAATTTTAGTTTTTGAATTATTAAACTTTTTTGGAAACTTTATTTAGTAGAATTTGTCGTATGATCCTTTCTAAAAAAAACATTAAAAACCATCCTATCTTTTCAAATACATATCGTGGGTTAGGTGGGCTAAAACTTACGACGATGCATAGATGCGAACCTGAAAATAGCTTTAAAAATATTGTGAAGGGATGTTATAATATAAAATGATAGTAACAATTATATTTGTACTGTCTGCATGTCTGTAGACTGATGTCCAGCTGCAATTGTAGACGCTCTTGCATTATCATTGCCACGAAGGAAACAACAAATTTAAAATTATTAAACAACATAATTCCATAGATGATCTGAAATTATACACCGTATAAAGAATACTTCCATTTTATGTGGTAGGGTAAGATTTCAGCATGCTACCTTCCTACATCGCGTTGGTGGGACTGCTTCATAAGGTATAGATGACGCGATACAGCGTTTCTTACTCAGCCGTTGGATGCCAGGACAGACGCTGTTTGAGCCGCACCTCCTTGGTGGACAGACGCTCAGCACGCACCTCCTCAATCTAGCTGAAGTCAGAAGGACAACAGTGCCCAGGCTGCACTACCAGCTAAGTACGCAACCCTTAGCTGGCGGTCTTTGTCATCTCTTGACCCGTGGAAGCATGAGGTAGGAACTTGTGAGGACCAGTGCTATGTTGCGGGGACGCACGCTCCATCCCAGTTGTCTACTCACCATTTTGCAGCCCAAGTGCAGAACAGAAGAAGCGAGCAGCAACAAGGGCCCGGAAATTGTATTCGCGTCTTTTGCAGCGTCCGGATGCATGCGTTTTGATGGACGATGAGACCTATGTAAAGGACTCAAAAACCAAGTGGAGAAATTCGGTCGAAAGGTATGGCAAGCAATATGTTCCTGTGGTTTGAAGTCAACCATTTTTTACACTACCGGAACTATAAATGCGGAAATCTATCGATCTGAGTGTCTCCAGAAGAGATTGTTGCCTTTATATAAGAAGCATAGTACACCTCCACTGTTTTGGCCGTATTTAGCGTCGGCTCACTATGCCAAAACCACTCTCAATTGGCTTGCGGAAAAGGGTATAGATTTCGTTGACAAAAATATCAATCCACCAAATTGCACTCAGCTTCGACCCATCGAACGTTACTGGGCAATCGTGAAGAGGGTCTTCAAGAAGACTGGTAAGGCAGCTGGGAACATGCAGGAGTTCAAAAAAATTTGGGCTCAAGCGTCCAAAAAATGCGATGCAACACTTGTCCGGAACTTGACGAAGAGCATTCGATCCAAAGTTCGAAAATTCGTGAAGGAATAACTTAAATTTCATCCGGTCTTCATTATGTTCAAGTTTAACCTCGTACAATAAAGGATCAATTTTTTGTATGAATAAAATATCGGTTTTCAACAAAATTTGAAAGAAAGTTTGTGGATAGCTTATTTTCGATACACTCCTTAATATAGCGAGAACAAGCAGATATTTCGTATTGAACTTCGACTGCATGGTAAATCTGAAGTTTGCAATAATGACTTCAAAGTAGGTTCTTTGCTTGAAGACTGGAATTATGCATAAAATGCTAAAAAGGTTTTATGCAAAAATGCCTAAAAAGGTTATACTTCATAAAGTGAATATATTCTAGGCATTTTGCAGCATGTGAAAGAGATTAGAAACTATGCATTTTTAGAATGTGATTGTGTGTAGAATCAGCGCCAATATCTCAAAAGTTAATATCTGCTTTTTTTGTAATCCACAATGCAAATAAAACACACCATAAGTTAGGAAAATGTTTCTTCTTGCAGTTGGAATTGTTAATTTGCAGGAGAAAGTTTTCATTTCCGAGCAAGCGACGGTTATAGTAATTGTTTACAGCAGATCCTACCTTTTGAAATGTTGGTATTACAACCCCTCGGTGTTGTGTTGCTGCAAGATATCCATGCCCCTATATTATGTACGCAGTACGCCAATGAATTGGATGACAGATACGTTTTGTAGGTGATAGAGCGAAAAACGTGCACTGAAGCATTAAGTTGTCTTTATAAGCTCTTAATTAATTAGTCATTACACCAGAAGTGAGAATTACTAATTTCAATCTTATTACTATTTGTTAAAATCAAAATTATAATATTCTAGATTACGTGCTAATACATGCTTGAACTTAAAGATAATTGTTTGTAACCTACGAAGAAAACTACAGGTGAATAAAAGTTTATTAAATTGTAAAATATTTATTGAGGGTATCTTTTCTTAGTCGTAACAGCTCTGGAAAAAGGTAGTAGACAGAAGAAACAGTGACTAGAAGAGAATTGACTAAACGTGAGTTTCAGAAAGCTATCTCGTAAAACCTGTAATCTTAACCTAAATTATGTAATTTTTCTCACAGGATATTAAAATATAACCTTTATTCGAAATCTCGGAATTATTCTCTTTTCTTTTCGTCAGCGTAACACTGAACTGGCCTTAGAAAATGACTCTGAAAATACGAACTTAAAAATACATTTCATTTAAATGGCCAGACTGATTAATCTAAATGATCAATCTGAATCTGAATCAGCTTTCATTAACTCCGAAAATTTGGCGCACATCCGGTTTGACGTGAAAACTATAAACATAACTTAAACTATATACATAATCAATTAAGGATTACTTGCCTCGTAGCTTGTCCATGCATTCAAGTATTGTTTGCAAGAACTTCAGTTATTTAATTTTCCATTTTTTGTCCAGGAAAAACCGGTAAACTAGCACAAATTGCTATTTTCGCTTTGTTGATAGCGTTGTTTTTATGCATTTTTTCTATCACAGTGGAATAAAAAAAAAGGACTAAAAATTACTCATTTTTTCGAATTAAAAAGTAGGCATACTTTGACGAATGGATAATGCTCCTTAAAAAGCATAGAATGTAGTCAAAAAATGACTAACTCAGAATTACCGTGTAAAGCTTGAAATGTGTACCATACCTTCCTCCTTTCAGTTGTGTTAAACTCCTGCCCAGGAGGCTGTTTGAAGTCTACCACTCTACCTTGACGTAGGTTTCGTCCACCGCGCAATCGAACTTTGTCAGCATCGTCTTGTACAGCTCATGTCATATTTTGGTCGACTTGTTGAACAGTCGTGATTTGGAGTCACTACTTTCTTATAAAAGGACGTCCAACTTGTTTTTAGCTTGTTGCACAATTGTAGTCGACAATTCTAGTTTGTTTGTCATATGTCGGACAGAGATTTTGGGATTCCGCTTGGAACAGCTGGCCACTCTCTTTGTCGTCGCAGAGGCTTCCAGTATCCGATTTCTCCCCGATTCAGGTTTCCTGGTTGCCTTCGAATGTTCTACGTACACTTCTATTACATTGATGACAGTTGATTTAGCCACTTTTAACGATTTCGTTAACTTCGCGTGCGAGTAGATCGAGCTTTCACCAACAATCAATGTTCAACTAGCGATTTAAAATTGGTTCACTGTTGTAGAACCCCTAGCTCCAAAGTACACCTTGCAGTGTACACCTTGTCATGCACTCTTGCGCTTTTCAGTACCTTTTGGTACAAGTATCTGCAGAATGCACGTACAAACCTACAAAATGAGGGGTGTTCAGGTTTTTAAAGTCTTGATTAAAAGAAATGTGTCATGTTTAAGTCGATGAAATTGATCGTAAGACCCTCTAAGTCGAGGTGCCCACTGATGTGGCGGAAGTGTGGCAGCACATAACATGTCAAAATATCGAGTCAAAGTCTTGTGGCGTGAGGGGAACGTCGACAAGATATTTTGGTATCCTGCTTTCCCAATCTCAGACCACCTAGAATGTACTACTATGTAACCGCGTGATACTATGTAAATGAAACAAATAATGTTATTTTTTATGATTGTACAAATAAAACCTCTTTTATTCACACATTTCGTTTTATTACATGAAAAGATACAAAAAAATCCAATACTAACCTTTTTATGAAAAAATAAAATCCATGCACCTTTTCACATAAAACGTACCTATTAAAAAACTCATTTGAATTTTGCTATGACAAGCAATCCATGTACACTATAATTAATATCTATTCAGCTGTTGCACTTAGAGACTATATATTTATTGGACATATGGTTAATTACTCTATGGGTCATGAATAATATTTGACTACATTTAATAAAAAATAAGTGCAGCACCAATACAGAGCAATAACTTTGCATTTTGCCCAAATCTATAGGTGATTGCACCTAAATATAAGGTGCATTGTTTTTTGAGTGTACTTGATTGTTCCTACACGCAATAAAAAACGCAGTAGAAACTACCATTTCGAGGGTTAAATTAAGCGCAAACACCAACAATTTTCAACTGACTATAAATGCGTTTGATTTTACCATGCTTGCGATTAGATCTACCATGGTGCGATTGATATGAATATGAGGTCTATCTAATATACCACATATGTTGAAGGTTTTACCATAAACGTAGTAGATTTGACTGAAATTTCATGGTAGTTTTAAAGATAGGCTTAGTCGGGTAAAATGGTAGTTTTCACTACAAGATTTTTTTCTGTGTAGATGTGATAAGGCTATTACGCTTGGTGACGTTTAACGCACGCACACTGTCGTGTCTATCGTCGTGTAAAAAAATGTTTGTTTTCCCACAGATAACCTAAAAGATGAAAGTGGCATTAAACTTAGTTGCTTTTAAGCCTGCTGACAGCTGTTTGTTATGTTTTCGTCCAAAACGCACTACTACCATAGACTAACTCTAAGACCAGTAGGTCCCGAACAAATACGATATTTTTCTTGGCTCAGTCAGTACTAGCACATCGGTCAAAAGCTCGGTCCCAAGCTCAATGATTCGCCCCTAACAACGTAGCTCACACCAACACATTCTTAAATGTTGTGTCAAAATAACATAGTGAATCAAAACAACAACCAAGATACTAGTACCGGAAGGTACCGAAAAGCGCAAGAATTATTGCAAGGTGCAGACTGCAAGGTATACTTCGGACATAGGGGTTCTACAACAGTGAACCAATTTCAAATCGCTAGTTGCACATTGATTGTTGCTACTATCTATCCAGAAGGCTCATCACCACACCCAGGCGTGATAAGCTTAATAGTTACGAGTTATTCAGTGTATTGTAGCATATCTTTATATTCATATTCATGTACATGTACATTACGTCAATCCATTTCCTTAATATATGTAAGTTAAGAACGCAGTGTTCTAGCAGCATACCACACAGCATTAGCATCATTATCATAATCATCAATAATTCCCGAACAACACACTTCAACCACGATATCACTAGAATTACAGCAGAATTGCTAGCACAGCAGTTTCGAAGACGTTGCAATTTAATCATTTTATATCATTCCACATGAATTGTTATTGAGTCAAAAACAATATCAGTCATATAGTCTGATTTTTAAAAAGACATCCCACAACAGTGTGATTTTAACTTGTATATGCATACATAAATAACTCTTACCACGAAAAATTAAGACTTCATCAAACTTCGTACCCTTTAAAAAAAAAACACTTGTACTGTACTGACCTTCTTTCAATCCAGTTCTTTTCCTATTTTCCATTCGCACTAGCCGTAAAGTAAAATAACACTGGTTAAGGTCAACCATTCTTGGGTAACGCTGAGGAAAGCGGAAACCAAACAGCTGCACGACACATTGTTGATGTTTAAGTTTGTTTTCCTTTTTCACAACGTTCTGCCTCTATGTTGTAGGTTAATAATATAGATTATAATTAAAAGGTTCCCGAAGTACAACTCACTCTCATGCGTCATGTAACTCGGTGTCAAACGTCACGTTATCCAAAGTCCACGTGAGTGTACCACATTTTTACGAATCAAAAAGGGGGGGGGCCAAAAAACCCCCAAAAAAAAAATATTTTCTCAAAACCCGCCAAAAATTCGGCCAAAAAAAAAATGTTAGCAAAAAAAAAAAAAAGACAAAATAAAAGAAAACCGATTGTTTATTTCAATAAAATAAATAAAACGGGGGAAAAAAAAAAAAAATTTCCCCCCCCCCCCCCCCGGCCCCCCCGGAGCCCACGCACAGGAAATTAGCTTAGTTGAATTAACAAAATTGTTTGTTGACTTCAACAAATCTGGTTTGTTGAACTAGTAATTATATTTTGTTAAATCAACAATCATTTTTTGTTGAATCTTCCATGATGTTATTCGATCGAACAAACTGGTTTGTTGATATTGTGCATATTTTTTCAAGTGTATATGAAAAACACAGTGTACCTGAGTGTTATTTCAAACGTACAAAATGGCTGAGTCAGAGCTAGGCGATACAAAATCACCATTCGAGGATTTGCAAGATAAAATCATTGTTCCATTCCAACAAACATTCAACACACTTGAGAGCATCGGACTTGTCACGCACGCAGGGAAGAAAATCCTAGATAATTTGATGCGTTGTTTTGGTACAAACGAAACGGAATATAAGTTCAAACAAAAATTGAAAGCCCTCGATTTATTTGTTGATGCGAGAGAGTTTGTTATAAGCAATCAACTGCAACCTGGAGTAGTTAATAACGAGCAACAAATGGAATATGACCCAATAACAGGTGAGTAAATAATTGCCTATTAATTTATCATTAGTGCAACGTTTTTTTTTTTACAGGAATTCTTATACCCATCAAGTTTCAGTTACGTAAATACCTCGAATCCGCAAAGGTTTTTCAAACAGTTTTACAACATTTAAAGCCATCATTAGACGGGAACATTCGAACGGTTGTAGATGGTAGCATTTGGAAGATGAGAACAGCTAAAATGGGTTCCAAAGTTGTAATACCATTGAATTTATTCTTCGACGACTTCAGCACTACCGACACTGTCTCGCCACACGCATCATCGACATCTATTTGTGGTATATATTATTATATTCCGTGCTTACCGGGCTACGTGCTTTCTAAGCTAGTAAAAATCCTTGTCGCGGGGAATGTTTTATCAGAGGACAGGAAATTTTTTAGTAATGATTGATATATTTATAGACTTAGAGATAGAAGGACTTGAAATTGCTCACGATGGTAATCAAATTCGCGTCTATTTTATGCTAGCATTTATCACAGGCGATAATCTAGGATTATCAGGCATCCTAGACTTAACAGAATCAGTTCGTGCTCACTATTATTGCCGTAGATGTAAAAGAAATCGCGATCAGAGGGAAAAAGATACGGTTGAGTACAGCGATAGCTTAAGAACAATACAAAACTATGAATATGACCTTCAGCTACACGACGTTTCGCAGACTGGTATGAAGAATAAAAGCATTTTTAACAAAATTCCATCATACCACATTATGTACAATGTTTATTTCGACTTAATGCACGACCTCTGGGAGGGTGTCTGCATATACGGCTTAGGGCATTGTCTTAACTATTTTATAAATATAAAAAAGTACTTTAGCTTAGATGAACTGAACAGAAGAAAAAATATGTTCGTTTTCGGTAACCTCAATTCGTCAAATGTACCAAATGACATAAAAGATATAAATTTATCTAAAAGCAAAGTGAAAATGACGGCCACGGAAGTCAAAACTTTTGTAACGTTTTTACCGCTAATCATAGGACAAGATCCCAACAAACGACGATGTTTGGTTGTATTACAAAAATCTTTTGAAAATATGTCATATCCTAATGCTTCGTGAAGTCTGTTCAAGCCTTATCGATGTATTGAGAAGATTACTTAGTGATCACCATACACAATATCAAAATTTATTTAACGATTGTCTCAAACCTAAACATCATAATTTAGTGCATTATCCTTCATTTATAACATGTTCTGGTACACCTCGTCATCAGTGGGCTATGCGTGGTGAAGCTAAGCATAAGGATGCTAAACAGTACTGTAGAAGTAACAATAATAAGTTAAATCTCTGTAAATCGCTTAGTATCAAACATAATTACAAATTTGCGTTTAACATTATTAACGAAGTTTTCATTCCATCATCGATTGATTTAACTGAATCGAAAAGAGCATATACAGAATCAACTCCAGACTACGAACAGCTTTTTGAGAACGTAGAGCATTTTTTTAAATCCAATTCGATTCAATGCATCAATAAATTTACTAAATATGGTACCGTGTTTACAAAAGGAACAATATTTTTAGTAAATCAATGTAACCTAATCAAAATATATGAATTGAGCAGTATTTTAATCGATAGAAACGACAACATAACATTGATAGGTTTCAAAATTAAGTATAAATGCTATAACGAACATTTACAATCATTTGAAATGGCGAAAACGAACATAAAGGAAGCAATTATAAACATACATGCGTACAATTTGAAAGCAATTAATTTACACACCTTGAACACCAAATTGTACTACAGATATTGTAATTTAACCGTGAATTTTAATTAATGAATAAAAGATATGTATGCAAAAATAAAAATGTGTTTTTGAATTTAATACAAAAAAAAAAAAATTGAAAATCCAAGCTGAACATATTTATCAGATTAACAAACATGTTTGCTAAAACAACTAATATGGCATTATCATTTCAACAAACAGATGGTTGAGTCGACAAAAACAATTGTTGATCCAACCAAAACAATTGTTGAAAGAACAAACATGTTGAGATGTACCTGTAACTATCATAATTGTAGAATCAACAAACATATTGGGTAGAATTCAACAAAAATATTTGTTAGTCCTCAGATGACAAATATTTTTGTTAAATTTGACCCAATATTTTGTCGAATGTACAATCATTTTTTCTGCGTGCAGATACTGAAGTCCAGTGGGTTCAAATCAGGAGATGATGCAGGCCATTCAGAGGAATTGATGAAACATGGTAAATTTTGCTTACACCACTGGGGAAAAAATAGTGGTTTATGGGGGGGAGGGAATCTGTGGGAAAAAAAAAAATTCCTTTTAAAAAGTTTTCTAGGAGGGGGAATTCGTTTGTCTTTGATAACGGATTGTTAATACTACTCTATGTTTAAGGTAAGTAGATTTCTGTTTTGTGGTATTATTTTGTGATATTGGGTTGTGGGGAGGGGGGAAAGATAGAGGGGGGATAATATATGTTAGGGGGGGGGTGATTGGTTGGGGTGGGTTGGGGGGAAGGGGGTTTTTTTTTGTTTGTTTTTTATTTGGGAGGTTGTGAAGGGGTTTGTGTGGGTTTTTTTAAAAAGTGAGAATAAAAAAGATATTTTTTTTTTTGGCCCCAAAAAACACCGCACTTTGGTATTGTTCAACTCCTCGTTTGCCAGCTGTTATTTCACGACGACTTGCCTTACGATCATTGCTTTGTTCTGAGACATTTCCAAAGTAAACAATTTTTCATCTGAAAAAATATGGTATGACCAGCGTGCGTCTTAAGCAGCGCCCGTGATCTGGCAACTCTGTCGGCAATATTCTTGCGTGTCATCCCATGAATCACCTGTTTTTTAAAAGCCCCATATCCAAGGTCCCGTTTCAATATATGTTGCATGTATGTGTGGCTCATTTTTATTTCAAACTCCATTCTTCTCGCCATTCCATGAATCCATTTTTGTTTTCGTAAATTAAAGAACACAAATTCAGTTTGTTATTTACGAACGAACTGACAACAAGTCACTGTTTCAAAACAGAAACAAAGGGTTCACCGATAATTGAATTTAATTGTACTGAGGGGATCTGAAATGAGTGCGTCACATTCACGTTAAAACCCTGTATATATATAGTAAAAACAGTTGATTGAGATGTTAATCTTTCTTTCTGTAAAATTCTTGAACTTTCTGTGGTACACTTGCCGTCAGATTCCGTACATTATCCTCAGATACGATAGCGGTGGTGGTTCTCCATCTTCTCTTGAAATTGTCGATCCCATTTGCTTTCTTCTTAGTTTAAGAGTTTCCGCTTAACCAGATTCCAACTTTGCGAGCCAGATCACGCACATAGAGGTTGAGATTTTTCTCAATAATGGCTTCCTCCTTCTTGTCCATTTGCCGGGAAGTCTGTTCCGCTTCCAACCTTCCGATCCACAGTCAAGCGCTGGTCAAATGATTAGCAAACACAAAACACAGTACTTTTCGGTAGTTTTAGTTTCTTGGCAAGATCGCGTACCAATAAATTCGGATTTTGCTGCCATTCGTACAAAATGCGTTTGCGCACATCCACTTGATTCGATGCCATATGTCCAAATGCAACAAGAATGTTATCATATTGTGCGACGAAATATTTAATGTGACGAGTTTCAGCTATCGTATAATTCAAGCATTTCATCGATTCATGAAATAATTTAAAAACTACACTGAAAGAAATTTGTCCGAAATTTAACGTGAACAGGCTCTATTTAACAGTTTTAACTACACGCATAAAAAACCGCAGTAAAAACTATCATTTCGAGGGTTAAACCCAACCCCAACAATTTTCACCTGACTAACGCAAACACCAACAATTTTCACCTGACTATAATTGCGTTTGATTTTACCATACATACATGCGATTAGATCAACCATGGTGCGGTTGATATCAATTTGAGGTCTGTCAAATATACCACAAATGTTGAAGGTTGTACCATAAACGTAGTAAATTTGACTGAAATTTCATGGAAGTTTTGAAAATAGGCATAGTCGGGTAAACTGATACACACTTAGTAATTATGAATTTTACACGAGACGTAATTAATGTTTGTAAAAAGTCGGGGAACGTAAAAAAAGATTTCGTGTAAAATTATGTCTCCCGGAACTTACAAATACGCAAATCGACGAAAGATGTGTTTGATTGAATTTATTTTCTCATCTCTTTGAACTCATTCTTATGTGCTAAAGGACGCTTGCATGTGTCGGTCTCAGGAGACAGAAATTTACATGACGTTTTGGTAGTGTGTAGTTTTAACTACAAGATGTTTTCTGTGTAAATGAGCTATCAGTAAACCCTTGCGCTTAACTGGCCGGCTTGACGTGCCGCAAGGGCTCAGTAGGGATCAAGACCCGAAGCTAAGAGTCAGTTCCTTTGTGGTTATATCACATTTATTAGCAGAGCAGCACATCGAAATTTTAGGTTCATTATATGCTTTATATCCCATGATTCCTTATATACTATACAAGTTCAGATCATCCATGGATATCCCAAGTTTTGTAAAATAATTTTAAATCGATTTTTTTTCTCGTGGCTATGATACATTGTCTTAGCTTTCAGGTCCATGGTACAATTGAAGCAGGACCACAATCTGCAGACATTTAAATAAAAATGAAATTATTATCATTTTATATTATAACATCCATGCATTACATTTTGTATGCTTTTTTATAAGTCATTTTCAGCTTCGCATATATGCATCCTTGTCAGTTATAGCTCATCTAACCTACGTTATATATTTGAAAAGATAGAAAGGTTTTTGATATTTTTTTTATTTTTTAGAAAAAATCATATTTGAAAAATTCTACTTAAAAAAAGCTCTTTCCTTCTTCATCAAAAATATATATAATAATTTAAAACCTAGCAGTTTACAATCATTCATTTCCTATTTCACAGACATAAAGTATCATTTATGGGTCCAGATGAACAAGAGCTATCGAAAAATTCAATTTTTTATCTTTTTGTATGTTTGTTTTTTTTAGGATTCAGTTTTTGAATTCATACTCATATGAAATTTATTTCGCCTTATTATTAGCTGTTTTCATTTTTTTCCAATATTATTATGATATTAATACACATCTAATTTTTATTTTCAGTAACATACCAGTAGATGTCAGATACATCTTGTACCTACGTTTATTATGTTCTCTGACTATTATTGTAAAAACAAATTCTAATCTAAGTAGATCTTAATCCAATAGAAACTGCAACAGTGGAAGTCATTCGATGAGTGGATGTTCAGCTTAGTTACGGATATATGTATTCTACTATAGTTTACTGGCCTGCTGGTATTATTAATTTGTATTATAACGTCAGTTTATTATTTTATGTTATGATATTAAATGATGTGACATAATTACATTTAAATTTCCGATGAGACTCACTACATAAATTATTGCAAGGAAACGGAACAGCACATCGAAATTTTAGGTTTACTATTCTATTGCTATATAATTTCAGATCATTCATAGGTATCCCAAGTTTTATGAGATAATTTAATATCAATTTTTTTTTCTCGCAGCTACATTGTCTAACTTTCAGGTCCACAAATGGAAGTGTTATTACCATTCTTATATTCATTCACTATATTATTTGTCATTATAATATTCATTCACTATATTTTTATAATTATAATATCAATTCACAAGATTTTAAATATTACTATATGACACTGAATATTTATTGGGAAAGGAGGGAGTATCAGGGTATCACTCAAGCTGGAATTGGACAATGGAGTGGTATGACAACCGGCGTCTAGGAGGGAACAAACAGTATCATTTTCTTTATCCTACCGATTCGATTGTGATCCTGTGAATTCTACTCCAACAGTTTCAGTGAGAGTGACGAGCCCTTCTTAACAAGCCATCCCGTAGAAAGCTTAATAAGTATTGCGAATTGGGTTATTCGATTTGTTGGATCGTATAGTTGGAAGGAGAATCTCATGTTCCCGCGGGTTTCGCGTAAGTGTCTCTGCTTACGGGTCCGCCCCACCGTTTTTGGCCCTTCATACAGCGTTACTGTGAATACAACCCGGCAAATCAATTTGATCTTGCTATTAAGTGGAGCTGCATACATGACAAGGTCTTAGAAGGGATGGTGGCTACCTTACATACATACATACAAATGAGCTATCAGTAAATACAGGGATTTCTTGTAATATGGGTGTATGCAAAGGTTCTCCGCGTTTTGCACGGTCAAGGGGCAAGGAAGAAATCAGACGATTATGAAGCCAAAATCATTCGAATTGCCGTGAATTACAATCTAGAAAATGAAGCTAATCTGTTGATCGGATTCATATTGGTTTCCATGAATAATTATTAAGTACTATTTCTTGATGTTATTAACGAATACTTTGATTATATACGGATCGACTTCAAGACTATAAATTAAAGAAATTTAAAAATTAAGTGTGACACCCAGATTTGACATTTGTTCCATATTCTCATAATTACTTTTGCAACGTGATGACCTACTCCAGCTGGAAATAAGAATTGGAAATGAGAATAGTAATAATTTTAGTGTAAAGTGTTTATTCGGTTTAATGGAATCAACCTTATTATCAGGGGCCACCTGGTTTAGAATTTTTTGTTACTTAGATAGTACAAGCGCATCAGTTCCAAGCTAGATAAATCACTCCTTAAAAGTATCCTCCCAACAAATAACCCCTTAAATATTCTGTCAAAATATCACACACGGTAATCTCAATTTACGCTCTTATGACTATAAAGTATGCTCTTTCGAGGGAAACTTGGACTACGCCAAAAAGGAGTATATTACTTTTACTCTCTTTAGAGTAAACTGAATATACGTAAAAATGTGCATACTTTTTACTCCTCTTGAAAATTGAAAAATGCATACTTTTTACTCTTTTTCAAAACTAAAATATACATACTTTTTACTCCTTTTGAAAAGTAAAATATGCATACTTTTTACTCTTTTTGATAACTTAAAAGATGTTTACTTTTTACGCATTTCAAAAAATCAATATTGCTCGAGTATTGCTGAAAATGGCTCAATTCCGCAATTCAGATTCGAAAGTGAAAAAGTCATCAATAGATTACACAGCCATGTTTATTAATTGAAAATAAAAAAAATTATAAAAACTTGTCAATAGGTTTAACGCAAAAATTGACTCACGCATCTTTAAGTCAAGAAGAAAATGGATATAGTTTTTGGCTCAGGAAGTACCAGCACATCGGTCACAAGCTCGGTCCCAAGCTTAATGATTCGTCCATAAACATGTATCCCGAATAGCTGCATTCGGCCTCAGGGCATGGGAGACCTGTTTTGTTTCATACAGTGTTAAAAATTTGTAATTACTGACAATAGCAAATATTTAACTTACCTGTCAATTTAGGGAATGCGTCTGTATCCAACGTATTGGATAATTCCTCCATTTTTTATACTGCGATAGCCGAAAACAATTCCGGAACTTAAACACTGCGCTAATCAAATAAATCAAATTAACTTAAACACTGCGCTTATCAAATCAAATAAACACTGCGCTAATCAAATAAAATAAAATAATATTTGAAAATGGCGTCTGCATCAAGTCACGGGCAGAGTTAATTTTCTTTTCTCAGCGGTGCCTACTTTTTACGCATTTTTCTGTCGCCATTGACATATTTGAAAAGGCGTAAAAAGTACTCTTCATGCGTGTATAAAAACTAGTCATTTTTTGACGTATAAACTATAATCTTGAAAATGTGCAAAATATAGTCATAAAATGAGTTTATCAGATTTACCGTGCTGCAAATCAAAACAAAAATAATGATTCTAGTACCGTAGAGCGATAGAATGGGGTACGCAGTAGTGTCATAGACTAACTCTAAGACCAGTAGGTCCCGAACAAATACGATTTTTTCTTGGCTCAGTCAGTACTAGCACATCGGTCACAAGCTTAATAATACGCCCCTAATAATGAACTCACACGAACACACTCTCAAATATTCTGTCAAAATAACACAGCAAATCAAAACAAAGGCGCAAATATGTAAAGTTAGGTGCTGGCTTCAAGGTGTACTTCGGACCAAGGGGTTCTACAACAGTGAACCAATTTCAAATCGCTAGTTGCATATTGATTGTTGGTAGTGTTCTTGCGACCAATGGGTCTCTAAAGCAATGAGCCCATTTTTAAATCGCTAGATTCCTATTGATTGATGATAAGGGCTGTATCGAAAATAGGTTATCCTCATATTTTTCATTCAAATCATATGAAAAAAAAAATTCTGTTTTTCAAATAAATGGATGATTCTTTATTGTACGGGATTGAACTTGAACATTGTGAAGACCGGATGAAATTAATATTATTCTTTCACGAATTTGCGAATTTTTGATCGAACACTTTTCATCAAGTTCCGGACACCTGTTTCAACAAATTTTTAAACGTTTTAGCCCAAATGTTTTTGAACTGCTGCATGTTCTCAATATTTTTGAAGACCCTCTTCACAATCGCCCAATAGCGTTTGATTGGTTGAAGCTGAGGGCAATTTGGCGGATTGATGTCTTTCTCAACGACATCTATACCCTTTTCCGTGAGCCAATTGAGAGTTGGTTTTGGTGGAATCCGCTGACGCTAAATCTATGATTCTGATATTAAGGCAGCAACCTCTTCTGCAGACACACAGATCGATAAAGTTCTGCATTGATTGTTCTGGTAGTGTAAGAAATGGTAGACTTCATACCGCAGGAACATATACGCTTGCCATACCAGCACTTTTCGACAAAACTTCTCCACTTGAATCAACCTGTCTGCATCACTTACATCCTCCCCTACGACGGCAGTGTAATATTGTGGACCTGGAAGAGTTTTTGAGTCCTCTTTGACATAGGTCTCGTCGTCCATCAAAATACATGCATCCGGTCGCTGCAAACCCGCGAATACAATTTTCGGAAACTTGTTGCTGCGCGTTGCTTCTGTTCTGCACTTTGTTTGGCGATTTTCTGCTTCTTATAGGTCTTCAGGTTGTTCCATTTCTTGATATGTTGATTCATTCCGACGCTAGTTCTCACTTCATTGGCCACATCACGTATCGACATTGATTTGTTCTTCCAAATTTGAGCTACCACCTTCTAATTCAGTTTAGGGTTGGAAGATCCAAGTTTTCTGCCTCTTCCTGGCAGTTCATCCAAAGAACAGTGTTCCCCAAACTTGTTTATGATAGATTTTACACTCGCGTGACGAATTCCAAAGCGCTAAGCCAATTATCGCATAGATACACCCTTTTCACGTAGCCATCCCAACAAACATCAGTGTAGAATAACCGCTTGTTCAAACAAATTTGGAGAAGTTGTTAAGCTTTCTAGAAGAAAAAGCTGAACAATTTCTCCAAATTTTCTTGAACAAACAGTCATTCAGCATGGTGTTTGTTGGAATGTATCCAAGACCTTAATTTTTACGTCTTTTTCAATGCGCGACATTTAGAAAACGAAGAATTTAAACTGTGCAAACAAGTAAAAAAACAAAAGATGACCATCAAACGCACAGCATGATATGATGAACACATTAAAACCCCCACAAATACACGCGTACAACGCAAATATACATGGATAGCTTATTTTCGATACATTTCTTATTATCCAGTTTCTTCCAAAAGAAACAACAAGGTGGCGAGCACCTTTCGTTTACATAGAGTCGGTAGAAAATACTTTTAAAACGCTGGGAATTTTCAGAATTAAATTCAATATTTCAACGCATTTTAGAGTTTTATGATTTTTCTCATACTTTACTACCAATGAAGGATTGACATCTATTGGAAAATCGATGCAAACGATATGTTCAATTCCGGGTAATGCGTCATTAGTTGAATTTGGGGTAGTGTCTTAGAGACGTAGAACACATAAGTCGTGATGGAAATAACGAGCGACAACAAAGTCACGATCATATAAGATAATAATACACTATATTTCATAGAGTAAGATATCAGCACAGTAAGAATTTTGTTGATGTGGCTGATTTTTAGATCATTCTGAAGATGTTACATTGTACAGTGGATTAGACTGAATTAAGACGGACAGGTAAATTTTCAGTCTATGTTTGAAATCTTGGAGCAAAGTTGTCTTGCACAAAGCTGTTCCTGATAGGGAGGCCCTTTCTTTTGGTATTCATATAAACAAGGGTGGTCCTTATTGTCATATAAATCAGATAACTGGTCAAAAAAGTAATCGTTTTGCACATTTAAAGCAGCTTTGCTCTTAAAACTGTAGCACTAACATGATCTTAATTGAGTTGTTTTTATTAGTTAGAGTGTACCCATAAAAGTCAGTACTTGTGCTCTAGCTTTCTTAATTCAATTTCTCAGCATACCAAGCTTGCCATGCACTATGAGCCAGAAGTTCAATCTACCTACCCTCAAAACCGACAAATGTCGTTACGCCAATGCACACTGGAACGGAATTCCAGATAATTGTTTTCACCATAAAAATGAAACTAAAGTAGTAAAAGCTTATAATTTGGGTTCAATTTCAATCAACTAAAATTCGAGTGGCCTTTAAATTATTGGATTGATAAATCTACCTCGACATAGAACGTTATTCTGAAAAGGTATTTCTCATTAAGTTTGAAGCAACTTTGTTAATAAAAGTATAAAAGTGTGTCCTTCGAATCAAAAGTTATGGTCAAATTCATGATCTTAGCTAGGATGGTCAATAAAATTTGAGTTTTTCTCGCATAACTTGTGTGTTTTTATTGAAGTTAGCGTCTTATCATCACACATTTGATGCAATGAAATTTTTATCCCCATTTTCCTCGTTTAAAAAATTATTGTATTCCAAAAAATTGATTTTCAATCGAAAAAACACGATATCTACTGAACGGAAAAACGTTTTTTTTTTTTTACAATGGACTGAACACCATTGAAAAGTTCAATTTTTTTTTTGTTGAAGACTCTTTTTCAGCAAAACTTGATTTGAAGAAGAATGCAAGAAAAAATCAGTTTCTATTGACCATCTTAAGGCCAGTATTGACTTAAATAGTAGGTAGGTTACGGAATTTTGTTCAATATTAACAAGCGGAATTTTGACAATTGACCTGCATGGAACGAAATGTCACCTTCACTTACGGAATAATCGAGCGGAATATTTTTCCGTAAGTAAAAGTGACAGCTCCCATTAGTTTGCGTGGAAACCTTACAAATTCCAATTTTATTTTGCGTTCTTTTCAGGTGGATACTGCTGCAAAAATTTCTTTTCGATTCTTTAATTTTCGGTTTAATTAAACCAAATTTAATGTGGGATTGAGATAGAAAAATAAATTTTGTTTGAACACGATACTAACCTTAAGCTCAGATTATGAAATTGACCTTAAATTGTGATACATAAGATCTACGGCTATACATTTTCTGCAAATTTGCTTCAAATTTAACAAGAGCAACAACTTTCTAAAACTTTGTATTGCGCTATGTCAAAAACTGCACGAGATCGATTTTCTAATTCAATGTTTTCAAGGACCACCCTAATTCAAAATTAAAGTCCTAATTAATAGCAAAAAATTTGCTGAGGGCTTGGTTCCTAAATGTCATTTTCATGGTGAAAATCACTTATTCTCTAATTTCAAATTCAGTGTTAGTTAAACCAGATATCTCGTATGGAGATTTTCGGAATCCCGTCGATTTCTTTTTAAATGTGCCTTATTTCACCAAACCAGTTTCCATACGTTCCCAAGTCTTTTTTCCACAAGCCCATCTGATCAGGGGCTCTGCGTCGCTGTACACCACTTATTGATGCACCATAGTTAACATGATTTTGACAATTTTGGACATCTGAAAATTTTGGACATCTGACTGAAATCGACAAAGATTTTTCATTAGGTCCTAACTGACAAACGGAAACAATTCCGGAGAACTTTGCGAAATGGGCGAATCTGCTTTTGTAAACAAACATTTGAATCGAAGTTTTTTAGCGTATAAAAGCTCAATTTAAACAATGAAGACCACAGTTGGCTAGGAGAAGCTTTCATTTACCCGATTAGAGTCTTAGTTTAAGAAATTGAGTTTTTATTCGTAAAAAATCGTCGATTTAAATGTTTGTTTACAAAAGCAGATTCGCCAATTACGCAAATTCCTCCGGAATTGCTTCTTTCTCGAATTTGTCGACCTTGGAAACTTGCCTTATCTACCACAGCTATTTCGAGGAACAAGAGTCCTTCTATTCGATAGAATTGGAAGCTTAAATGGGATTTTCTATCACGAGAACTTTACGGCAGAAGCAATTATTTACGTTTGTCAGTCACGCCCTAATGAAAAATCTTTTTCGAAATATGGCTTATCAAAACAAATAGATCAATGCCAAGGTACGACAAGCATGACAGAACAAATCAACAAACTCTTTCACACTTGCTTCGTATCCTATAATGACGTGACGCACATAATAAAGTGTTGAATGTTAGACAGAACAGGTTGATGCATTCATCCTAACCATTTATTCATCACATTGATACTGAAATCCATGTTAACTACATCGAAATTCTTGATGATTGCCCTCCTGCAACTATCAGAAGCACATTTAAAAGGGTTGCATCTTATTTTTAAAGGAACACCCTGCCTTAACTAATAATTATTCCTCTAATTCGGTCACATTGACATAAACACACAAATAAACAAAGCCAAATTTGCCGACCTACAACTTTTTGAAGACTATAACTCCTCCTGCAAATAATAGAGTTAAGTTGTTTATTTATATAAGAATAAGGAATTACTAGAATTACTAAAAAAAAGAGCCTTACTATTAAGGTCTGTAACCGCAATAATCCGGACACCTCAAAACATGAATAAAACATAAATTTCGCATTATAGTTGAAGTTGTTTATTTCAGATTCATGGGATGAGTTTTAACAATTTGTGAAGACAAAACATGGTTATTCGGTATTTGCATAAAATTTTCGAGCTTTGCACTTCACTTCGTCCATTAGGATATATACACACTCTTCAGAAATCGTAGAAGCCGTCTTTGTCTAACTTTACTAGAAGTGTTTGAAGTCTTTGATTCCTTGCTTCTTTCCAGAAAGCTTCCGCTTCATCCGAGCCCAATATCTCTCGATTGGTCGTAGCTCTGGCAATTTGGCGGGTTTGGGGTTTTTGGTAAAATGTTCACTTAATTTGCTTGGTACCACTCCATCACAGTTTTAGCATAGTGGCATGATGCCAAATCGGGCCAGAACAAAGGTTTTTCTTTGTGACTTTTGATGAAGGGTAGTAATCGCTTCTGCAGACACTCTTTCTGATAGATCTCCTTGTTGATTGTGCCTGTAGTGACGAAAGATTTACTCTTTTTGCCACACGTGCAAATTGCTTGCCACACAAGGTATTTTTTGGGAAATTACGATGCCTTCTTCGTTCTGAAATGCTCAGCTGTAGCATTTCTGGCCATAGCAGAATAAAATACGACTTAAGTCCCAAACATTGTTTTGATTTTTGGACAAAACCAGGCGACATCCCTATTTTAAGAACCACCGTTCGAATGGAGAGATTTGGGTTTTTCGTTAATATCCTTTTCACCTTTCGGTCCATGACAGGATCAGCGCGTCCAATGTTTTTGTCACTTCTCGGTTTCCTCTCCACCGTCAAACGTTCCGAAAATGATTTGAGCTCATTGTGAACAGTGGATTTAGGCAAATCCAATGTTTTTGCAAGGTCCCGTATTGACAAGTCAGGATTTGCCGTACGCCCGTACAAAATTCGCTCGCGCACTTGTTTTTCTTACGTCGCCATCTTGAATACTAAACATGAAATGTAAACATCAATCATAGTTTTTTTTTATCATAGACTCTCAGCTATACCACAGTGAAATTTTTCATTCCTACGTGCAATATTTCAAAAGTTACAATGATTTGAAGGTGTCCGGATTAATGTGGATACAGACCATAGAAACAACTTTGACGACGACAAATTTGCTTTAAACCTCTAAATCTTAGGCTAATTTTTATTTTGTTTTAATTCACACACTGGACCAATGAGGATTGTGTCACGTCATGGGCGTCATTGTTTCTGAAACTTTTCTTTTCAAATCAGAGGGTTAACATACAACAAAGGGACAATACATGAACTCCTTGTTCCGTTCGTTTTGCTGTTATATTATTTATAAATGTTTTGTCGTTGCGAGCATCTGGTTGAGTGGAACTATATTTTCTCCTGATGGATGCAACATAAGTACTTACTCTTATGCTATCCCTTTATGGCTTATGGTTATACATATCACCATTCCTACAAAGCGAAGAACCAAAGACAGAAGCGAAAGCCAACCAGCCTTATGGGCTGCTTGAACTCGGTATCTGTGTCTGTTAGTTTGTGTCTTCAACCGGATGCCCTTTGATCAGCAGAGCAATATGGAAGAAATCAATAGCATTGCATATACAAAAGTAATGACAAGAAACTAGCAAGATGTGCCGAAGTCCGTTTTCATTCTTATTCTCCCTGCTGCTGTCTCTCAGCTTAGTCTTAAGAGCATCGCTAAACATCACAACCTGCCAGCCAATTTTCCTGTTGAGGCACACACTGAACTTATTTCAATACCCTTTAGGCAGGTGAAATAAGTCAATAACAGAAACTCAAATAAATAAATAAAAATAATACCAAATGATATACAGTGTCATCACGTTTATTGCAACACCCGTTTTGGAGCTTGGCGCTGAGCTGCAGTGAAAGCTGTCAAAAGAATAAAAACAAGCATTGGGCGATTATATAATCTCCTTTGCAAAGTTTGATCGATATCGATCAACTTCTTGCACTCAATAATGTGAAAAAAAATTAATATTATTTAAACATTGATTTCATGTATAAAAAATTGATGTTGTCAAACATCGAACAGAAAAGATCTGAATGAAAATATCGATTCTGTAAAAATCGCATCAACATCGCTCATTCCTACAGATGATTGATTTCAAGTCATGAAGGAGAACGAATCCTATCTGGGAACCTATTCTGAAATGTGTAAAGAAGTACTGCTTCAATCTATTCTGAAATGAGATAAAACCTCATAAAAGTTTGATAATCCTTTCGAAATAATTCAATGTCATCGAAAGCCTTTTTAACGATGTAAAATCCAAATGACAAGGTTTTCTACGCTCTAATTCAATTTATGAACTCACGGTTTGTACGGTATATGGATATTTATGTGGGCACCATTTACTTATTCTTGGCCTAAAATTGATGATATTGTGCCGTTTTTGGTTAATATATACATTTATTTGTAAAATTGACTGCATCAAATTTAAAATAACAGTACGATATTGAAAAAATCTTATTTATCTGGCTATTGATTCCCGGTTTGGGAAATAAATTTTTCATTAAAAAAAATTTCTTGCCTAGTCTTCGTACTTGTCACACGATGCCACTAAATGCAAAAATGGTACTGGCATCGAAAGCGTACAATTATCAACTGGGCAAAAATGAAAACCGACGATGAGTTGAACCAATAAGGTTGAAATTCCAACTAAAGAACACCGTCCCAGGGGGGCAAAACAAAAATTTAATTTCTTTTCAGTACAGTAACTTCAATGTTTATTTCTTCTACAAATTTTCAATCAATTGGGAACTTTAATTTAAAAAAAGTCCCTACAGGGCATCCATCGTGGATGATGAAAAGTTCTTCTCTGAGCTGACACAGTAGTGGTGTTTTTCTCCAATTTGAGTTTTTTAACTTTTAAAACACCCTTGCTTTTTGTTATTTTAGTGTTAACCTAATGAACTCTGATGTCGACAGCAAAGCAGCCGGATAATGTTGATCGGGATTTAATCCGAGAATAATACGGCTCAAAGCGACTCACCATAAGAGGTACATGTCGCATCGGACGAGTTTATCACATACGTCAAAAGATTAATGCCGCCTCATTGGATATTTGTTCTACTTCCAGTTCCATTGCAGATGTAGTGGGCCAAGGACGCACACAGTAGTGGGAAAGCCCCGCAGGGAATGAATAAGACGTCTCCATAGTTGGTCCTGGAGATTTACTCGGTCCAATTTGCTCGATAGGGTGGGTCATATGTATTCTTTAATATTTAATGAAACATTTTGCGAATTGTAGCCAATACTGGAATATATCATGACAGCTACACATACGTCCCATGAACAAATAGAAAATTTCCATAAACTTTTTCATAATTGCCAGCAGATAAATAAGGGCCATAGCTATGCAAAAAATGACAATTATTATAGAAAAACTAAAATGCTCATAGTTTTATTGAAATTTTTCATAATTTCCAAGGAATAAACAAATAACACAAAATAGAAATAAACAATAATTTCTAAATATCAATACAATTTTTCATGATTGTTATAAATGCACCATGTACATATTCTGTACAAGTATTAGTGTCACCTCTAGTTTCATTAATACACTAACGGATGTGCATGGTGTTAACTGTCAATAAGTTGTTTTTTAATTATAACGCGTGATGGATCGATATCGGGAAATCGTCGTGAACTGTTTTTTTTAAGGTTACTGAAGAACTGATGGTGTGGGATTGAGAGGACCAACTAAAAACCCTCCCAGGTCTCTAGCTTTGGTACCGTGGCCTACCGTTCTGTATTACTTCGGGGAGGACTATTGTGCTTTGAGCATCCACTGTGTCTAACTACTTTGAACTTTAGTAGTTGGCTAGTCCCTTCTGACTTTCTGATGGTCATTGCGCCATCTGTCTTGGAGCTCTAGGATAATCTGAGAGGCCGCTGACGGTACCGAGATATCTCGGTCTTGGCACATCCCAAAGATGGTAAATGAACAAGATGTCCCAGATATTATTTTCTTGAATAGTCTAGAAGATAAACTATCTTTATATGATTGCAGAGCCGTCCGGTGACAGCACATTGAAATATTCGATAATACGTTCACATATACTAGCACGGATCATAGTGTGCGTCGAGATGTTGAGTGTTTGTTTTGATTGTTTTGATTCAAAGTTGAAGTGTTCACTTTGCCACTTCACCATTGGCTCTAGTGGTCTTACGGATACCTCTCATGCCTCGTTTTTTGAAGCACTCTACATCATCATTTATGATGATTTCGATGGGCATCATCTCCGCTAATACGCAGACCACATTAGCCTGCGAGTACTTTCCAGCTTGCCAAGGTAGCTCTTAGTACTCAAGGCGGTGGCCCACGTCAGCCCGCCATACCTAAGTATGGACAGTGCGAAATTGGCAATTGGTTTGCTGTTTTGTACCGCTGAGTTCTTCGACATAATGCGAGATTATGTCGATAAAGCCATGGAGGCCTTTTTGCAGGCGTGGTCGACGTGGCTGATAAAGGACAGCTTATCGTCGATCATGTGATCAGGTGATGGTGCAGTTACCTGCACTAATCGTCGCCCTTTGCTCCGATTTTTCTTTTAATGACCACAGTAACCTCTGTTTTATGATGGGCTGGCTCCAGTTTTCTGGAGCGCAACCATCCCTTCACTATTTCGTGGAGTCTGTGGCCCTTAAGTTCACCTCTTCTATGGACTCTCCATGTCCATGTTGTCGGTGATGTCGTCCTCCAAACCGACAATCTTTACCCCGTTAGGCAACTTCAATCGCAACACTCCGTCATACATCGTGTTCCAGAGCATCGGGCCAAGGATTGAACCTTGTAGAACTCCTGCGGTGACTTGAACACGTTGCTGATCTGCTTCTGTGTTGTGTACCAGTACACGATTCTGGAAGTAATTAACCAGAACCCTGTCCAGATACCCAGGAACCCGAAGACGTTGGAGTGAGTTGTATCCTCCGCGTACTTAAACAACCTGTTGAGGATTATCCTCTCTAGCACCTTATCCTTCGTATCCAACAAGCATATCGGACGGTATCGCCCGGTAGCTTCTCTGTCTTTGGCAGCAATACTAGAGTCTGGCGTTTCCAGGCGTCTGGGAAGACGCCCTCGTCCAGACATCTTTGCATTACCTCCCTGGACATTTCGGGAGCCAGCAAAACAGGGCCACAACCAACCCTATTATCTCGCAGGAGGACCATTGTGATGCTGCTGTTTTGTAGTCCCGAGCACCACCAGGAATTTCGGCTTTTGTTTTTTGTATTTTCTAAGCACACTAACAAGACGGTTGCTCAGCCGTTCCTAACATGCACACTTAGATTTTTTTTACAGAAATCTGTAAAAGTTTACCGAATTCTCAACAGTTGAACGCCCAGTAATCCAATTTAACGGATTTTGGTTAAATTTTATCGAAATCGGGTAATTTTTTTACAGATAACTGTATAATTTCACCGAAATCCGTTAAATTGGATTACCGAACGTTCAGCTGTTGAGAATTCGGTAAAATTTTACAGATTTCTGTAAAAAAATCTAAGTGTGTGGAGAAAAGAGGCTGCTTTGATTGCATATGAAGAAGTAGCGCTGCAAATAGCATCAATTTCAGGGTTCGTTGAAGCTCTAAGATTATTGTACTTGCCTGAGCGACCAAGCTGGAAAGCCCCCTCACCATTCCCCCAAATACAGGAACGGAACGGTATGGATGGCAGGAACTGGCGGCAGGAGATGTTGAACTGCAATGCTCGACTGTTTCGGGTACGGTGACTGGTACTTGTGGAAACCGCCGTGATGATAAATGAAAATAACTAATATGCAAGCAACTTTCATCTGTATGACGACCATGGGTTGAAGTATCACTGCAAATGACATGGATTTCAGGGTTGGAAGAAGCTATAATTTTATTGTACTTGCCTGAGTGAGCAAGTTGGATTGCCCCTTCGTCAATTCCGTACACAGGAACGGTACGACTCGGAAGGCTGCAGCGGACTGCTGTTTATGTAGAACAGCATTGCTTGACTGTGACGGGTGGCTCGGGGGCATCCATTATGCTGTTTAACGTGCGTTTTGTTAGCTACAAACAGTAGTGATGGCTAACAGTGTTTATTGCGTTGCTATAGATGAGACAATCATCGAGGAAGTCCCCGTGTCGATTCTTGGCATTTTGGCAGATCCCCAAGAACCCCGCCCTGTGGCAGGTTTTCAAACTCCCTGAAGAATAAGAATACAGAAGGATCCTAATCTGCAAGCAAATCTGGACAGCTATATCTAGAATTTCTGTAGCAGTTTGCCAACAGTTGCTAGTTTTTGACAGATTTGCAACCTCCAACGAGCTCAAAATCGGAACGAGATGTGTAACGGTATCACGGGTTCGGGCCATGCAGAACGAGGTCATTTCAGACCAGGAGAATCGTTAGACTGCCGTTTCTCGAACAAATAATTTATTGAGCTGTTTGGTTTCCTGTAGCTCAATTCATCAAATGTCTCTCGGAAAGCATCTGACATAGCTACATCCTGCATTGTCATACAACATACATACATACATACAACTACATCATCTACATACAACAACCTGCATTGTCTTCATTGGGTTTTTCTTAATATACTCCAGCTGATCTATCTAATTGTCACAGAACCATAGCATGTTGTAATGCTTGGTCAAAAAGTTCACATTTGGACTTTTCAGACCAACGCATTTTAGATACGCTGATCGACAACAAAAACCATTACACTGAACTAAAGGGTGTCCACAGTTAAATTGCATCACTTTGAACTCGTCCTCAAAAACAAATCTCTCAACCGATTGTCGTGAAATATTCAGGGAAGAAAATACAGTGTATAATCTTGGTTTAAGTATTTTTATTTCACTGTATTTCTTTACCAAATCAAAAAGCCCGATCTTTCTTCTTAATACCACGCATAAGATTTTGAACAACGCTTGAACCGACATTTTTTTCCGCTTTTAACCATGACTTCAACATTTCCTGTTCTGTAGTGACAACTTTAGGATGCTTTCGAAGTTCGTGCTTCATTATAGCCCAATATTTTCCAATTGGCCGCAACTCTGGACAGTTTCGGGGATTAAGATCTTTCGCACGAAATTGACACCATTCGTCTTGTACCACTACAGAACATCCTTGGAGTAGTGACAAGAGGCTAGGTCCGGCCAAAAAATTGCAGGAACGTTGTGTGTTTTGAGAAACGGAAGCAATCGTTTTTTCAGGCATTCATTCATGTATACTTGACCATTTACAGTTGACGTTGTCACGAAAGGCTTGCTCCGTTTACCACACGAACAAATCCCCTGCCAAATCAAAAATTTCTTGGGGAACTTTGACACTTGCTGTTTCCTGAGAGACTCTGGAACATCGAACTTGTCTTTCGCAGTCACATACTGGTTTGCGAGAATTTGTTCAAAGTCCGCTTTTACGTGTGTTTCATCGTCCATGATGCAGCAGTGTGGTTTCGTCAACATTTGTGTGTACAGCTTACGCGCACGTGTTTTAGCTGTCCTATTCTGTTTTTCATTGTGGTTTGGAGCTTTTTGCACGAAACTTTTGGTCAAGTTTTTCGCGACATCCCGAACGGAACAGTTGGGTTTGCGTTTAAAGGCAGCAACCACTCACTTGTGATCCTTCACACAGTACGGAACACTTTTTCTACCACTCACCTTCTTCCGATCGACAGTTAAACGTTCCCCAAAACGTTTTATGACACGAGACACTGTAGACTGGTGAATTTTCAACATCTTTCCGTTGGCTCGGTGCGAAAGAAGTGGGTTGTTGAGGTGCGTGTGCAAAATGTTCTCACACACTTGCTGTTCCGTCGACTCCAATTTCGAAACTGCGGCACATTTCACAATGAAACTCACGCAGTGTAAACAATACACGTTGAAGTCATTTCACCCAAAATTTCGTTGAAATCAACCCAAAGGGCGAAATGTTACAGCTTATTGAAAGTGATGCAATTTAACTGTGGACACCCTTTACTTTGATAAAACTACCATAAAACATTAATAAAACCAATTTGCATTTGCATTGTCACTTATACATAATTCCAAATGAAAAAAGTTGGCAATAACTGAGAACCGTGACTGGTCATTTATGCTCATGCTCCAATTTATGCGACCTCGGGGTGCAGAGCTTTTTTTTCCTTTTTTTTGTTGAGAGCCCAAACTGAGGATATGACTCATCTCACAAACTTAACCCGCCCTATTTCTCAATCATTGCTTTTTCCACAAGCTCGTAGCACATAAACAGTAGGAAACAATCAATCTTGCTTAAAGCTTTACTCTAACGTGCAATGCAGTCGTTGTCGTCGTCGGCAGCGGAGAAAAACGAAGTAGACACATGCAGCAAACAAAAGGCAACCTGTCCCATGGCACACGTCTATAATTTTGTAAGCCAAGGAACGGGGGCCCTTTTTGGGGAAAAAAAACCCCCCCGTGGGTTTATATTTTGTGGATAGAAGGGGGGGAAAAGTTGTGGGAAAAAAAAAAAAAAGGGGAGGGGGGGGGGTGTTCCCAAGTAACAATTTCAGTTCTATTCCAGCCGTATAGCACTCCTCCCGGCTTTGTTGATGACACTACATTCAAAACTGTTTTATCCACCAACACCTCCTCTATGCTTCTTTAAAGCCGAAATGTGTACAAAGTGGCCCACTCTATAGACGGTTGTGAAAACAATTTAATAAAACCTTTCTAAGACCATAAAGATTTTGAAAATGTTCTAGTGAAAGCTGTTATGACCACTTGAGAACCATCATAAAACCTATTGGCCGCCATCAAAACCAGCATAGGGCTGAATGGCCACAGCTGTCAAACTTCACGGCGATATCGTGGTTGGTTTTTGTTGTTTTGCTTTGTTGCTCTTCTGATTCATTCAACAGTAAATAATAGCTAAGAAAAAAGTTCTACTGTTGCGGGAAATTATGATTGATAGCAAAATATACAAAAGAAATTGAGTTTTGTTTTATAGCGTATCATGCTCCAAATCATATGCGCATTAAATTTTATGGTGAATATTGGCACGATAAGAGCTGAAAATTAATGCGCCTTGGAAATTATGCGAGTTTACAACAACAAAAACCAAAATTGAAAGAAATATATTCGGTAAATTAATCATGAAACTCCTGAAAATTGATAGAATTCAATAAGGTTATCTAAACGAATACCAAAGTTTGTCTCAGATCTACAGTTCAATTGTATTACATTTAAAATTTGGTGTATTTATTTTTTCACATTTCAATTATTTCATATATTTCAATATGGCGATTGCAAGAAATCACAGTTTTGCCAAAAAAAAAGCCAATTTATCTTAGCAATGGCTACTATAGAACTATCTGGTCGCTTGGTAGCTTTCCTCAATGCCAGTTAGCCGTTTAATGCATTTACTGGAGGCAAAATGGTTTTAAAATGCTTTTTCAACTGACCATAATAAGATAATATGAATGAGTCATAAAACGGCATTTCAAAACAGCATTTTATGAGTTAATAAAGTCAAAATAAAACCTTTGATAAGAGTAAAAGGAATTTTAGAAGTCAAGGGTTTAAGATCGTTGTAAAGAAGCTGTGTAGGTTCTTATAAACCTGACTAAAATTTGAAACCTATTGGCATCTCTTGCTGCCATAATAAAGCCGAATTGATTTCTAGTGGCTTTCATAAAACTTTAATAAAACTTAATAAAGCTAGATGGTTTTGGCAATGTTACTTGGGGTATTTCATAAGCACATTTCTGTATGGTTTATCACCTTTTTCAAGCCCGATTAAACGAAAATCGTACTTGTTCCCAGCACAGATTATAAAGACGTATAATGTCGATGTACATTACCATACTAGCAGAGGAGCAGCTTTTTTTTTTTAAATTGTCGATGCAATAGAAATATTTTGAGTTCTAATCCACACACTCCAAATTGTTATACACATCTGAAACATGAGTGACTACAGCCTTGGCAGACGATACCTAAAATGTTCATCATGGTTGTTTGATCAGGACATTTCAGTTAATATTACCGTCTGACATGGATATGTTGACGGTGCACTTCTCAGTAGCCGGCGAGGGATAACATATTGTTACAAGTTGTCACCGTCTTGAGACAGGTCCAACAGATTGCCACTGCTTCATAGTTGAACCTGGTGAATGAATCTCCGTCTGGCACTCAATTCGAAATAAATGCAAGCATTCTATTATCATCCTATGTAGTCTGTGTCGAGTAGTATAATGCTGTTATGATAAAAAGGTGATAATCTCTCAATTCTCATCTTACTCTATCGCACATCAAGCCAGAGTGGAGGCACTTTTTCACTAGCTTATGTGTAAGTCATGATCACTACCACTCGACAAAACCCCCACACCCACCTGGTAATGGCGCATTCATTGTTATTTACAACCGGTGACGGGCAGCAGCGCCACGTAACGAAGGTGTGTAACTACACACGTGCGAAATTCAATCATATGAAGTGGCGATCAATCATACAAACTTGCACCATCTGACTCCAATGTTGCTTCACCAGCAGAGGAACGCCATCGTATCTCCGAACAACACTGTCTGTTGATATGTGAAAAGAGAAGCTTTCAGCATTGATCATTTCCATTTATGTGTTTACTCTCAGGTGAAATCAAGCTGTTTTATGTGTGTGACGAGTCACGCAAATGTATTTTGCAAGTTTCCATGCACCCAGCGCTGAGTACTTTCTAAAAATATAATCTTATTTCATTAATAGATGGAGTACTCTCATTGGATGAGTAATCCCACATATTATCGAAACTGGGTAAAATGTCTGGTGAAAGAACCCAGCGCTGGGTAAATGATTCTTTCCGTTTGTGCTTACAGGAAAATTTACCAGTCGGGATTGCCGAAAAAAAAGTCTATACATAACCACGCAAGTGACATTTTTAGTCATGTAAAGTTTTTCACCCCTTCATTTACAAAACCTCAAGCTAAAGGGTGTACGGAATCAAATTGCGACACACACAAATATTCGGCAAATTTCGCCCGTTCAACCAATCATCTTCAAACTTTTAGGGAGTAAAATAAAACAAGTTATGAATATTTTCCTATGTTTGTTTTATTCGATTTCAATTCCATATCCAAATGCAGAAATCTTCTTCTTTACACAACTCATAAGGTCCTGTACAACATTTGGACTAACTTTTTTGCGTTGCAATCCATTTTTTCTTCATATCTTCCTCCGATTTCACTTCCTTAGGATGTTTTCGAAGTGCCTGCTTCATGATGGCCTAGTTCTTTTCAATTGGCCGCAGTTCCGGTGCGTTTGGGGGGTTGAGATGCTTCGGCACGAAATTGACCTCCTTAGCCTTGTATCACTCCAAAACCTCTTTCGAGTAATGGCACGAGGCTAAATCCGGCCAGAAAAATCGTAAGACCATCGTTTGACCTCAGAAGAGGAAGTAGACGCTTTTGGAGGCATTCATTTAGGTACACCTGCCCATTGACCGTTCCAGTTGTCACGAATGGGGTGCTCCGCTTTCCACACGAGCAAATTGCTTGCCAAATCATATATTTTTTGGCAAACTTTGACATCTTCTGCAGGACGTTAGAACCTCAGGGACATCGAATTTATGGTGAGCAGTGAAAAACTGGAGCCCCGGAAGCTGCCGGAAGTCTGCTTTTACATACGTCTCATCAATGTAGTTTCGTCAGCATCTGGGTGTAGAGCTTCCGTGCACGTGTTTTACCTACCGTATTCTGCCGTTCATCGCGATTAGGCGCCTTTTGGACTTTGTACGTGTGTAGTCCTTCACGTTTTTTTCGCATCTTGCACGAAAGTTTTGGTTAGATTCAGTTTCTCCGCCACATCTCGAACTGAACTGTTGGGATTTTTCTTGTAAGCTTGAACTACCCACTCCGTAACACTATACGGAGATCCATTTTTGCTACTTTTTCGTTCCAATCGATGGTCAAACGTTCGTGGTACCGATTTAAAACACGAAACGCCGTAGAATATACCATAAAAAGTTACAGCCATTTAAAAGTGGTGCAATCTCATTCCGTACAACCTTTAGAAATGCTATAACCAACAATCAATGTGCAACTAGTGATTTGAAAATGGGCCGGTGGAAAACCCCAGCGAAGAAACCCCAGCCCGGATTTTTTTTTTTTTTTTTTTTTTTTTTTTTTTTTCAAAGAATGTAAATAATTAAAACATACTTATACTTGTTTTTATTCATGCCTTTTCTGGTATAGTTATGGATTCGTCTTCTTTCACAAAGAATACTGATTGTCAGAATCAAAAAAACCATAGCTAAAATTGAAAAGTTGCGTTAGTGCTTTTACGTAGAGAGCGGTTTACTTTCGCAACAAAAACAAACTGTCAATTTTCCAGCTTCGTACATTTAAAAGTTGTCAAATCGAAACCGTGGCATCGTTGAAAATGAAAGCAACTTATTTTTATTCCAAAATAAACTTTCAACGAGAAAGTATCGTGTGATAAAAATAAAAATATGCCATTTGTATTGAAATAAAAAATAGTTTTAACATTAAAAAGTTAATTTTTCAGATTAATTGTAGAATTATCAAACCTAAAGCGAGGCATGAAAGCAGATTATTTTTATTCCAAAATGTACTTTCAAGATGGAAGTGTCGTGCAATTAAAATAAAAGTATGAAATAAAAATTATTTTAACACAAAAAGGGTTTTTGTTTAGAAGAATCTTTATAACTTTCACAGCTTGCCTCAGACAAACTCCAGGTAAAGGGTGTTTCGATCAAAATTTAGTCGACTTAAACTTGACGCATTTCCTTTCATCGTGCATCAAAAAAATTTGCACACCCCTCATTTTGAAGATATGTGCGTGTAGCATCATGCCTCTATTTTGATTTTGAGATTAGCACTTCAGTTATCAAAATGTCGTCGAAGGAAGAGAAGCAACGCATCAAAATTTTGCACGTGCATGGCGAAAATCCAAACTACTCTCACGGCAAGTTGGCGAAATTGTTGAATGTGGCTAAATCAACTGTTACCAACGTATTAAAAGTGTTCGGTGAACGTTTGTCGACAGCCAGAAAAGCTGGATCGAGGGGAAATCGAAAGCCGGAGGCCACAGCGACGACAAAAAAAGTTGCCCGCTGTTTCGAGCGGAACCCCAACCTCTCCGTCCGAGATGTCGCAAAGAAGCTGGGAGTGGCGCCTTCAACCGTGGATAGAGCTAAAAAACGAGCTGGACTGTCGACTTACAAGAAAGTGGTGACTCCCAATCGCGACGATAAACAAAACACGTTGGCCAAAGCACGATCGCGAAAGTTGTACACGATGATGCTGACGAAGTTTCATTGCGTGGTACAGGACGATGAAGCTTACGGCAACCGGACGGGGAAAGGTGGCAGATATTTTCAAGCACATTAAACTGTCAAAGTTCACGAAGAAATATCTGGTGTGGCAGGCCATCTGTACCTGTGGCTTGAAGAGCAACGTTAACATTGGGACCGGAACCGTCAACCAGGAAATTTATCTGAGCGAGTGCCTACAAAAACGTCTACTGCCTTTCCTGAAGCGACACAATTGTTCCGTTCTATTATGGCCGGATTTGGCATCTTGCCATTACGGAAAAAAGGCCATGGAGTGGTATGCTGCCAACAACGTTCAAGTGGTGCCCAAGGACAAGAACCCTCCCAACACGCCAGAGCTCCGCCCCATCGAACAATATTGGGCCATCGTCAAGCGGAACCTTAAGAAAACTCAAAAAGCTTTTGTGAGTGAGAAACAATTCAAGGCAAACTGACGTTCTGCGGTGAATAAAGTGGACAAGGAGACTGTATAAAATCTTATGGCAGGTGTTAAACGAAAGACCCGGCAATTTGCATTCGGTAAAAAGGAAGCTTAGCTGTATATTTCTCCTGTCTTCTGTATTAACTGAACTTGAAAAAAAAAATTGACTTATTAATAAAATCTTTGATCGACTCACACACATTACTGTTTACTGACCAAATTTTGATCGGAACACCCTTTAGTCTGTCTGACCGATTCTTTGTAGCACATAATTGCTAAGGATTCTTATATGTAAGTCGTATAATGTCAATCGTCCATCCTCACGCAGTTCTGACAACAACTCGGCAAAAAGGTTCTCCGGAGGTACTTACAAATCACGAACGAATTCCTTCAATGTTTGTTTCATGCGCAGTCAAATGTGATCGACCAGCGATTGAAGCGTATCTATCGGATTCGATTATCACCCTTCGCCTGGAATAAATTGCGGAACAACTGAAATCGAAAACACAGCTGACGTACTATTTTTTACACGAGCAAACCATTTTCCTTGCAATTTTCACCCAACGCGTAAGAAAGTGGACGGGAGCAACAAAGAACGCAGTAGATGCGTACGCGGGCAACATTGAAAAATTGCAAACGACGACGGCGACGGCGACGACTTGCTTTGTGTTGGTGGATTTGACAGTTCCACAAATATACCCGGTTTTTTATTGTAAGAGTTTTGCTCTAATGGGTATTTTTTTACCCATTGCATGATTAAGGAATTCCCCCATTTCATGACAGGTATTCTGAGAAAAATTTCATCGTTGTACCGACAATTAAATCATGGTCAGGATGACTATCGCATATAATGGTTTCAATAACCATGAAAATGGTCGAATTCACCACGTTCATGGCATTTTTGTCTATGATCATGGTAACAAGGACTATTCCGACATTATGGAAAATGTCGCATCAACTATTTTCAATGGTAGTTTTGACCATGATCATAGTCGGTTCAAAATCACTATACTGCAATAGTCATCCTAACCCCCAATAATGGTAAAATTGACTATCAAATTCCTCTCTGTGTAGGCATGCTATTTGAAAATGGGTGTTTTTCTACCCATAAATGGGTTTTCGCAAACAACCGTGTAGGGTATTAGGATAAGTGACCTTGAACGCACGCACACTAAAACGCCGTTTAGATCAAAGGAGTGCAAGTAACAAGGAAAATCTTTTGGAGGAATACAAACCATCATTCCTCTGCATGTGCCAGAAAGGGTGAGGTGATTAAACGTCAAAAAGCCTAATTCACGGTACACTCCCGTTTAATTTTACTCAATTTTTGATGACAATTGTATACTATCTCTTTTTCTCTCATGGAAATGTTACTCAATTTTCGTAAAACGTGGATCTACTCATAGATAGAGTAACATTTCCGTGAGAGAAAAAGAGATGGTATACAATTGTAATAAAAAATTGAGTAAAAAAACGGGCGTGTAGGGATAAATGTTTTGCAGGATCGTGCTACAACATACGCCCAAGTCAAATAACCCAACTTTTGCGGCCCAAAAAGGGGTTATTTTTAAGATTTTTTTTAAAGATAACCATAAATGTATGACAAAAATGTAATACATATGTTTATTCTGCCCTTTTCCGGCTACAAATTAATTTTTTGGCCTTCTTTGGGCAACTCCTACGGCCGCTACATCAGGTGCAGCGTGGCACCTTCGGTGGAAACCTGCTGCTCGGTGGACATCATAAAGGTCGCACCGTGGAAGCTTGAACAAAATTGATACTTTTTACTAAATCTTCGATAAATTTCCTGTCATCGTACGTAAGAATTTTCCATTCTGTCGAAAAACGAAAAGTTCACAACGTTTTGAAAAAATTAAACCAGGTTTTCGGACGCAAAAAAAAAGACATAAAAGCTTGCACCGAAGAGCCAATTTTAAAGATAAGAAATAACGGCTATGTTTTTGAGTTAAGATGTCGCCAACTTTGAAAACATGGTTTCGAGATAATCGCGTTTGAAGTTTTAAGTCCAATTTTTAATCAAATTCGTCTACATACCTTCAGTTTGCTATGCCGGGACCATAAAAAATCCCTTCGACAACTCGTTCCTCGAGTTCTTGCCAACTCCTGGCCGCCAATATGCTTCTACTGGCCTCCTTCGCGCCCTCCGACAACCACGCTTTAGCGCGATCGACGCGCTTGCTGTCGGCGTTCGCGCAAAAGGAATGGCAGGTCATCCCGATGTCCAGCTGCAGCACTCTCATACATTTGAGAATCCCGTTCAATCCCTAGTTGAAATTGAAGGCCGTCAAATTTGAAGCAATTTCAACAACTTACTTACCGCCGTAAATAGTTTTTGGAGACAGCGCCCGGATGCTAACGTTAAAGCTTTCATTGGCGTTTTGCGAATATCCGTCGAGACAACGTTCAAGTAGTTCATCGTGACGCAGATCTTGATAGACAGGAAGTATGGCTGTGTATTTCCTTTTCCATAGCTGGTTTGTGTTTGTTGTTGGTGAGCTCGCCGTTGAATTTTACCTTCTGCCATGTGTACCAGGAATCCTCTCCTTCCGAGCAGCCGTCATGTTGTGGTTCTTCATCCGTGGATATCTTGTGGTGCAATGTTGCCATCAGTTCCCTCTTCATATCCGCTGTCGATGCCGAGTTCCTCTTGATAGCAAGTGAGCTCATCTATTAATTTTCCGGTCAATTTTCCCTTGCCACTTAGTCTTTTGGTCTTCTTTACTAGCTGACGAAGTCGGCTGCTCATTCGCTTTTGAACGTGATCGACGCACTCCTTTTTGCGCACGACCAAGTCCTCGTATGGCTGTGAATCCAGGATCGCCTTGAAGGTGTTAGTATCACCGTCTCCGATATACTGACTATACACTGCTTCGATGGACTGTACTGACTGTTTTTTTTCTTCTTTATTTTACGTCGGCCTATTTCCTCACATGGTGACAATCACCGACGCCAGGAAGATGACTCCACCACCTGGACCCTACCGAACGACTCATGAATATGAGCCGGGACCAACGGCTTTACTTCCCTTCCGAAGGAAGACGTGACCAGATTTTTTCGCCTCAGAAAAACCACCGACGTCGACTGGGATTGAACCCAGACCCACTGGGGTGCCAAGTAGCAGTCACGCATACCACTACACCACCGACGCCGGCGACTGTACTGACTGTACACTGCTTCGCTTTTTGGCTTGTCACTTTGAAACGGAGTGTCTCATGAACTTCGGGTAAAGTTTACGTTAAAGTAGAAACCCCAATTTTTTAAACCAAAAGAATTTTTTTTTAAACTTCCAGAGTGTACTACCACAGACTAACTCTAAGACAAGTAGGTCCCGAACAAATACGATTTTTTTCTTGGCTCAGTCAGTACTAGCATATCGGTCCCAAGCTCGGTCCCAAGCTTAATAATACGCCCCTAATAATGAACTCACACGAACACTCTCTCAAATATTCTGTCAAAATAACACAGCAAATCAAAACAAAGGCGCAAATATGTAAAGTTAGGTGCAGGCTTCAAGGTGTACTTCGGACCAAGGGGTTCTACAACAGTGAACCAATTTCAAATCGCTAGTTGCCCATTGATTGTTGGTACTACCCTCTTAAAGTTCGGTCCAGTAAGAATCCGGAATCACTAATTGTGTTGCAGCGGCACGGAAAGTGACCACTGCAAGAGTTCTTTTACAGCGGTTTATTAACCTAGGCGCCCACTTTCTGTGGAATAAATTTCACGGTGTTTCGTGCAGTGAGTCAAAAGTTATTCCAGATGGATGCCGAGAGGAGAGAAAAAATTCTGCACACCCTCGTTGATAATCCAACGTGGTCTGCAATAAAAATCGCAATATCGTTGAAAATCGCCAAATCAACCGTGTATGATGTGCTCAAACGTTCCAGGGAGCGAAAGAGCGTGGATCGAGTGCCTCAAGGTAAGCGTCGTAGTGGAACATATGACCGCAAGCTAAACCAGAAGGTGTTGAGAACGGTCAGAGCAAACCCTGGACTATCAGATAATGAAATCGCACAAAAATACGCTGCTGCTCGCAGTACCGTTCGAAGAATTCGTTTGCGAGCAGGATATCGTTCTTATCGAGCCAGCAAGCAACCAAACAGAACGTTGAAGCAAAGTTTCGTCACCAAAACTCGAGCTCGGAAATTGTACCAGCAGGTTTTGAAGAAGTACCAAGGATGCCTGCTCATCGACGATGAAACCTACGTCAAAATGGTTTTCGGTCAGCTTCCTGGCCAAAAATTCTACATGGTGACGGCACGAGGAGATGTTCCTGCGAAGTTTAAGTTTGCTTTTATGGACAAATTTTCCAAAAAAAACTGATGATTTGGCAAGGGATATGCAGCTGCGGAGCAAAGACCAAAGTGTTCGTGACGAGTAAGATGATGGACTCGATGCTGTACAAGGAAGAATGCCTCAAAAACCACGTACTACCTTTCATTAAAGCTCATAAAGGTCCCGTGAAGTTTTGGCCAGATTTGTCGAGTTGCCTCTACAGCCGGGAAGTCATGCAGGGGTACCGCGATAATAACGTAGATTTCATCGATAAAAACATAAATCTACACAACTGCCCGCAGTTCCGACCCATCGAGAGATTTTGGGCAATAATGAAGCAGAAGCTTAAGAAAAGTGGAAAAACGGCTCGAGACGCGACTCAGATAACCAAAATGTGGAACAAATATGCCAAGGAAGTTGACACCGGAGGTGTGCAGCGTTTGATGCGAGGAATA
Organism: Aedes koreicus; assembly: GCA_024533555.2. Taxonomy (NCBI): domain Eukaryota; kingdom Metazoa; phylum Arthropoda; class Insecta; order Diptera; family Culicidae; genus Aedes; species Aedes koreicus. The sequence continues at coordinate 148,260 of JAHHFK020000257.1, forward strand.
AAGAAGAAAGTGCGAATTTTCATTGGAAAAGAAGAGAAATGATTTGCATTGATATTTTTTTCTTAAAGTACCTTTGTTTTGATGTATTAAACTTATTTGTTCGTCAATCCGTTACCGAGATACAGATGATTTTATTATTTCGGATTCTAAATGGACATAGCTTTAAGATCCGGACTACTCGGGGGCCACAAATCTTTTGACGAACAGTTTGATGTTTCCCAGCATCCATCGTTGGGTCCGATTTGATGCTTGACATGGCACTCCATCCTTTTCTAGGACAACATATTGATTCTCATAGAAGTTGGCCTCCGGCAAGGGAAGCGCCTGTTCGTTTAAAATACTGATACTTCGGTATTGATTTTAACACCACCATCAATGAAAACAGGCGGCATTTTCAAACCGTTGGACGCCAGCAAGCCAAACATCATGACACCAGCCGGATGTTTGGAAATTAAACTTCACTTTTTCCGGAAAATCCTCAAGTATTTTCGGTGAAATGAACTGGTATGTGCGGCTGTTGTACAAAGCATCGATGCTGAACAGTTTTTCGTTGGAGAACACGATTATCAGTTTTTCTTTCTTGAACAAAGAAAGCAATCTCTTCGAAAGAGTCACTCGTTACCCGCTTCTCAATCAAGTTGCGTTTTACTCTAGCTCTGGAAGATGAGTGCAAGTTTTCTTCCGTTATTATTTGCATGGATTTATCAGAAATGTTGGCATGCTTGGCAAGTTTCCTGATCAAACGTGCGTGCATTCTTTGTGGGATCTGACATTTCTGCTTTTTAAATTCACGCTAAGGATGCATTGTATTTTCCTCATAAAATGATAATTTTCGCAACTTCTGGTTATTTAATTAAGTAAAGTAGCCCGTTATTCTACACTGCTGCATGATGAAAAACAGGCCATTATCTTCATAAATTTGATTTGAAAATATAACCAAATTTCCGAAGAGCAAATCAGAAAATTGCTTTTCATTACTGATAGATGCTATTTCGCCCAGTAACTAATGATAAACAACAAACTGAATTCAATATTGCCCATCAAGCATCCAAAACATATCTTCCCGAGTCCCAGAAGCATAAAAACAAATAATCAGAAATCATTTAATATCGCAAAAACTTCCGCAGGGCCTAATAGAACTGACATAAATCGACCCAGGACGATGAACTTGATCGGATGAGCAAATAGGGAAGCAATACAAATTAACTCACTGACCATAATGTTTACACTCCATCCGGCTTTTACTGATTGCACACCATTAAATATGTTTGCTCATTAAATGACCATCTATGAGTCTCGGTGACTGCTGCCGCTTAGTAGAATGACCACAATTTTGCGCCACATATTGGGTTGAGTATAATATCAAGGTTTTAATTAAAACGACATTAAAAGCACGCCTAATGTTATTGATGGATTGACGATATTCACATGTAATGTAAATGTATTTTATTTATCGCAAACATTAGTTCTTTCGTCAATCCACGATAACCGAATTTATGGAAAATCTGGTATGTTGATTAATCGTTATAACCAAAAAGTCACAGAGCATTAATGTTTATAATATTCTGCCAGCATATCCAAACAGGAAAACTACTGCCAGTAGGTCGGGGTCTGGAAAATTGTGCAGCCTAAGCGATCCCAAGGTAAAGCATCAGTTTAAGACACCAATTGCCAATAAAGTTGCCAACAAAAGAGCTCTGGGCAGAAAGTTTAACCAACAATCAATATGCAACTAGCGATTTGAAATTGGTTCACTGTTGTAGAACCCCTTGGTCCGAAGTACACCTTGAAGCCAGCACCTAACTATACATATTTGCGCCTTTGTTTTGATTTGCTGTGTTATTTTGACAGAATATTTGAGAGTGTGTTCGTGTGAGTTCATTATTAGGGGCGTATTATTAAGCTTGGGACCGATGTGCTAGTACTGACTGAGCCAAGAAAAAAATCGTATTTGTTCGGGACCTACTGGTCTTAGAGTTAGTCTATGGTTTAACTCCGATGGACAAACAGTGCAAACTTATTTAGCCGCGATGGGAATTGAGAAAAAAAAGAAGAGAAAAGCGAAACCAGGTGTTTCGGAGGACCAAGCAGCTACGCATAAGGGTTGCTTGAAAACGGTAGTTCGAAAAGTGTACACTCAAAACTAACATTGGAATTTGCCGACACCTGTTTGCCTTTGTAATTTTGCACTTACGTTGCATATATATGATAATAATAGGTAGGGTAGATCTAAGAATAATATTGAAGCAGTGTGCTACACAATTGAATGGTAGAACTAGTCTCAACCAAATTACAACAAAACCTTATAATCAATGAAACCTTTATGAAGCAAAAGGTGTGATGTGGTGTGATGTGATAAGAACCCACCATCAGTGCAAAGATTACCTAATTCTTCAGGACTATCCTCAGCAGGTTGCCACCTAGTCTACAATCCGAACACTTAATTTCGAGCCATCCAGCGTTGCACGCATACATGATCTGCCACAGCTCATTTCTTTTCACTGAATCGTACGCTGCCTTGAAATCAATAAACAGATGCTGATTCTGCAAGTTATACTCCCGTAATTCATCTAAGATCATTCGCAAGGTGAACATCTGATCCGTTGTTGATCGGCCCTCACGAAAACCAGCCTAGTATTCGCCGACAAAGGACTCCTCAGTTGGTTAAACAGGATGCGTGACAGTTATTTTGTACGCCGAATTCAGCATCCAGTGATTCCTCTATAATTGGCGCACTCCAGTCTGTGCCCTTTCTTGTAGATCTGGCATATGATGCCATCTAACCAACCGGTAGGCATTTCTTCGTTCTCCTATACCTGCAGAAGTACTCAATGGATCGTTTGGTGAAGCTGTTCACCTCCGTGCTTGAGAAGCTCGACCGGAATCTCGTCCTTCCCCGCAGCCTTGCAGTTTTTCAGCTCACTAATAGCCTTTTTAACCTCTCCTATGGTCGATGGGTCCACAGCTTGTCCATCATCATCTACTTCATCCTGTTTTTTGCTACATTCCCATTTTCTCCGTTCACCTGCTCGAAATGCTACTGGATAACCACGCCCAAATCTTAGCAACAACTATCTATTTCGGTCTATTTGGGAGCAGGCTTCACCACTTGGGTGTCGACAGGTGTATTTGCGGATATTCTTACGAGCAAAGTAGGTACTGCTGATTGCCATCCCTCTAGCAGCAGCGAAGGTGACAAGCCGCAGGCCGTTATCATTGGTGTTGGAATGAGAGCGCTCCGGTCCAATGATGGGTCAGAAGAAGTTTTCTTTCCCGATCTGGGCATTAGCGTCTCTGATGACTATCTTTATATCCTATTTTGGGCACTCCGTAGGCCTTATCTAGGCTCTCATAGAACTCGTCCTTCATGTCATCGGGTTTATCGTTCGTTGGCGCATATATGCTGATCAGACAGTAGTTGAAGAGCTTGTCCTTCATTCTAAGCACACCTATTCGGTCGCTTATTGGTTTCCACCGAATAATTCGCTTAAACTGCCAACTCCATGTTCTCTGTCACCGCCGTTGTAGTAGATATCGTATTTGAATGAATGTTGGAGATGGAATCTACCGCTAGGAATTCGCGTTCTCCTGTTTTGGGCCAGCGTATCTCTAGCTGCCACATTAACGCCGACAGTTCACGAGCGAGGAGCCTAAAACGCGCGGGTTCATTCAAAGTTCTAACGATCCAAGATCCAACTTTCCAATCGTTGTTCTTTGTCCGTTGCTGGGTCTACCTTTGCCTTTCGGGGTCGGTAAAGTCTTCGGTAGGCTACCTAACCAGGATTGCGCTACCTACATTATGCTAGATGGGCTCCCTCCTCAATGCTGCCAAGATACAGCATTGTCCGCTTGTTTTTTACGTGATGACCGCGGTCATAGCCATCACAACCATCCACGCTTTATCAGGGCTTTGGACCTGTAGCACTGATTCTCAATAGTTTCAATTTCTTTCGGAGATGCTACTATAGTGAGCCGTCATGCACTAGTGCCTTACTGTTGGCTTTCTTAGCTTGAAGACATGTCCACTTCATTGTCTGTTGGACGAACTGGGCGGAAAAATTGGCCTTCTTGGCCACGTCCCGAATCGAGTAGTTCAGATTGCGCTTGAAGTAATCCTTCACCGTCTTTGCCCTTCACGGAGTCGATCTTCTTCGCTTTTCTCCCGCTGTTAACTCGCCGCTGGGTCTTCTGGGTGTCGATTCTCAACTGTTTCGTGATCCACCTTTGGGGCTGGATCAGATTTTCCACGACCGCGCTCATATTTTTTTTGTCGAAGCACTTCTTGCTTGGAAGCTATCTCGATAACCACTTAACAGATTGTGACGAAATTTGGCACACGTAAACATTACACTTCAAACTAGTTTTACTCAACATTTCATCATTTTTACGCATACCCTAAAAAGTAATACACACAAGAAAGTGATGTACTTTTTCGAGTACAATATTAATTGACCTAAAATCATATAATAAAAAAAAATCATTTAAAAAAAAATAATAGCATAGTATGGCATGGTATTTTCCGACCACACACAATCCTGCGTTGGCTGTTGTAGAGACGATGGAAGCGCCAGAAGAACTGCTTTGGGTGTGACAGGCTCTTCATCCATCAATCTCTTTGCACAACACCTGGCCAGGTTTTTATGATCAGCAAGGGATGGGTGGGAAGTGTTGATTAGATGTCTACTTAAGAAGATGCAGGCACAGACACAGAGTCATACGCTCATACACATACACACATACAGGCACACAGACTCTCACACACATGCACACACACGCACACTCACACTTACACTCACATATTCACATATTCATGGTTTGTAAATACCTTTACACACTTAGAAAATTTTACAGTTCGTATTTAACGGATTTCGGTAAAATTTGACAAGTTCCGGTAATTTTTTGACCGGAATACTGTAAAATTCACCGATATCCGGAGAATCGAATTACCGAACGTTCAGCTGTTGAAAGTTCAGTAAAAAATTACCGAATTCTGTAAAATTTTCCAAGTGTGTAGATTGAACCAAACGGTATCATTAAAAAAATAAAATAATGTTCATTAAATGCTTAAAAAGTTATGAGTAATTTACGCAATTAATTTAATGTTTATTCAGTTGATAATTATTTTTGTATATAACACAAAAATATAATTAAAATAAATAGTTTCAGAATGACAGCTTTCTTAACTGTGAAATTATTTTATATAAAATACATAATTAAATTTTTTTAATTTTTATGTGTTAAAATATGCTAAGTAAGTGTTGAAAAGATTCAATAAAAATTTATATATAATGAAATAATAATTTGAATAAATAATATGAAATAGTTAAGAGCTTCTTAGTTTTAAACAAATTACACATAGTGCCTAAATTTAAATTTTTAGATTTTCTTTGCGATGAAAAAATAAATTTAATATAAATTATTATATTTATTTATTTTAAAATTTTAATAATATTTTATGTATCTAATAAAAAATAATAAAACATATTTTAAATAGGGTACCTTCCTAAATTAACCAAAAACCAGTTAATTCAATTTTAAGACTTCCGTACTTGTGAAATTATGAATAGTCAGGTATGTAGTTAACAAAATGTATTTGAATTTGATTTGAAGAATTCTTATAAATAGCAGTCCTTCTTCATTTTCAGAGAAACGAAATTTAATTTTAAAATTCTGAATATATTAAATATATGAAATAATTAATTTCACATAAATAAGTGTAATAAAATACATAAATTTAACTATACAGTATCAAAAAGTTATCATTTCTTATTTCAAATATATTAAAATTTGACTTCTATTTTTTTAAATTTTAAGATTCTTAAAATTTGTAAGAATCAACAAAATATATGTGATTTCAATTTTTATAATATTGTTTTAAATATAAATAGTTCTGATTATAATTAATAACTTAGATTCATATTAAGAATGTTTAAATCTGCAAACTTTGTATCTAACACATTTTAATTTACAAATAGTAACTTAGAATGACTATTGTGATAGTAACGACTAATAATCCTCAGACTAATCATCAGAGTACAGAGATATGCGGAATTTCAATCCGACGGTGTGGCAACGGTGTTCGTTTTGTTTACAAAGGCTGCCAATACTTCCTCAGAGTAAAATGTTACAGCTTTTTGCGTGAATTTGTCGTCGTCAGCTTCCAGTGTTGTTTACATTTATAACGTCCAAGTGGTTTAATATGAGTATTTATAAAATTATCAATTATGAAGTGTATTGCAAAATTTTGCACTGACTGCGTAGGTGTTAAATCATCGAATTGCGTCAATATGAACTTTTTCCGATGTCCTAAGAATGCCGAACACTGAAAAAAAATGGCTGATGTTCTGTGGCTTAGCACCGGATTTTCCCCTCGTAGATTATATGCGTCTGTGTAGTGTATGTGATTGTGAAAGCCATTTGGTGGTTTCCTGTTAACTTTATTTTTTTCAGTGCCATTTCGAGCATAACTGCGTTGTGCTTTTTGCGAAAGAAGGTGGCAAAATCTTGAAAATTCCTGAAGCTATCCCGGTTTACCAGGTTTCTAAAACAAGAGCATACGGATAATCTTCGGCATCATCCAAACACGGCACCAGTGAAGTGAATTGTCTAAAGTGAAAAATAGTGTACAATATAAATTCAACTTTATTTTCTTCAAAACAAAAAAAAAAAAAAAAAAAAAAAACCTAGGTGGGTTTTTTTTTAGTTTTTTTTTTTTTTGGGGGCGGGGGGGTGGTTGGTTGGGTTTGAATTGAAAAAACTCGTTTTTTTTTTAATTTTTTTTTTCACAAAAATATTAGTTTAATTAAATATTAGGGGAGAGGGAAAAAAAAAGGCAAGGAGAAAAGGGGAAACACGGCCATCATGTGACGACGAAAAAACAGGCCATCTCATTGTCACGAAAAGAAATGAACTATCATGAGCTTTTTTGTCAATCTCACACCATCACGCAGTTATGAGATTTTATCTCATACGATTTTGTTTCACAAATTTCTAATTAATTTACTTGAAATTAGCCAAGCAATAATATGCTATCGATACAGTGGAAATTTTATTTGAAGTTTTGTGATGAAACTTACAATTATATCAATAAATGCGCTTGCAATAGCGATGAAACAAACACTGTAACTTGCTGTCATGACGAAAATATCGACGAGATTTAGAAGAAAATCTTCGTCATCGTTTTCTCGGCCGATGAGATTTTCAGACGTAGGTCGGTGAAAATCGTTGGTCATTTTTCATTGAAAATGACTATTGCCAGCCCTGCCCAGGAGGCTAAAAGTCACCCTTATAAAGAAATAAAAAAAAATATTACCGAACGATGTCAAACAAACCAACTGTTTTGTTGCAGTTACGGAGTTTGGTTCTTTTTGGCAGAGCTGGAATTTTGGTTGAAATAGCTTCGAATTTCATAGTTATAAAACCGGTTTTGTCAGTTACATTGTTTATTGATGCAAAAACTCCTCATACATTACTAAACGTGCATCCTTCTGTTGTAGCCTCTCGGTTTTTTTTTCCATTTTCAATTTTTTGGTAGACATAGCCGTCGCGGAATTGACTCGAAGAGAAGTGTTTGACGTTTAAGAATATTTAGCGAATGCTCGGTTTAATTTACCGAGTTTTCTCGGTTTTCGTGTACCGAATTCTTGAACATCTCTGCTTTACCGTTCTGTTCGGTTTATCTTTCATTTTTATCTGTCAAATATATAATTTAGTAACCGAAATTCGGGTTTGACTAAATAAATACACCCGAAAACAGTACATATAAGCGATTCATTCGGTTTCTTGTTGGTAGCTGATGTGGTTCGGCAAAAAATTGAACCGAGTTTGGTGTTATTTTCTTAGTGTGCAAGAAACAAGATCGATCACAGAGAATAATAATATATTACATTACAATATTACTAACACTACGAGTTCTGCTGAATTTTATTTAAATTTTAAATTTAAATGTTTTATTTTTGATTTTTGAAACGTAATATATATAAACCATTTATTTTAACTCAATTGCAATACTTAGCAATCGAAACATTTCAGCAAACAGTAAACATGCTCATTTGGCGCAGATTTTTGACAGTTTTCGCTGCTCGATTGGCTCAACATGGCCGCTTCCGCTTATCTCTCTACACTCAGAGATTTTTCTAATCGTCGATAGTTTAAAAATCAATCATTTTTATCATTCACGAGGCCTACACGTTGCATGGTATAAAAACTATATTAACGTTTCATAAAGTTTAAACTTAGTCCCAGTTGTGTGAGAGAATTCTATACATAGCATTATTGTCCCTCCTTTGGCGCGATTTTGTGTTGTCATTTCATGTTGTCAACATTTCCTCGATTCCCGTAAAAACTTTGCTAGTTGTGTTCAGTGTGATATTTTTTTCCCAAAACAAACTATGTGCTTTCGAGGTGTATATGCAGCAAGTTTAGCCCTCAATTCATCTGTTTTTTTTTTTGTGCTCTAAATTCACCAAACAACAACATTCGATGGTCGAACTAATCGATGGCAGTAAATCGGATCTCTCTTTCTACTTGGTAGTAGGTTATATGAAATTAAATATTACCATTTTGAAAAAGAGCATCAATTGGTTAACATCGGCTATTTAAATCAGTTACTGTAGGCCCAACGGCTCAACGTAACTGTATGCCCAAGTCCCACATCCAAGCCGAGATAACTGCTCAAACAATTCAGTCAATCAAGTCAATCGGTTCTCATCGACACCGACAAATTTAAATTTTTTTTTGTGCCATTAGTTTGCAGGTTATTAGTTGACAAAACAAGAACAAATCCGGGGCGGGAAAACTTTAATTCATTGTTTCGAATAAATCTACGTTATACTACACACATATATAAATCAACATTACGCTACGCCCCTTATATTTCAAGTTTATACTAAGCGAGTATAGTTGCCGTTTATACGGAGCTAAGCGTCAACCAGGCGAATATCGATTTAGTGTGAACTTCAAACTATTAGGTTAGATTTTTTTCTGAGTGTACTCTGACGAATACTAGCCAGATAGCAGAGTCTAGTACAATACCCAGATTGTATTCGTTCTTCTTCACGACTTGAAAATCGATCAACTGGCATTTGCTAAGTTGTCAGATGTTGTCTCCTTTTTTTTTTTTTAATTTGAATGTATTGTATTTTTCACGAATAATCTGAAGTCCAATTGAAGTAAACAGTCCTAGTACAATCCTAGTTCAAAGGCGGACTTCAAGTGTCCTTCAACCAACAGCCAAAATTTGAATTGAACCGCTAGCTATTTTGACATTGCAAGTTGTTCAGCTGTACCTTTAGACATGGTAGTACAAAATGCTCAACCAGAAATAAGAGCACTTGTCATGGAAAGTAAAGTGAACTAGTTCACTGGTCATCTCATGCTCTCCCACGAACACCTTACCCATCCCAACAGTAAATTTTGTAAATATTCAACCATAGCCGATGAATTAACGTACATTCGTTGGACGCGAATGGAAATATGATGAGTTTTAATTGATTCCCAAGGAATGGATCACGTGGACCGATTGTCATAGGCATTGCGTAAAAATTTCGGGTGGTGTATTTGAAGAAAGATCTTCTTTGGAATGCACATAAAATTCTTCTGGAGAAGTGAATAACAGGCGGTCCATTAGAGTGGTTCAAAGTATCGATTCAGCTCGCTCCCACTCAATCGATTCCAAATCATTTGATCTTCACCCAAAGTTTGAGCACAATTGGCGTTGAAGTTTTTATGAGAAACACAAACTTTTCAATCTCTCATCCACCTTCCTCCTCATATAATTTCATACGAAAATGTTGTGCTTACGAGAAAATGTCTCGTCGAAGAGTACTTTACGATTGCTCATCGGCATAATTAGATATTAATTGATTGGGGAGACGATGTCCCTCTGCAATGCTCCGTAAACTACTAAGGGGCCTGTTCATAAACCACGTAGACTCATTTTTGAAAATCTCAGACCCCCCTCCCCCTCGTAGACTTTTCTCCATCCAATTTTTTGAAAATGTGTATGGAGCGTAGACTTTGGTAACCCCCCCCCCCCCCCCCCCCTTCCCTCCAGAAAAGTCTACGTGGTTTATGAATAGCCCCTTAGCAGTCAACATAAGTGCGCCTGGTGCGAAGAAAGGAGCCGAAGGCTACTACGTCAAGCAGTAAGAAAGCAGTGTTGCCTTGAAAGATGCGAAGAAAGGAGCCCAAGGCTACTACGTCACACAGTAAGAAAGCAGTATTGCCTTGAAAGCTGTTTATCATTAATATCAGGAAGTTATTGCTGTAGAAATCAATTAATAATTAATTAACTTGACGTCACTCGAAAAGTGGTGTTCAGCAAAGCTATAAATGGAAAAATGTTTCGTAAGCACTTATAGTAAACATGACCATAGGTCATTATACTGAAGGACAATGCTGCTAGGAGAAGGAAAACGACAATTTAGGTTTTTCCAAATTAATTCCCGCAGAAACTTCAAAAGCCGATTTAGTTCAAGTTCTGGGTGAAAAATCAGAATCTGTTATGGCTTCGATTGCGTGGGGTGGAGTTGATTCGATATTTTGAATGACTCTAATGAGCCGCCTGTTATTCACTTCTCCAGAAGAAATATATGTGCATTCCAAAGAAGATCTTTCTTCAAATACACCACCCGAAATTTTAACGCAATGCCTATGACAATCGGTCCACGTGATCCATTCCTTGGGAATCAATTAAAACTCATCATATTTCCATTCGCGCTCGACAAATGTACGTCTATAAACGAATGTACCGACGAATGTACTGTCTATACATTTTCAACTTAAAAATCTGAACCTACCCTACCAAAACAAACTGTCATCAGTAACAAACATCTGAAAGGGAATCTCTTAAAACAATCTTCACTCACCACCTGCTTTGCCTTATTGCCACTTGCAAACCGAACAACTTTAGCCTTTCATGCCAGTAGGAACGGAACGCGCTGGAAAATCGAAACCGGAAACATACCCCTCAAAAGACAGATGCTACGAAGCTTTCTCATTATCAACGCAAGTGCTAAAGTTAGTTAAAAACTTTGACTGAGATGGAAAACGCTCCAACCGTATAACCGGAATGAATTTCCAACAAGATGACAAACTAAAGTTTTAAAGTTTCCATCCCTGATCGTTTATCTTGTCCGCCTGGCTGCGCAGCCTGCTCTGGTTTGATATCTATATAGCCAAGCAAACAAAGAAAGGTGAATGATTCAATCAAATCAAGGCTTCCCGTTTTCATTTCATCAATTTTTGAATGTGTTTACCGTTCAAAGTCGTTAGTCAGGAAAAAGGGTCAACATAAACTTTTTCGGAAACTTTCCCTTGGTCTGATCCCTTTTGCAAAATCTTCCGCTCTACTGCCTTCCGGGTGTTGTTCAATCGACCGTAAAAGCGATTTAACCAAAATGATCACAGGATGGGAGGCTGCTCCGCAAATTGATCTCTGTGGTCGGATATGGTTATTATTATTATTATTATTATTATTTGGTTTATGATTGTTTTCAGCGAGGTTATGACTATCAAGCTAAATGTGGTTATGCAATTCATAACCACACGTGCAATTCATTTATATTTCAGCTTCGGTGTAAATGAGAACGAGATTGTGCTGATTACAGCCTGATAGAACGCAATTATTTGAGATGGAAAACATTTCAAATTCAAAATCAAAGTTTTTTCACGCAGTGCTTAGTTTAAAAAAAAATCAAACACTTTATTGAGGTGCTATTAGAACACAATTCTCATTCAACGTTCCTCCAATTAAAGGTAGAAGACGGCAACCGCAAGTTTATTGTAACATCTCACAACATGTGTTTCTACTTCCTACACAAATTCAACAATAACTTATGTAGAACTTTCCAACGCAGAGCCGAAAGTGTGTATGGTTACTTCTGCGGTAATGTGTATGCTATTATATCAAAGCTAGCGGCCAATTGCAACAGAATTTGTCTACTAACCCAAGCTTGACTGGATGCAAATGTTTACCGAGCTACGCACCATGAGCTAGGCGTAAAACTTTATGTGAATATTCAAATTATGTGGGGTCTCCCCTGGCTCAGTGGGTAAAGACTGATATGAAGCTTGTACTTACGTCAACATACTAACTCAATAAACAACTGTTGAAGTGCATCTGGAGCATTCATTTGAAGCGTAAGGTCCCAGTGTAACGCAATTATAACAGGGAATAAGAAGAATCTGTGAAACTTCTATGGAATTTACTGATGCTGTAAGTAAACGTATACACAGACGACGAGCACTTGGGACTATTCAAAGACATTTAAAGGGAATATAATTGAGACATAGAACAGTTCGTTTACCTGATGGATATAAAATCATCCAAACACAATCTACGTAGTTTATAGACAGGCCCTTGGTCTGCGAGTTCACTGATAGCTTTTCAGACGCGTGATAGCAAAGCTACTGTTTGTTCTGTGCACAATGTGTTCTGCTGATCTTATCGAAGCGCTATTCTGGCTTTGACTAGTTTTCACGCTAAATATCGCGGTGTTAGTAACATGAGAAAGCAATCAAAGCACCATTATTATGCACTTATCTACTGTGTGCATAATTCTCTTATCGATATAGACGAGATAAATATATTAGTTTTAAAATGCATTGCCACACAATTAGAAGGCAGTCAGCCCTCCCAAAAGCATAAATCTCAGAGAACTGAGTATTGCTTAAATCAAGTGTACTTATTTTGTTTAAATTGAGAGCATAGCACTTACCCAGTTTCCAATTCTTGTTTCCATTCTAGGTGAATCCAGTCTGAAAAGAGCAGAATATCGGATAACAACCCATGCATAATCGAGAGAAATCACTTTAATCTCCTCCGGACAGATTGTGCTGCTCGTGTGCCGTTGATTGAATTATTCATGAATGGCAATCGGTGAATAGCTCAATCCCATTGACATCAAAGCTAAATGCAACCAAGTGCTCCGAAAATATGTTAACGTGAAAAGCTTTCGGTATCTAGAACGCGTGTTACTTCCCGATGAGCAAACTGCGATGGGTTCAGTCACACGCTGCTCTTTATCGGGCATCATCGGCAACAGCATCGAGTGACACGAGAAGCAAGTGAGATTACCCTGTGTCGAAGTGTGTCGTCAATCTACGTAGTTGACTTCGACGACGACAAGTTAAAGTGAAAGTTTCCCATTTTAAAAAGTGTTCCACCCACAACTTAAAGCATGCCCTCGTATCGTTACCAGTGCCGTCGTCGTCGTCGGCGGTGAGGAATGTTCGAATTTCGATAGGAGCCCACAAGCCATCGGTAGATATAGTGTTGCACATTCTGAACGGTATACAGGGCTGTGTAGGGGTTCACCTTCGAAAGACGAAGAAAATTGTGCAATATACATCTAACCACACGCCCGGAGCATTTGGGGTGAAGCATGCTGAAGGAAAAGGAAGATGATCAGGAAATATGCAAAGCGCCATCACCGACACCGGAGGAAAGGTACGTATGGCCGGGGGAACGATTTCTGTATTTCACTCTGTTGCTTCTATGACTGTGTACAGTATTATCACTAATAGACTATAGAATTCAGTTCACACACGTAGGTTACACTCCCAGTGACGAGGGTTTAATTCACATCCTTTTACGTCAATTTGTTAAAACGGTAAAGTTATTTTTGTTCCCAGCTGGTACCCTGAGAACTTGAAGAAGCACACAATCAATGTGACACTCCTGCCGTTTCTCTTGGTGATAAATAAAAAGTATGCTTTTAACCTTATTGACACATAACAAATTCAGTAGATCATATGAGCGAGATTAGACTTGTAGACGGTATTCTTAGCCTTCCTAAGATATTGGGGTCAATTCTGACCCTTGGCGCAACTTCAATATACGATCTCTTTTTTTATTTTAAACCAATCGGGCTGAAATTTTCTGACTTTTAATATATAACGGAATTCTTCAGTTTTGCAAAAAAAATGTTATTTTTAAATTCGTATAAGGTGGTTGTACAAAAAAGTGACCTATTAGAGACATTAGGGTCAATATTGACCCGGATTTCAACCCTTCGTAGAATTTCGAAATTTTAACTGAGAGTCAATGTTTATGCACCATTTAAAAGGATCTGGTCTCAATATTGCATTGAAACAACAAATAATTGCTTCCGGTAACACTGTCCTCCGGGAATCTGCTACAAAGGGAAGGAAGTTTTAGTTTGGCTGTGTTAACAGAAATGCATGTAAAACATTCCAGACTCATTGTAGCGTATTGGTGACTTGAGCAAAGTTTCTCAATGCATAACAAATCGTCTTTTGATATTATCATTTGAGTTCCAAATCGTGCTGCAGAGATGGCACTGCAGTCTATCTTTGCCAAATGAAGCGCTAGAGAGTTGTCGTCTTCTGCAAAGTTTCTAGCAACGTAATTTGTCGTCTTTTGATATTATTATATTACACTCAGTAGCAAAAATAGGCCGGTTTCCATTTTTGGCAACATGACCTTATAAACCAAGTATTTGCTTGGAGTTATGATAGTTCTATTTAGACAACCATGTTGAAAGGATCCCTGAATAATATTCTAGTGAAATCAGAAATAGCATTAACCGTTAGATGGGTTTACTAAAAATCAAAGAAGGCAAAAAATATGTGTTGCAAAAAACGGAAACCTACTGTATTTATATTTACCACTGACATCAATATAAGAATTTTGCGATAGCAGCGCTACCATGATGTTGCTACTTGTATTGTCTTTCTGAAGTGACCGTTAAATTTCTTATACACTTTTCAAATTCGAGTTAGATGTCTGTCCTCTACGTTTCCAGATCTTGCTGCAGAGATGGCGCTGCAATCTATCTTTGCCAAATAAAGCTTTAGAGAGCTGCCGTATTCGGCAAATTTCATCAGTATCTAAAATGCAGTTATCAGACGGGGTTTGTTTTTTTTATCGTAAAGGTTTGGGCCGAAGGGTCTCAGATTTGCAAAGCCATCTCTGTGGCAAAATCGGATAACATGATAATGACAAAAGACGACGTATTACATACCGAAAAGCTATGCCTGAGACGGCAACTCTCTCAAGCTTCATTTGACAAACGTGGACTACAGCTTCATCTCTGCTGAAAGATCTAGAACTAATGTGATTACGTCAAAAGACGACAAATGCCACAATGAGAAACTTTGCCGAAGATGGTGACTCTCTAGAGCTTTATTTTACAAAGTTAGCCTGCAGTGCCATCTCTGCGGCAAGATGATGAACTAATATGATGTTTTCAAAAGACGACAAATGACTTTCTAAGAAACTTTGCAGAAAATGGGCAACTCTCTACAACTAATCTGGAATGTTTTGTATGCTATTCTGTTCACACATAGAAATCAAAACCTCCTTCCCTTTGTAGCAGATTCCCGGTGGCCAATGTAACTGAAACCAAGTTTTTCTACCACCAATGCATTTTTGAAACCATTTTTAACATTAAGTCTAGGTTCAAGTTTCATAATTCTAGAAAGGGTTGAAATCCGGGTCAATATTGACCCTAATGTCTTATGAGTCCGTTTTTTTAAAACCCGATTAACTGTGGCAGTGTGAACCAATCAGAGTGCGACGCAAATATGATGTCAATTTTGACAAATAGCTGTGTGCGCTTATACATTTTTTCTGTAAACTTAATTTCAACAGACTTTCACAGCCGAAGAAGCCGTAATGTATTTTAAAATTGTATGCTAAATTAAGAAAGGTATGCACATGCAATCGAGACAACGGAAAATTAACCAAACAGAAACTTCATTTTATTGGTTTTCAAGTAAAAGGAAAACATGTCGCTAGTTTCCGTTAATCATCAGCGGAATAAGATTCGACGGAAATTTACTTCGGTTTATTCTGAATCTGATTCATCTGCTGGCAGCATTTTTTTTACGATTTTCTTCATCCCTCCTTTCATTCTGACGCTTGTGCACATTCCCCAGTACGCTATTTCCCAACGTTTTGTGACAACCTGATTATTTGTCCTCGGACCGGTCATTCCGAAACAGGTTCCCGTGGGCCTCGAGGCTTCCTTCTAAATATGTCCATGGCCAATCTAGGCCCCACGGGAACCCGATACAGAATGACAGGTCCGAGGACAAATCATCATATGGCCACAAAACGTTGAGAAATATCCTACTGGAGAACTTTCAAGAATTTTGATACCCATATTACCAGGGTTTCCTTCTAACCCAAGTAGCACACGAAACATCTTTTAAATTCAACACATAGTTTTCATGTTTCATTATAGAAATTTTACAGTAACAAAAAACATACAGGTTACAGCAGAGTTTATTTCACGTATAACGAGATACGCGATGTTGCGTTGATGTCGATTGCAGTTAGTCGATACCTGTTTGCCTTTGTCAACTTGCTGTTAGGTAACGTTTTACAAGACCTTGCATAGACGATACTAACAAGTGGAATTGATCTAAGTATAATATTTAATAAGTGTGCAACATAGATGAATGGTTGCAGTCTAGCCTCAACCAACTTATAACGAACCTTATAATTAATGATGCCTTCAAGATGGAATGAGTAGCTTGAAACTATCATGACACATTAAAGGGACATTTTTATTTAGACAATTGGATTGAACTGTAAAATGATTAATGTATTAATAATAACGTTAGTATCAATTGCCTTTTGAATCTACCACTCAACAAATGCAACATAGGTTGAACAAAATAATTTATATTGCATGACATACTCTAAACAGATCATCAAATTATTCAACCTTGCATTAGAGTTTATGCAAGGGCACATGAGATTCTCTATATTAAATGAAAGTTACCAAAGAGTATTGCTAGACACTTTCATAACAATAAGAATTTGAGCTCAACTAGGAGGAGTCTCCTTGTTCTTAATATGTTCCAGCGTGATGCTTATAATGAAGTAATTTGGACCTTCTGTGCAACATGACAAAAAAGGTACACTCCCCAAGTAACATTGCTAACACCATCCTGCTTTATTAAGTTTTATTAAAACTCAATTTGGTTTTATTATGGCACCAACAGGTGCTAATAGGTTTTATATTTTAGTCAGGTTTATGAGAACCTACACAGCTTGTTTACAACGATCATAAAACCTTGTTTCTCAAATTCCTTTTACTCCTATCAAAGGTTTTATTTCGACTTTATGAACTCGTAAAATGCAGTATTGAAATGCCATTTTAGGACTCATTGATATTATCTTATTATGGTCAGTTGAAAAAGCATTTTAAAACCATTTTGCCTACAGTAAATGCATTAAACGGCAAATTGGCATTAAAGGAAGTCACCATAAGACCAAATAGTTTTGGTTTGCCTTGGCTTTAGTTGGCTTTATGGCAAAACTGTGATTATTTTCCAATCGCCATATTGAAGTATAAGAAATAATTGAAATGTGCAAAAATAAATGCATCAAATTTTCAATGGCATGCAAATGAACTGTAGATCGGAGACATATTTCGGCATTCTTTTAGATACTCTCATCCAATTCCTAGCACTTTTCAGGAAAATCATGATTAATTTATCGAATGTATTTTTTTTTTAATTTGATTTATGTTGTTGTAAATTCGCATAATTTCCGAGGCGCATTAATTTACGGCTCTTATCGTGCCAATATTCACCATAATAATAAATACGCATATAATTTGGAGCATAATACGCTGTAGAAAACACAATTTATTTTGCATATTTTGCTATCAAACAAAATTTCCCCCAACACTAGACCTTTTTTTTTTACTGCCAAATGAATCAGATGAGCAGAGAATCGAACAAAGCAGAACAACCAAAAAACAACCTCGATTTCACCGTGAAGTTTGACAGCTGTGGCCATTTGGCCGCTTTCTGGTTTTCATGGCAGCCAATAGGTTTTATGAAGGTTCTCAAGTGGTCATAACATCTTTCACTAGAAAATTTTCAAACTCTTTATGTTCTTATAAAGGTTTTATTAACTTGTTTTCACAACAGTCTATAGAGCGGGCCACTTTGTACAAATTTCGGCTTTAAAGAAGCATAGAGGAGTTGTTGGTAGACAAAACAGTTTTGATTCTAGTTTTATCAACAAAGACGGGAGAAGTATTATACGGCTGGAATAAAACTAAAATTGTTACTTGGGTTGTTCCAATGAAGGGTTCTGATACGTAGGGTTTTCAAAATGTATTTTGCTACGTATTTCCAGCAAATATTAAATACAGAAATTATTCGTCATACATGATGTTTCACGAATGTTCAAAGGGCAACGGCCTTGTATCATTTATAAAAAGAATAAATTACGTTTTTTAAGCCACCGTATGAGAACAGAACACAAAATCAATAAATAATGTACCGTTTTTGAAACATTCCATGACCATTCACCACAACAGTGATTACGATTGAAATAAATCCGAATGAAATGTACACTACCGACCAAATGTGTTTTGATATTGCCTCAAATGATGAGGCTTTCATCAACCAAATGGTTGATCTCTAGAGGTTGTTATTATTGTAGAGCCCTCACACCGAAAACGGCTTAAATTGCTCATTATGCAATCTCTAGAAGATATGATTATTGTGGTAGTGACCAATATTACTTAACTTTTTACAAATAAATGAGCTACCATTTGTCAACATTAAATAAAATATTGTGAGATTACTAGTTGGGAGTAATGCAAATCAGCTATTATGTTTTTGAGTTAACTTATAAGTTAATAATAATACTTATATTAAAATGGTACCGGCAACGCAAGCTTGTGAAATTGTTTTCAGAACACTTGCAAACAGGCAAGTATTTTATCGATATAAGCAATAAGCTTTAAATGCCAACACAGGAACGGT
The DNA here is from genome assembly GCA_024533555.2 of Aedes koreicus. Taxonomy (NCBI): domain Eukaryota; kingdom Metazoa; phylum Arthropoda; class Insecta; order Diptera; family Culicidae; genus Aedes; species Aedes koreicus. The sequence goes on from JAHHFK020000257.1 coordinate 167,019, forward strand.
ACATCTTCCTTATATTATTCAAAAGTATGTGAAGGTCACTAAAATACAGAACTGACAGTCATCATGACCGATTTGAATCACCTTTTCAAATTTTTGAAGGTACAAATCTAAGACACTACAATGATTTCACAGGCCAAACTTTAATGACTTGTACATATGCTGAAGTGCAGCAAGAATTCTATGATGAATTTTTATTCATTGTTTTTCAATCGAGAAGTTATTAATTAAAAAAGAAATCACATAATACTTGGACAAATACATCAACAAATATCACCCCTTGGTTTATGTTAGTTTAAAAAATCGGTAGAAACTTAACTGTATATTAATTTGTTTGTTTTTTTCTTCATGTTTGGTGTTTCCAGATCCGCAGTTCTTTTTATTAAATATAGTAGCACATTTTTATAATGTAATAATGTTATGTCATTGTTAATTTTACTATTCAAAACATATCTATAAAATGAAGATAAACAGTTGCCAGTAGACCAAATTATGGAAATTTAGTTATGCTCCACATTTTATTTAAATGAATATTCATATATAATGCAATTTAATAATTTAATAACAATTAATTTCGACAGATTGAACACTTTTGTTTATGGCGATTGGAAATGGTTATTTTACGGTTAATGCCTGACAAGCATCCTGTTTTCAGCACGTTAAATAGTCGAGTATTAGTACACGACACTGAAGAAGTCTGCACATTGTAGACGAAATACGCGTATCTGTCAAGATAAGCAATAAAGGTAGTTGGAATTAAATGGAAATTACTAATCGTTCTTCTTATTTTCTAGTTACGTTAAAAAGATTCTTTAGCGAATGAGCAGCTATTTTCTAGCTCAATAGTTTTTTTTTTTAATTCTGCTGAATTCAGAAATAAGCCTGCTTTAAACTTTAAGTTTTAAGTAAACCAGGCATAAGTCAATAAAAAAACGCATACAAACTACTACTGTCATTATTGTTCAGATATCTACAACTTCAAGATGTCTACTCGAAATAATATCTAAGAAGCACTTTCATGTTGAGAATGGATTCATAATTATTTTAGAGAGTAGTGTATTTGGTATGTTTCTTCTTGCCATCTACCAAAATTTTACAATATAAAATGAGTATTTTAAATTTTACTCATTCATCTACAGATTGTAACTAATATAAGCCTGTAACGGTTTTTTATTTTCCAAATGTATAAAAATCTTGTTTTTTTCAAATGTTAACATAATTCAACACAATAGTTTCCGTTTTCAAGCTCAGGAAAACGTTTTATTTTCGAAGAATCATGCAGGGGCGTTTATATTTTTCGAAGTAGAACACAATATTGGACCATCGATCGGAATGCGTTTTAAATATACTTTTATTGCTACACATTTTTGAGCTCATTTTACTTCTCTTTATTTTGATTATTGATGTTTGGTTGATAACGAAGTCCATATTTAAAAAAATTTCCTCGCAATCATTTGAACAAAAGAAATCATTTTTATTATTTTGACTTTTGCAGAGTAATTGCATCGCTGCTTTTTAACTACGTAGTCAATGCAAGTTTAAAATAACGTAAAATTGGCACACCGGCATGCTTTGCATCGTGTAATGTAATAAATCACTTTTTTGCAACACGCTTTACAACATTCCTAAGTTACAAATTGCAACTCTATAAGAACAAGGTCAAGTTGCAAATAGGCTCCACCTCTTGTGCTTTTTCCGTTGCAATTGTGTGTGAATTTGAAGTACATAGCCAATTAAAACTATCCCTTATTTGTTTCAAAGGAGGTTTTTATGCGCTATTGAAACTTGTTGTGTTACTTGGGAAATAAGTTCAAGGCCACTCTAGGCCCCACGGGAACCTGTTACAGAATGACCGTTCTGGGGACAAATCGGCATATGGCCCACAATGCAATAGAAATAGTTTCTAGGAATTATTCCAAAGATTTTGACATCCATTCCCAGAAATTCAATTGATATCCTCAAATAGTGTCTCCGTATGGGCCACATCCCCGGAAACCCAGATTTATGGGAACCAGATGGTCCTAACCGATAATGTCCATGAAGCAAATTAGTTTTTGAATCTAACGGTGCCAAAAAAATCGGTCAATAATTGCCAGAGTTACAATCATTTGAATTTGGTGGGTACCCGGGTACCCTGTCTAACACTTGACTCCCCTCCTAGCTACTATACAAAATGTTTTATGCAAAAAGTGGCCTTCCATTTTTAACTAAGTTATCACTGAATTTCAGCTTCCTGTTTTTAAAATAAAACTAAGGCATTCCGTAGTGTAAAACCTGAAAAGGTACCCGGGTACCCTGTCAAACACCAACAACTGAACCTTCAATCGTATAGCTCAAGCTGTGGACATATCGCAACTGAGGGGGTTATGTCGGCTGGTTTTGACGATGGAAACATGGTTATTAGGGAGGGCCCCTGGGGTATAGGGGATTTTTTTGGGGGGTTAATTTTTTTGGGGGTTTTTTTTTTTTTGGGGGTTTGTGTTTTTATCAAAGGGGAGGGGGGGTGATATTGTTGCCCTTTCCCTTTTTGGGGCCTGTGGGAAAATATATCATTAACTAGCTGAACCCGGTGCGTGCGCTGCTCCGCTTGCAACTAAATGAATGCAAATTTAATAGAACTGGCACTTTTATGGTTGGTTTTCAGAATGAGTTTTTTTTTTCTTGACTAAGAAGGGTTTCAAACTTCTATCAGAACATGCTTCTTACCCGAGAAATACACATTTTGTGTTTCAGTTACCTGGATAATTCTCATTTTTGGTTGAAATTTGTGCCCCCCTTCTAGAGTACCAACTCAAACAATCATAAGAACTTTCCCCATCCCCAAAAACCCCTGCAAACAAATGTTCACGCCGATCGGTTCTGTAGCTACCAAGTCTATAAGGGTCAGACAGACAGACAGACAGACAGACAGATAGACAGAAATTCATTTTTATATATATAGAAATCCTGCCTCTTAAAACACCCACATGCCAAATGTGGTTTGATTTGCAGGAATAGTTCTCTAGTTCTGCAGAAATTTCTGTTTCATTTGTATGAGAGACCCCCCCCCCCCTCCCCTTTTAAAGAGGGGAAGGGATCTTAAACTACCATAGAATTATTTCTTGCCTTCAAAAACCTATACATGCCAAATTTGGTTCCATTTGCTTGATTTTTTCTTGAGATATGCAAACTACTGTGATTCATTTGTATGGAAACCTTCTTCCAGAGGGCGGAGGGGTCTCAATCCAACAAAGAAACATTTCTTGCATTCAAGAACCTCCACCTGGTTCTATTTGCTTGATCAGTTCTCGAGTGATGCAGATATTTGTGTTTCATTCAAACTACCATAGAAATATTTATCTCCTTCAAAAACCTCTACATGCCAAATTTGGTTCCATTTGCTTGATTAGTTTATTTATTTATTTTATTTATTTATTCGTCAACAGATAAAAATGTTTATCCCAATGAGAACTACATAACACTAAATTACATACAATAACTAACACATACATCTTCGGAAACAATGCTTATTAACAACACGGGATACATTAAAATTAAACACGTTATAGCAGCTGTTGAAAACGCGACACATGCTTAGCACAAGTTCGTGTTTGCCGTAGTTGGTCCTTAAGTGCCGGTTTATAAAGAAATATTGTAAACGTAGGTTTCGTCGTCGAGTGTTGATGTTCAAGAGACCAAGTAAAGTTGAACAGTCGATGTTTCCCTGAAGGAGGTCACCAACAAAACACGGTTTGGCCAACATACGCCTCCCTTCCAACAATTCCAGGCTGATGAGCTTACACCGACTTTCAAAACTTGGCAATCTGCGAGGGTCTTGCCAACGAAGATGTCGCAAATCAAAGCGTATAAAGCTCACAAAAATAAAATATGCCTATTACGAGATCGGTATACGAACCGTGACCGTCAGCGCGGCGGCTCTTGATGGCAACCATTTAGCCACTTTGACAAACTAAGAGCGTTGTAATAGAAACCTTAAAGTTAGTTCACTTGGCGAGGAATTCAGGGTACAGCAATGAAGCAAATGGCCATATTTTCCACCAAGCTATGTGCAACCTGTCGCTAACATACTTGCATGGCATTGTTTATTTCATAAAACGCTTTGTCGATGATCAGAGAGAACAAAAACAGAACACTTGACGGCGGCAATACAACAGTAGCCAATAGCGTTGCGGCACTTTGTGATATCGACTCATCCATATTGTATATTGATATGTTGATGATTGAATAAGGACACTACAGCGATAAATTTGTTTCGAGCTATTTTTGCTTGCCAGTCGCTTGCACACACTTGCATGGCTTCATTTGTACCATAAAACGCTTTGTGGATCAAACTCGGCAAAATTGCCTTTTCTGAATCATGCGGATTTCTCAAGATATGATTGCAAAACTGCAATTGCATTTTTTGCCACCTATTTTTATCGTAATATCACGTGCCGCAAACACTCAGGCTGTCCTGCAGCCCAAGAAAACTGATAAGAACATTTCAATCGCGAACCATGTTCCCTCCGGAAACACAGGATCCATTTCACACTTACAAGCACGTTGGAAATTTTAGCGTCAACATTTGATTAGGGCGTACCGCTTTTGTTAAAAAAAAAAACACTTTGTCTGCTAATTTATCGGAAGATGAATACAATTCCTTCAAATTGAATACATCAGCGGATAGAAATAAAGCTGATCTTCCTTAAAGAGAGCCTATTTGTATTTATGACCTTTTGTTCAAGAGCAAATGACTACAAAAGCCATTGTTTACAAAAGCAAACTCTACCTAATCTAATGTTGGCGCTGATTTAACAAACAAAATATCATTAACAGTCAATTCGAGCCGAACTGCAGTTTTTATAAATTTTCTTGGAGAACCAATAGCGGAAGAAGAACCGCCCAAGTAGCAATTCAAATGCAAATTGGTTTTATTCATGTTTTATGGTAGTTTTATCAAAGCATTATGGAGTTCATCCGGTTTTATCAGGGCATTTTCCAAGTTAAGGTGGTTTTAATTCATTAACAGTTCTTAAGAGTGATTAAAGAACACTTGAAGAAACCTCCATAAAACTAAATCATTTATAAGTGTAATTCACCTTATCAGTAGTTTTATAAGATACTTGATCCCCCTCTCAAGACATCGTTTCGCAACTTGCATAAAACCTGATAAAAGTTTTGTAAAAGTTTTATGACATTCTTCTTTAAGATGAATGTATCTTGGAAATGCTGCCATAAAACTCTCTTAGAACCATTTGATTTTAAATAAGAGCACATATTCTTGAGAAAGAACATTATGTGAAAAATAAACAAACTGTCACAATGGACGCCCACAGGTGGAAGAAATTAAAAACTAGCGGATCGTTCAAGCGGAAATTCAATAAAAACCTATCCAATATATTGAACACTCCTTCATCTCAGCCACCAACGACAATTTTTTTTTGGCCATTCCATTGGATTCGCAGCCTACTGAGACTAACTTATCAAAAGAGTCTATGCGTTATGCGTAAAACGAATAAAATAAAATGGTGCAATGTGTCGCCAGTTGAAAACCGAAATGCATAACTCATGATATTTGATTTTATGCCAGTTGTGCAAGTTAAACCTAACGTCTCAGGTAGTGAGTTATATGGCGTACCACTGTGGAAATACAGCGCAGTACTTTTGACGTAAGGTTTAATGTGCACTACGTTTGTAAAATGTTGTTTTTCTGTTGTATTCTCCCGGGGTGGTTTTTTTTTTTCCCCGGGGGGCACAAAATTTTTTTTCTTGGTGGGAAAAAAAAATTATATTTTCTTCGGGGGGAGAAGTAAAACACACAATACTCTCTTCTTTACTGCGGGGGGGGGGCGGTCAAGAGAAAAATCATCTTTCGCTCAACTGATGTTTCCATCGAGCCATCGACGCAATATTATTATCTGTTATTCTTCCCAAATCCATTGTTAGCATATTCAAGTTAGAGTTTTTTTTATGTTTTAATCGACTTACGCTGTTGATTAAAAACAATAAATTATAAGCTATAATTATGAACAACAATTATGCACAGGCACTTTTGATTTGAACGTTCACATTTTCTTTGTTTATGATGTGCCTTCTCCACACTGATTTATGGCAATCTTACGAAAGACTTGTTTACCTTGAGCAATTGAAACTAGTTTTATTCAAGCGTTACTCCTCTTTTTCAAGAATAGAACAAGTAAAGATGAACTTATCGCGGTCCTAAAAAAAATCTTGTTAGTCTTGTGCAAGAAATATTAGCTTTATATGCGTTTTATGGTAGTTTTAGATAAAAACCATTGAAAAAATGGCGAGCGTGGCTATTCTGGATTCCCTCGGAATGGTAGCCATTTACATATGTATGCAAAAAAAACTCTCGTTTTTCCAATGCTACGAACAATTTCTGCTGTTTGAAATACATTTTGAAACTTAAAATGGATTGTAGACACAATGTATTCAAGATCTAACAATTTATCAGCCTTGTCACCTAATTGTTAAATTTTCAAGAATTTTTTTTTTTTTTTCAAATAAATCAATGGTCCAGCAATGATTCCGTGGCGCATTAAAATTTTCGAACTTTTATGTCATAAAACACCAATAAACTGAATGTCGCATGAAAAATTTATCAATTGCAGGCAAAAAACTCATGCATTTGTGGTCAATTTTCAATGAATTTACATACGTATCCACTTTGGAAAAGAAACATCATATGTATATCGATGTTTTTTTTTTTCTCTTAAAAAAGTCCCCATTCAGCAGAACGAATCCAAAAATGGAATCTTCGAAACATATTTGTGACGGACTGGAAGTGTTCTTAAAGAGGAAAATCATAAAACTTCCAAAATTTGTGGTAGTTTTATCATAGTTTTAAGCATGTCCTGCATGTCATTACAAGTATGTACCGATGAAACTATCAAGTTTTAAGCGAATCTTGGGAAATAGTCTTGAGAACCTCCTGTAGTATGGGTCTTTTTGAACTTATGAGGGTTTTATGGCTGTTTTATCGATGTTATGTAGAATATCTAGTTTTATGCGTGGTTTTATCAAATGAGTCTTGAGAACTTCTTCAAGTGTACCTTAATTTTGAATTTGTTACTTGGGCGGAGCCTCACACACCAATAGTATAGGGTTTCATGGTTCTATAGACCGAATAAAATATAGTAGAAATTTATTAATTCGTGACATCAATTTCTTCACATCAACAAGCAGTCCTACGTCATATTTGCAGTTATGTCACTGACATAACTCACCCTTTCGTTTTTTTTTTTTGGTGAATCTGCTCTTGTTCCTATACCATCTCAATAACCACTTGACAGATTGCAATTAAATTTAGATATCGTAAACATTACAATCATCTTCAGTGAAAATTTTATCAATTTTACTCACACTCTAAAAAGTAACAAGCTTTTTAGGTTCAAGAGTAACCATGGCCTAATGAGATCAATCATGAAATGAATAACAGAACTCAAAAGTACAGCATTAAACCCCAGAAACACACAAAATGATGAACAACTCCTCTTGATTGCGCTTTTTTTTTCAATTACATTTCGAGTTAATATAGCACATCTGTCAGTCATTCATGCTACCACCAAAGATATGCTTCTTTTTCTATTTGTTACAACATATTCGTAGCTCATTTGTTTTTGTACAATCCACAAATGTTCTTTCTGTGTCAACAAATGCTACGTGCTTTTGACAGTTGAGCGTGTGGCACTGAACACAAAGTTAGCTCCATAAATAGAATCGTGAGTCATACCTTCAATTTCGTTAGATAAACAATATTTAATAAACAGTGTAGTAGCCCTGGTTCTGTAATTATGATCAACTCGATCAGCTAGATCAACTTAAAAAACTAGGAAAATTAAAATTAACAAAAATAAAAAATGAAAAACTGATATCGACACCAAATAACTCTGTAGGTCGCAGATGACCTATCTGTCAAAGGATAAGCTTTCTATAGAAGAATTTAACGGAATTTGCTCGCGTTTGCTACTGATAGTTTAAAAAAGTGGTTCAGTTTTTTATTTTTTATTTTTGTTAAAAGTGATCAAGTGAAGTTTCAATTAAAATTTTCCTAGTTTTGCAATTACAATCGTTCTACTAATACGCTCGTTTGAGTGGTTTTGAACAGTATTTTTAAAAAACGTGAAGTGAAGATTATTAATCACGGGTGAGGAAGCGGGATGAAAAACCAATGAGAGAGGTCAGGGTTTCAATGCCTGCTCGAATTTGAGAAATCGTCACTAATTATTGTCCCTAAGCATACCTACAGCACCAGAAGAATTTCAATTTCAATTTAATTTGTCATCCTTAAAATGAAAAACAGATATAATTTGATTTCCCTAAGCATACACAAATATTTTATTCAATTGAGTATTGTATTACTTGGTATTACTCTACTCTTGCATTCACTTTTCCTAGGGAAGACAAGTTAATTTTTTTTTCATTGGCTTGGCAAAATATCAAGTAAAACACCGAAAAAAACATCGATTTTTCATTTTACTCTCACTTAGATTAGAGATCTGTGAGGTTTACATAATGTTAGAGACCAAACATTTGGAAACAAATAGAATGAAAAACTTTTTGTTTAAGAACATCCTCAGTGAATGCTTAAAAATTGCACTATTTCTGTCAAATAAAGTGCTGTAAATAATGTGTCGTCAGCAAAGTTGTGTGATTTCATGTTTTCTACAATTTTGTTGTACATTGAAACTGATACAAAAAAAAGAAATTTGAGATTTGAATTTCAATGAAGAACACCCTAATAAAAATGAATGAAGCATTATTAGATAAAAAACAACTTTGCTGAATACAGGGTGAGTGGAAATTTCTGTCAGTTTTTTTTGAACATATGTAACTTTGGATGGGTTAATCACAGACATGTTTGCACTGTTTTCTTTTAGAGTGTATTTAAATGTCAACAAGGCTTGCAAGTTTGTTTTATATTTTCATTCGTTTGAAACTCATCGACGTGAAAGAGGAGCTCGTGATGTCTTTTTTTGAAAATTTTTAGACTGTTTACTATTTTAAAGAAATTGAAACCTTCATCTTTCGAAACAACGCAACAAAGAAACCGGTTTTTGGAGAAAAAAAAATACCTCCCAGGACTGGCCGTAAACGCACTGTCCGGTGTCCGGAAGCCATCAAACGAGTGAGAGAGCGAATTCGGCGGAATCCTGGTAAGTCTGGCCGAAAGATGGCCAAATAACTGGTAATGTCGATCAGGAGTATTTTGAAAGACAACCTTGAACTGAATCCATGCAAAAAACAACAGGTGCATGGCTTGACTGAAAAGCAGAAGATTGCATAAGAATTGAAAGGTGTCAAAAGCTGTTCAAGCGGCAGGGTGATTGTGAAATTATATTTTCGGAAGAAAATATGTTCCTGCTACAGGAAATGAAAAATGATCGGGTGTATGCTGTACATGTTTCTTACATTCTGTTACTCTCCTACTGTAACTCACTCTCTCTAAGGCAAAACCCCAGGTCCCTGGTCTAGAGCCACGGGGACCCGTGTGGAGGTGGGCTTGAGAGAGTATGAGAGACGAAGCACTGAAGGTTGGCTCCGGACAATAATAAGGGACACGGATCAAAAGGCAAAACACACGATCACTCTAGCTTTATCTTTTTATTCACTTACTTGCAAGCTTTGGTATGAGTTTGTAGTGTGGGTGTCCGGCCGGCGACGGTGGGATCTGATGGGAGGGCCGATGCAGTTGATGAGGATAGGCACGATCGGATGATCGTCCGACTCGGGATTTGCACTCGTTCCACGACGTGCTGGGAAAACGGCGGGTTTTCGCGGTCGGTCCACGTACACATGGCCACCTAGCGGGGAACTGCTACTCCTGTTCCTGGTAGCCAATACCGGATGCTGGTACTAGGCTACTGCCTATCGCAGTTTCACGCGGGTAGGCGGTATCTTGGAAAAAATACCAATGGGTCCTATTCTGTTCAGGGATTGGGGAAGGAATTACAAGGGTTGCTACCGGATTGCATGGTTTTTGGTATTTTACCTTATTCTAAAATTTATTTGCTAACTGCTACACTTTTCCACTTTTTCGACAACAACTGTTGTAACTTTAAACTTTCTAACTTCGTAAAATTTATTTGCTAACTGCTACACTTTTCCACTTTTTCGACAACAACTGTTGTAACTTTAAACTTTCTAACTTCGTAGTGGCCTATCAGGGTACGATCCGTATAGTTTGCTAGCTGAACTCATATGCAGTATCCAACCAGTAGTCAACCTCTAGTTCCCTAAATGTCCCAAAAATATCCCCATTTGATCCTTTTCCGCTCTGCCTTATCCTTTTATTGTTCCCTACCGATTAGTGTACTCATGATTATAATGCGTGGGTGTATTGTGTATGGTGTGTAGCAGTATTTAATCTGACCGTTTTCAGGAGTATACTTTACATTCATTATAAGCAATTTACATATGTTTAATAAACTGAATGGGTTCATATCTATAAGCTTTTTTTCAGCTACCTATAAATATTATAATCATCGGTAATATAATCATCTTACTCTACAAATCATCATCTTGGGTTCTCAGTAAGAACAGGTACATATTTCGTCTATTGCTGTCCTGTGCATTATGAGTGGATGCTCTAAAGCTTATGTGTTATAGCAATCCTCTCGTAGTGTACTGACTTGTATCATGGGGCAAAGTACCCAAATGTTAACAATTCCTCGTAATAAACTATTCAAAGGTTCCAGAATGTTTCAAGGGTTATGGTTGGGGGATGTTTTTCCAAAACTTTGAAAGTTAAATTGATGTTCATACAACCTGGTGTTAAAATCAACAGTATTACATCGATAATGTTTCGAAGAACCATTTGCTTCTCTTCGTCAAAAAACACTACAAGAATGCACCATACTGATTCCAACAATACTCTACACCGTCCCACCAGGCGAAAACTACACAGGCTTGGTGTAAGGACAATTTTCCGAATTTTATTTCTTCGAAAGAATGACATGCCTCTTTACCTGATTTAAATCCTCTCGACTTCTATGCATGAGACTACATGCTGAGCAAATTAGGGAATACCAAAGGACTAGCCATGGAACTTTTAAGAAACGCTTGGTGAAAATATGGAATAACATGCCTCAAGATATCGTACGTGCCAGCTGTAACGCTTTTCAACAACGCATGCAGTTAACAATTAGGGTAAAGGGAGAAAGATTTGAACAGAACTAAATCAAGGCAAATGTTAAAGATATACCAAACAGGAAACACATTGAAAATTAAAATTTATGCAGCCTTCCTATTTGTATGGCCATATACTGACATGAATTTCCACTCACCCTGTATATCAACCATCTATCATGTTCAAACACGAAGTAAATAGTTATTTCCTCCTAATATGATTTAAAGTATGGCCAGACGCAGTTCCGAAAAAGTTTGTTTTCAGGACCATTTAGAGAATAATTCTTGGAAAAACGCCTTGAAGAATTTAAAGGACCTATGAGTTTTTTTTTTCAAATATTTGAGAAGACTTTGAAAGTTAATTAAATGAGTGAAGAAAATTTCTGGTGTACTTTGAAGCAAACTTAAGAGAACACTCAACTCAATAATTATGTCCTTAAATTTGAAAGGTTATGTTCTGGCGTACAGGAATTTTTTGAGAAGATCCTGAAATAAAACTTATGTAAAACTGCAAGTGCATTAATATGACTCAGGCATGAGAATTAGGCTAGAGATTCGAAAAAAATAAAGTTGCATATGTAATGCGTGAATAAAATGATGTGGACGTTCTGGAAAATAATCTAATATCTCGGGATTTAATTTTATAACATCAATAAAACCGATGTCGTTTACCGTTGGCTTGAACATAAAACATCTGCAAAGAGTACAAAACTGCACTTTCAGCGAAAGTCTCTGGTAGCAAACTCCCAAAGAACCCGTTACCAAATTCAACACAAGTTTTAAACGCCTACCTATGGCTTATTCACTCACTTCTTAAATCGTGCATGTGTCGGGATTTTTTATTTATTTGCTTCAAGTTTTACAATCTGCTTCGCCTCCACGCAAACATCAAAAAGGCACTTCGACATGACTTTGGGCTGTTATTTTGATTCCACGTTCGTTTCTCTTACTCTCTTTGCACGCTACTCTTGCGCTTCCAGGAAACTCTCAAGGGATGCCGACATTGATCCGGTCGGATCACAAAGGTAAGAAAAATCACTAGATTAATATCTTATTTTTTGTATGAAGAAAAAGATAAGGATTATTGGAGTATTAGTATAAAACACGTCGACAAAGTTTGTGTTTCTGTCTAGGATAAGCAATACTGGAATTAAATTGAAATCCTTCTCTTTCTCTTCATGCAGATATTCCTTTATATGGCGCCATCTAAATCAAATGCTTATTCTATATTTATTTTTAACTAGCACATTCTAGATAACCGCATTTTAATCTTTTTTCTTTGCTTAACGTTCCTGTTGTCATTGGTAACCTTTGAATTCAACCATTTCTTACCATAAAGCTAGAAGTGATCAAACGTTATTGTGCTTAATGTATGCAATATATGTACCTTATATAAATTGCATAAATTAAGTTGGTCACTGAGTCTCGCTTCATTTGTGAGAAGCTTAGAATACAAGGTTCCGTTGGTAAATAAGCTTCTGATAAGAACACCGCATGAAGCAAAAGTTTACCTTTGTTACGCCAAACCATGAACGTGTGAAAAGGATCCAGCGCATAACGTTTTCCATTCAAGGCTATTGCGGTAGCTAGCTAAAGCAGCAGCTTTCCAGCCCAGCGATTGTTCGGTGTAATGCAATTTCCCATCTGTGTAAAACTGAATTATACACCACAAACAGCGACATGCACTCCACTTCCTATCCGAGTGTATGGCTTTCAATGCTTCTTTTACCATCTCCCCTAAGAGAAGGCAGATCGTCCAGAGAATACATTATGCATGAGCTTTTCATTTTGCTTATATGCATGACGACGATGCGGCAATTCATGACACATAAATCCGGTATCGAAGGAAGCTGATGATGTGCACTTCTTGAGCACTGCTGCTGTTTATGTCTGTTCTACATAGTGTTGAGGCTCATTGAAGTATTACGTTACATCGAGCTAGATGATTTATTTATTTATTTTTTCAAATGTTAACGGGTTGTACTTAAAACAGAACAAGCCAGGTTGAACAGTTTTTGAAACAAAACTCAATATCTCGTGTTTGTAATATTTCGGCGGTACTACTACTAAAACGTGTCTTTATTTGTCTTTTCAATTTAATTTTTACATTTAATTTTTAACAGTTTAATTGTTTAGCCAGAGGGGCTTTTCATCTTTGTTCCATTTGTTTTGTGGTGTGTTTTGTTAATTTGATATTCTAGTTTACATTTCATCCCTGATGGGGATTGTTTTGTTTGAATTTATATAATTTGATAACCTACATACTTAGGAAATTTTACAGTATTCGGTAATTTTTTACCGAACTTTCAACAGCTGAACGTTCGGTAATCTGATTTACCGGATTTCGGTGAAATTTTACAATATTCCGGTAAAAAAATTACCAGAACTTGTCAAATTTTACCGAAATCCATTAAATTGGATAACCGAAGTTCAGCTGTTGAAAGTTCGGTAAAAAATTACCGAATACTGTAACATTTTCTAAGTGTGTACCTAACTACAATAGCTACAATTTGAAAAAAAAAAAACCAAGGGAAGGGGTACCAGGTCGACGATGACTTGGTGGTCTGATAGGTAGCAACGTGTTCTGTACCTATTGATAGTCTCACTAAAACGATCTTCGAGTGTTTTTATCTCGGCCAGTAGATGGATCTCGGTATTTCTCGTCCGCGGAGGTGTGTTCAGGATTATCCTAAGAAACTGGATTTGAACCCGCTGGAGCTTCAGGTGGTGTATTTTTGCGCAACTCTCCCAGATCGGCATGCCGTACTCAATCACCGCGAGTATAATCTGTTTGTAGATAGCAAGCTTGTTCTTCAGGGACAATGTAGACTTTCTGTTTAGCAAGGGGTACATAAGCTTGAACAGAACGTTACATTTTGGGGCAGTCTTGTCAACCTGTTCCCTGAAGTTCATCTTGCTATCTAGTGTCACGCCAAGATAGATGGCTGAATTGGTCCATTCCACCGTTGTGCCCCGTTTAGACCAATTTTAACATCCTCAGCCGGAACAAGTCTGGGAGATTTTGAGTGAGGGAATAGAATGACCTGGGTCTTCGCTGCATTGATGCAGATCTTCCAGTCTGTGAGATACTTCAACAGAACATTCAGGCTTTGCTGCAGTTTCGATGCGACCGCTCTTACTACCCTACCATTGTGGACGACTGCGGTATCATCGACGAACAGCGACAGAGATCCGTTTTCAGGGAGTGGGGGTATGTCCGAGGTGAACAGATTGAATAAAAGTGAACCTAATATGCTTCCTTGTGAAACACCGGCAGAAACCTCCTGCGCACCGGAAACTGCACCATGCAGCGAAACACAGAATGTTCTGTTTGATAGGTAGTTCTTCACTATCTTTACCAGAAAGACTGGAAGATTGTACCGATGCAGCTTGTACACCAGGTCATCGTGCCAGACGTTGTCAAACGCCTTTTCCACGTCGACGAGGGCCATGGCAGATGTTTTCGAAACAGACTTGTTTCGCCTGAGGATGTTAGTGACTCGGTTCAGTTGATGTACTGTTGATCGTCCGCGTCGAAAACCAAACTGTACATCAAGCAGGATGTTGAGTTCATCAGCAGATGCAAGGGGCCGACGGTATATTGCTTTCACAAAAAGTTTAGATACCCCCGAGAGAAGGCTGATGGGTCTAGGAACATGAAGGATCTTTCCCAGGTTTCCGGATGGGTATGATTTTAGCTGACTTCCAACACGAGGGGAAGTAGCTAAGTCGAAGGCATTTATTAAAAAATAATGTTAGATGTTTGTAGAATTGGGAACTCAAGTGCTTGAGTTCCAAATTCAGAATTTTGTCGAAACCTGGGGCCTTCATGTTCTTCGACGCTTTGATATAGGTCGATAGTTCGTCAGCTGTGATTTCTAGTTCCTCCGAAAAGTCATTGGGACATAGATGGATGTTATTTGCATGCTCGTTAACGGCAGCTTCGTGAGGACTGATGATGTTCTGACCGAGATTGTATGAGCTGACAAAATGTCGACCTATCTCAGCAGCCTTCGCAGCGGGAGTAGTCAAACGATCCTTAGAGTCATTGTCTAATGGGATCAACGGTGAATGGGCCTAGGCTTGGTTTTAAAAAATTTTGGTTATTTTCAAGAACGGCTTTGCACAATCTGGGAGGGCGCGGATTTTGTTGGCAAAATTATTGTTTCTGAGATCCACCATTCTGGCCTTGATTATTTTATTCGGACGATTGCACTCTGATTTTATGGCAGGCAGACCAGTACGTTGATACTGTCTGCGAGTGGTGTTGCGTCGACGGATCAAATTTTTAGTGAGACTATCAATAGGTAAAGAGTTTCTCACCTGTGTTGTTTCTGAAATGTGGTGCTCCCGAGCCTGGGAGATCGCCTGCTCGATCGACTGCAGTTGCCGATCGATGTCGCCGGTTTATTCGGGGCGCCTATCGTAATCGACGGTGTTATCGACCTGATGACGGAACTGGGCCCAGTCTTCAGCCACCACTGGATAGTGGTCTGAGCTGAGTTCTTGGTACACGACCGGCTGGGCGATGTTGTTTCCCATGTTGGTGAGTAAGATGTCGATTGATGAGTGGACCCTGGATCTGCTCAACCGGGTGGGAGTATCCGGGCCCACGATGGTGTAATGGCCCCCTTCCAGGTCCTCCTGTAAGATGGATCCGGATCCGATGTTTCGTCGTGCGTTTCCCCAGATTTCGTGTCTTGCATTTAGGTCACCGGCGATAATGAACTACCCATGCCTCCGAGTGAGCTTGATGATGTCGTTTCGTAAGGTCGTATCTGTCCCGTTGTTCACGCTTGCTTGTTTAGGACAATAGGGCCGACGGTGGACTCCGATGGCTTCAATGAATTTTAGCTACAAGCTCGGAAGCATCTGGCAGTTGATGTTGGTGCGCAGGACGATGGCGACTCCGGCGGAACTGGTTCGATCAAGTCTGATCAGTCGGAAATCTAGCAGGAACACGTTGATCTCAGGCTTGAGATGCGTCTCGGTGATGATTGCGATGTCAATGGATCGTTCGTTGAGGAAATTACTAAACTCGATATTCTTGCTCTTCAGCGAGCAAGCGTTCTAATTGGCGATTTTGACGATTTCACGGTAAGTAACGTTTAAAACATATGCTGGCGGTAAGTAACGTTTAAAACATATGCTGAGTTGAAGCTTCCTGCAAAGAATACGCATATCCCGAAATATTTTGACATTTTATGCTGACTGTTTATCAGAACATCTCATAAACTGGGTATGCCGGTTGATTAATGGAGCATCGTGTCAAATATTCGACAAAACAATCACAGAATAAGTGATTTTGTCAAAAAAATAGATATGTGAAGAATTTTTTTTTTTTTCAAAACTGTCAAAAAAACTTCAGAGAAAAAGTAAACAAAACTAAATAAACAAATAAATTTTCTAACAGTTTCTTTTCATTAAAAACTACAAGGTACAGCCTAATGGGGTTGTGCGCAAAGGTGACGTAGGACTAAGCAGAAATGTAATTCCCCTACACTTTCCAGAGACGCTCGGAAATGTCATTGACGAAGCTGTTCATAATGCTTATCGCTTTGGAGGAAACGACAGTATCGGGTTGAAATGCTTCAGCACCCGGTAGATGTGGTGCTACACGTTTTCTTCTTTCGAACTTTGTTACTGAAACTGTTTACCTTCCGAGATGGTGGAGCGAGAATGCACCATAAGAGCACATCCTGTTGATATGATCGACAACCTGGCGATCATTAGCCTTATCAGGGTTCAATGTCTTGACGCATAAAAAGGAAAATGAACTTCCTACGCAATCGTTTCGATTCGAGCAAGATCATTTTCATGTATTCCATTTTGATTCTTGCTATCGAGTCACGATGAATATTGTTCCTGTCAAATATGACTTGTCTGTCGGTTATTTTCGTCTTTATGTTCATCAGTTCATTTGATTTAAGCACATACTTGCGTCAATTGACGTAATTGACCACTCGAAACATGCGTCCTTTGATTATTGGTTTGTTTTCACTTCAATTCGGTACTGAATCGACTCAATCGACTATAGTCATGCGTCACGTCGTTACGTATTTCCTAGTTCCTACTATAAGTTTGTATCGATCATCGGTAAAATGGACTCTCCAGGACCATCCAAAACTCACGATTGTTTTCCTCTAATCTTGGTTTGTTTTTCAGAGTGGTATTGTGTTTTCTTTCGGAAGAACTGCTAATGTTAACCTTCTCAGATATTTAAAAAAAACTCACACATAAGACATCGGGGTTAAATATTGACCCGGATTTCAACCCTTTCTAGCTTTATGAAATTTCAACCTAGACATAATTCTGCACCCCATTTGAAAGGTTATGGTTTCAAAAATGCATTGGTGGAGAAAAAACCTGGTCCCAGTAAAATTGGTTACAGGGAATCTGCTTCAAAGGGAAGGGGTTTTTGATTTCTTTGTGTGAGCAGAATTACATACAAAACATTCCAAACTTGTTGTAGAGAGTTTTCGAAAAACGATGAAACGTGCTGGCCTCCACGTCAGGAGTCCACGTCAAGGTCAGGAAGGCAAAAAACCGGAACAAGAAGCAAAACACGGTAGTCAAAACCCGCGCCAGGAAGCCGATAGTGGCTGACGAAACCGAAATGCGTCGTGATGAACGACTTACATCAAGGCGGACACAAATCAATGTCCGGGGCAGGAGTTTTACGTTGCTACATCACGGTTGGTCATTCTTGAGGATGTAAGGAAGAAGAAGCTGGACAAGTGCGCCAAAAAGTTCTTGGTTTGGCTGGCCATTTGTAGGTGTGGAGAGAGAGCCAGCCATACATCACCGGATGAATGGGCAAATATACCGCGCGCCTGCTGCCCTTCCTGCGGTCTCACGGAGGTGAGACTGCCACTATTAGTGGCCGATGTTTGACTGGTACAGAGATAACAATGGTGTCTTTGTACCAAAATACTTCAACACACCGAATTCACCGGAACTTCGTCCGATTGACAAATTTTGGGCCATTATGGCTAAACTTCATAAAACACCTAAACTTTTGGTGGCTTTGATGAAACAGTGGCTAAAAGTATCAATAAAAGTCGACCACACTATTGCCCAAAATCATATGAGTGGTGTCAAGGACAGAGTGCAGACATTCGGTCATGGAGATGACTTCCAAAAAACCAATGGAATAGAAAGTTTGAAGAAAATTCGGCTAAAAATGAATTTCTGGTGACCATTGTTGTGGGTTTCAATTTTTTTCGAGTTCAGTCTTTACTTGAAAAATCACTGGACATTTAACGGAAACCCACTCATTTATCTGTGATGGGAACAATTTACCGACCTTATTCAAATGATTCAATTTACAGGAACTTAACCAGATACAGAAAACAACACTATGAAGCCAATGACATCAGTACGGTTCAACATGACGGCTGTTTTTGAATGTTTGTTTTTAATGCTACTGAATGCCTAATAAATAAAGTTATATTATTTGCAGTGAAATCTAATTTTTGTTGCCGTTAGCACGTGAAATCAGTCAATAGAGCCACATGATGAAATGCCATTATGATTATTGGATCTTTGGACCTCCATGAATTCATATCATACCCATATAAAGCCTGTCCACGTTAAATTTCGGACACTTTTCTTTCGGTGTAGATTTTGAATTATTTCAATATTTTTATTGTTTATTCGCTGAAACGTTTCACTTATATGACTGCTGAAACTCTCCACTTTATTTCGTGGTACAACATGTTCATGTTACATTCAGTAAAATGGCGTCGAATCAACCCAGTCAACACAGAATCGTATATGATAGCGCATAAGTGGAGGCGATATACGTACATTCGTTCATTTGACTCCATGTAAACTGTACGTTTATCGCCTCCACTTTATACTCATATCCGCTATCATATGTGATCTAGTGTCCTCTGGGAAGTGGAAGTGCGCAAACGCATTTTGTACGAACGGCAGCCAAATCCAAATGTATCGGTACGCGATCTTGCCAAGAAACTAAAACTACCGAAAAGTACCGTGTTTTGTGTTTGTAAATCATTTGACCAACGCTTAACTGTGGATTGGAAGGTTGGAAGTGGAACAAATCGAAAAGTATGCTCCCATCAATTGAACAAGAAGTTGGTCGCCATTATTGAGAAAAATCCCAATCTTTCTGTGCGAAATGTGGCTCGCAAAGTTGAGAAGTCAAAATTATACGTACAAAAAGCGAAGCAGAGGCAAAGGCTGAAGGCGTACAAAGTGAAAAGGGTGCCCAACCGAGATGATTTTTGCAAACATTTTCAACAACTTCTGGGTATGGCTTTTTTAACACCGTAATGAAAAGGAACGCCGAGGATTTCCGGACAAAGAAGGTGTCCAAATTCCCGAAGAAGTATTTGATTTGGCAGGCAATATGTAGTTGTGGTCGAAAATCTAAAAGTTTCGTTTCTACCGACACTATAAATAAGGATGTGTACGAGAAAGAATGTCTGCAAAAGCGGTTGCTACCGTTTATCAAGAGCCATGACTTTCCAGCTCTGTTTTGGCCTGATTTAGCCTCTTTTCAATATGCGAAATCCGCCCTGGAATAGTATAAGGTACAAGAGGTCAAATACGTGCCAATAACAGCCAATCCACCAAACTGTCCAGAGCTTCGCCCAATAGAGAAGTACTGGGCTCTAGTTAATCGGAAACTTTTCGAAACTAAGAAAAAAGCAAATGGTACCGATGATTTCAAGAGAAGATGGAGAATCGTCACGGCGGGCGTTTTTGAGGATACCGTACGGAACCTGATGGTGGGTGTACCACAGGAAGTTTGAGAATTTTACAGAAAGAAGGATTAACATCTTAATCAACTGTTTCTAATGCAGAAATAATTCTATTAATTTGAAATAAACTATCGGTTTTGTTGAATTATGTGTAATTTTTTTTTTTTTGCTATTAGTTTGGTGTCCGAAATTAAACGTGGACAGGCTTTACTACCAAAAAGACTGATGTTCGCTTTCAGATACCAGCAACCAGCAACTCCAGAGAGGTCTTGTATAGCCTAAAGGGTGTATCGTTTAAAATCCACACACACAAAATTCATTCTCAAAAATCGAGTTTTTATCACCAAATTTTCAGGGAGTAAAAAGAAACAATTAAAATTAGCCGTGATGCCAAACATTAATTTAATTTATTTCGCCTTTATATCCAAATGCGCTAACCTTGGCCTTAACCCCAGCCATGAGGTTCTGCACGACCTCAGAATCGACAGTTTTTTGCATATAAACCCATGCTTTCTTCATTTCTTCTACATTCTTCACCGCTCTATGTTGTTTAAGAAGCTGCTCCTTTATAATGGAAAGTATTTTTCTATTCGGCGCAGTTCCAGAGTGTTTGAGGGGTTCAAATCTTTCGGCACGAAATCTACATCATTCGCCTTATACCACTCTAGCATGTCCTTCGTGTAGTGGCATGATGCCAAATCTGGCCAGAAGATCGTCGGACCGTCGTGAGCCTTCAGGAAAGGGAGGAGCCGCTTTTGGAGACACTCTTTCAAATACGTCTATTCATGGTGCTTCCGGAAACGAAAGGTGTACTCCGCTTTCCACAAGTACAATTCGCTTGCCAAATTGAGAACTTTTTGGCGAACTTCGACACATCACATACAGGTTTCCTGGTATCTCGTTGAAATCCGCCTTCACATATGTCTCGCCATCCATTACGCAGCAGTGTGGTTTCGTTAACTTCTGGTCGTACAACTTCCGGGCACAGCTTTCTGTTTCTCGTCGCGGTTTGGGGACTGCTGAACCTTAAACCACAGAGAACAGACATGGATGTCCATATACCTTTTATTGAAAAACGTGTGTAAAAGTATAGGGGGGCAGCCAGTATAAGAAGCAAGTGTAGAGAAAAACAAACAGTTATCACACAACTGCAGCGCCACCTACCAGGAGCATAACGACATACATTTGAAATGTCGGTTTGAAGTTTTACACAAGTAGCAGACCGAAGATGAACGTCTGTTCTCTGTGCTTAAACGTACGTAGTTCAGCTCTAGTTTTGGTATTCGGCACGAAAGTCTTCCTCACATGCAACTTTTTAGCCACATCTCGAACTGAGGCGTTCGGTTTCCGTTTGAATGCCCCAACCAAGCGTTTGTGATCGTTCTCGTTGAGCTGACTGTTTTTTTTTTCGGATCTTCGCATCCGATCAACAGTCAGACGTTCATCAAAACCGTTTTATGATACCAGACACCGTGGAATTCGCGATTCCCAGCTTTTTTACGATGCGACAGATCCTTATTCTCAAACTATTCGTGCAAAACGTTTTCGCGCACACACTGTTTTTTCGTCGCCATTTTGAAAACTTTTGCGCACCAGATGAAACCAACTTATAGAGTGTAAACAATACACTTCAAACTATGTCTACGCAAAATTTCAATTAATTTTACCCAACGGATCAAAAGTTAGAGCAATTTGAGTGTGTGCGGATTTTAAGCGGTACATCCTTTATAAAAAAAAGTTTGGAGGCAACTAAGCTCTGAAATATAAAACTGGCTAGATTAATAGATAAATAGGCAATAGAGAATGTCATGAATGTTAATGGTAACCAGATTGGATCATTGCAGTACGTGATAAACCAAATCAAATTTGATGTTTTATAGTCGTTTTGAAGCAGCAGTTCTTCAGAACCTTCATCAAACCTAAAGCGATACATTTGGCATGAATAAAAGATTTCTTCCAACAGCTATTTCACGATTACAACTGCGGTTATGATGAAGCTAAAAAAATCAATATTCAACCTTAACACCTTTAGCTAAATTCCAATAAGCTAAACTTAGATTATTATGCAATTCACTATTTCTGTGTTAATGACAGAAACTTAGCAGTAGGTAAAATCAACCTAACAAAAAACCAAAAAAAAGAACCACGGACGTTTTAACCTGAAGGTTCGAATGAAGATCAACATATTAAATGAAAATATTTATTAGGTTCTGATAAATTGTACACATCGCATAGTTTTATGATAAATCGTAAGAAAATTTTCAAAAAGCAACATGTAAAAACTGTTTTTCCAACCAAAAAATGCTCAGTGGGTTCTTCATTTGTCAATATACCCTAAATACCTAGAGCAGAACACAGTTGCTCACTCATTGGAGGGGACGGAAAAGCATTGCAGTTTTGCATGCATATCAATTGTTATTCCTGGTCGCTGCATTGAATTTGCGCTATCAACCGAATACTCCGACCAGAATTGACACAACAAACTTGGTGTGTTATTTTGCTAGCCGGAAGTAAATTTCAAGCTGGTATGCTGACGGTTAGCGGGAGTTTTGTCATGAGTGAACTGATGATTATAAGCAACTGTTTTAGTTCGATATAGAGTCGCTCCATAGCAGAGGATTTTGACTTTTGGCAGATTGTGAAGTGAAAAAACATTTTTCTTATAAAAATAAAAACAGTGCAATGTAAAGCTCGATTCAAAGTAAATTTGGACGCACGGTTTAATACGCCACCGCGTCCAAGGTGGTTGGAACAAAAAACTTATTATTTGACAGGCATTGACTGTTTTATTGACGAAGATATTGGTGAAAAGTTTTTCTCGATTGATCGACGCATCTCGAAATTACGGATCATGGAACTTGAGAAAAGAAAATTAATTGTGCACAAACATCTAGAGAATGTTTCGTGGTCTGCCTCAAAAATAGCAAAAATTGAAAAATTCCCAAAGTCAACGGTGTGTCTTGTAATCGAACGTTACAAGGATACTCTGAGTGTAGATAGAGCACAGCGCATCAATCATAAAAGTGGCACTAGGGACAAAGAGCTGAGGAGAAAGGTGTTGAGGTACGTGAAAGGCAACCCAGGTGTCTCCATACGGGATTTGGCAAAGAAATACGATTCCAACTTTTCCACCGTGCGTAACATCCTTTCAAAACAAGGATATTAGTCTTTTTGTGCCAGTAAACATCCGAATCGCTCCCTGAAACAAAATTTTGTGGCCAAAAAGCGAGCACGATTACTATTCGAACGAGTTTGGACGAAATTTGATGGCTGTATTTTAATGGATGACGAAACATATGTCAAAATGGATTATAAACAAATCCCCGGACGAATATTTTTCCTCGAAACTGGTCGTGGGGATGTCCCTTCCAAGTATAAATTTGTGTTTGCTGATAAGTTTGCTAGGAAACTAATGATTTGGCAAGGAATCTGCAGTTGTGGCCTTAAAACACGTCCTCACATCTCACACAATGACGTTGGCAACACAAGACCAACGATATGTTTTGGCCAGGTCTAGCCAGCTGCCACTACTTTAAGGAGGAACTAGAATGGTATGCTGCAAACAATGTTAATTTCGTCACCAAAGAGACTAATCCTCCGAATTGCCCTGAGTTCAGACCGATCGAAAAATATTGGGCAATTGTCATGCGAAAGCTTCGAGAATGCGGTAAAGAAGTGACAAATGCACAAAAAATGTGTTTAAAGTGGAATAAGTTCACCGGTACAGTGTCACCAGCGACTGTGCAGATCATGATGGCATCGATCACAAGTAAAGGGCGACAGTTCGTTCGAAACGGTGAAGTGCAATAACTTGTTTTATATCGTTTGAAAGCTGAAGAAATACCCTTTTGTTTGACGTTTTGATCAACCGTGTATGTTGTTTAATTCTTGAATGCGTCCAAATTTACTTTGAATCGGGCTTTAGATAACGGCCGTTTGCTGATCAAAAGCAACGAAAGAAGCCAACGCACATGCGAGCGTACGAAGATGGCACACAATTTCAGATGCACTCAGGACGTGGTAAACAGAGCTTTGTAATGCTGGTTGCATATCTTACGGGTGGTTTAGCATCGTAAATATTTGCACTTGCTTTGTCAAGAGTGCATGAAACTAATTACGAGTCACAAATTTTCATTTTTACATATGAGAAAGCTAGTGTTATTTTGTAGGCGACCTTTGGTGAGATCAATCTGATTATGAATATATTATCGAAATCCTACTATAAAATAATAATACTAAATACATGCCTGGTGAAGAAATTTTAAATTTCCAGTTCTGGAAGTGAGGTGCAGTACCCTTATGCCCATGATATCGGTAAAGTTAATATGCGGGGTTTATTGTATGTGCAAGTTATCTCGGAATGGGCGTGACTTTACAGACATTATGAAATGGGATGCTGTATCTGCAGCTGAGCTATTATTTTCTAGCTCCCGGATTGAAGCTGCTTTTGATGGTCATTTCAAAGATTGTTGCAAACAGATTTCTTACATAACACCATTGCCGGCCAATTGGTGTTAGATTGAATACACACACATTATACACGGATATCTAAGGAAGAAGAATGTCAGCAGATATAGAATTAACGCAGTTTAGAATAAATTTCTCAATCGTTATGGATAAAAAGTAATTAAATATATGTTGACAAATATTAGAAAAATGCAAGTATATTGATTAAACTTGGATTTTGGAGTGCACAATGTTGATTTTCTTTGAACGATTCTTATAAGTTTATGGTGTATTATTGTGATGGATTTCATTTGTGGAACATATATTTAAGCTCACAAAAGTAACATTCTATAGATCAATTTCGTATGTTTAGGGAAAGTTAATGAAACTTTTATAGATCCAGTGCAATATGTTTATGGGTAATTCGTTCAATTTAATCTATCAATACGGTATTTATATGTCCTCGCAATACACTGCACCACCTTATATACATATTAAATTTCTCTTGCAAATTCATGTGTTGTTGTTTGGCCACAACATGTATTTTTCTTTCAAGTTACGATCCATAGCAAAAATGAAACGAAATCTTGTGTAATCGCAAGACAATCTGAGAACAATGCATGCTCCAAATAGTTTGCCTGGATTGAAATTTCGTGTACTTTTTACGATAAGACTAACTGAAGGAAAATAATTGGGAAAGAGAAGCGGAACAAGAGTAGCTGTTCTGGCAGCACTGGCCGTATGCAGATATGTCAGATGACATATGGTAAGAAGAATAGAAGAGACAGAGAGAGAGAGAAGGACAAACGTCAATGTATAGTGAAAGAGTTTAAGAGAGAGTTGAGGACATTTTGGTGATTTGTTTCCTTATTGGTTGTTAAATTCAAAAAGTCGCGTAACGAGTGAAAATTGGTTGTACGATCACAACACAAAGCCGCTGAAAGAGTTTGATAGAAGTTGAGGACATTTTGGTGAATTTAGTTTCCATCCATTTGGTTGTTAAATTGAGTACAGTTTCGCGTAATAAGTGAAATTTAGTTGTACGATCACAACACAGAAGCCGCTGACTACATAGAGGTTAAACGGTACAGTGGTACCTAAACTCAATCGCGCGTCCCACGAGCAGATACGGAAACATTCGCCATACGACGTAGTAGGACAGACAGAAATTCGCTAAAACGAGGTAGAAGGAAGTGGTGGACGAAAGCAAACTAAAAATTGTAAGTAGGTAAAAACATTGACACTAAGACAAAAAAAAGATGGTTATATTCAAATTAAATTCCACAATTTGATCATCCTGTGAGGGTGATAGCTAAAAATCCGAACAGAATCGCATCGAAATCATCGGAAAAAGAAGTAGAAAACCGAAGCGGAAGAAGTGAAGTGGAAGAAACCAAGAAGAGAAGTAACAGAAAAAAAATTGAATAAATGAAGAAATTGAAGGAGGCGCAACGGAAGAAGCAAAGCAGAGGAAAGAAGAAAAACGTTGAACAGATAGAGGATGACATGAAGAAAGAAATATAAAAAAAGTCAAAGAGAACAAAAGATGAACGGAAGAAGTGGAAGAATAGAAGTCGAAGAAGAGCAGAAGCAGAAGTTGAAACACTATTGTAAGAAGAGAAACTGAAGGAAAAATGCGAAAGAAAACAAGCAGAAGAGGAAAAGTTGAAGGAGAACAGTGAAAGAAGAAGAGAAAAAAAGAGGAAGTAAAAGTAGAAGAGTCGCAAGTAGCAGGAAAAGTTGAATCAAACCAACGAAGAAATAGAAGGGGAAATAGAGAAACTTTAGAAGAGAAGTTGAAGAACAAGAGTTGACAAAGAAGGGAATGAATAGGAGTGGGAGAAGATAGACTGGATGGATTGTTTACGAAGATGCTAATGGATGAGATAATTTCTTAAGACACGAATGCACCTTTCGTGTGTAAGTTGTCACTAATAAACAAACAAAAAATACTGGGGTAAGTGTTTCGCCGAATTTTTATTTTCGATTCTGGAAGTCGTAAGTGTTTTGATAGTCAAGATACCTTTTGATAGTTAAGATTCCTAGTCAGTCGATCGATAGATACAATAATAAGTAGTTGATGCGATACCATGGAAATGGAAAATAAATTATTTCTGCTAGCGCCATAATCATCCAATTTAGTAAAGATGTCTGTCTTTTGTCAATCGCCTGCAGAATTTCCATGGAAACACCCTGGTACAAAGAAAGCACTCTTAAAACAGCACCTTTCTTACTACTTTCAGTTGGGTTGAGGTCTAAATTCGATTGGCACTTTAACCCAGAAAATAGGCTGTTTAATGATACTGATAATACTCGTCCCCTTCTTCCTTGTTTGCGCTTCTGTAGTGCGTTGCATCCTTTAAAACAAAATATATTAGTTACAGCTTCCACAGTGTTGCGTCCATTGTTACAAACACAATGATACTCTATGACGCAAGGCAGCCAACAAAAGTTCAACTTGAAACCACCACCCTCTTGGTCATTTCGTGCTTTTCCAGACTAGGTTATCCGTGACCACAACTGATAACGAAAATATAAAAAAAAATGGACGCTGTGTGCAGTCATTATTTACTTATCCATTATAAATATGAAAGCTCGTCAGTTCATAAATCTCTCAAATTGTAACAAATTAATGTGGGATGAAAATGGTTTCATCTACGTGCTCGAACAGAAATGGCTAATTTGACTTCCCCTATAATTTTTTACGCATGGCAGAATTTTGACCCGACTTCAAAAAGACTACGCGTTTATCGTTGATTAATTGGGGGGTAAAATCGTAACTGTGCAGATTCACCCACTCGTTTGCTATGCAAACTGAATAGCTATAACGCTGATTATAAACATTTGATGTTTTCTGCCACGGGTTCCCGGAATCAACTTCCCGCTCTTATTTTGATTAACTTTTCAACGGATATTCAATGAGGCAAACTGAAAAATATTTTCCTCTCGATTGAACCGTTAATGTACAAGTCAGGAGGTAGTCAGAACGTATAAACCTACGCTTGTTTTGAATATGTATCGCATTTTTTGTTTTGAAGGGGACCTCTGTAACGAGAACATTTTTCGCTGCTATTTTCACTCTTATTTTAGAAATAAAGAGTGTTTTTCCTTCACTTCTGGGCTTCCGATCGGTGGTCAACCGTTCCTCGAACCGCTTAATCACTCGCGACACCGTGGAATTCGCGATTCCCAACGTTTTAGCGATGGAAAGATGCGAGAGATCCATGTTCTCGTGATGAATGCGCAAGATTTTATCACGCACGAGCTGTTCTTTCGACTACATTTCCGCGAGTTTTGATCACAGGACTTGCAGGATGTAAATAATGCACTATGAACTAAATCCACCCAAATTTTCATTAAATTCTACCCAACGGTTAAAAAGTTAGAGCAATTTCATAGTGTGGCAATTTCATCGTGGACACCCTTTATATTTCAACATGGCGATTGGAAAAAAAATCATAATTCTGCCATAAAGCCAAGTTATCTTCGCAATGCTTACTTTAAAACTATTTGGTTATTTGGTGGCTTCCCTCAATGCCAATTTGCTGTTTAATGCATTTACTGGAGGCAGAATGGTTTTAAAATGCTTTTTCGACTGACCATAATAAAATAACATGAATGACTTCTAAAACGCCATTTCGAAACAGCATTTTATGAGTTCATAAAGTCGAAATAAAAAAAAATAAAAAAAGGAATTTGAGAAAACGAGATTTTAAGATCGTTTTAAACAAGCTATGTAGGTTCTCATAAACCTGACTAAAATATGAAACCTATTGGTACCCCTTGGTGTCATAATAATACCAAATTGATTTCTAGTGGCTTTGATAAAACCTTAGTAAAACTTAATAAGGCGGGATGGTTTTGGCAATTTTACTTGGGCAGCCACCATCATTATCGCTAATGTGTGCAGAATTCTACAGTTGTTTCGGTAATTTTATCTTTTTCTTCCTAGTATGCAGGGACAATGCAAACGGAAACTGCCGTTCCATATCAAAAAAAGCAGAGGCTAGGGGATTGATTCAGTATCAGAATGCATGATAAAAAATGAACAGCCCACTGGGGCTGTACGAAAGATGACGTAGGATTACGTAGCAATGTTGAAATCCTTTTTGACGTAGACTACGTCTTACGGCAAGCGTAGGTTGTCAATTGAAAATCTAAAAATAATCGACCATCACGAAACATCGTAACAAATTGAACGCTTATATCTTAATAAATGCTCGATAGATTTTCAAGATGTTTACATCAATCGGTTGGAAATTTTCCCTGGTATCAATTATCAAACATTATCCGTTAATAA
Organism: Aedes koreicus; assembly: GCA_024533555.2. Taxonomy (NCBI): domain Eukaryota; kingdom Metazoa; phylum Arthropoda; class Insecta; order Diptera; family Culicidae; genus Aedes; species Aedes koreicus. Next base: position 195,618 of record JAHHFK020000257.1, read on the forward strand.
TTTTAAACTATTGAAAATAACTAAAATAAAATGTGATGCCTTATAATGTTGTTTTGCAGGCTAAATTTACTAAATGCACAGTACTTTTCCTATCACAGATTCATATGAGGTCTCATATGCAGCAGTAAATATAAATGGGGTACACCTTGGAAAATTTTGGTTGAAACTCACTGGTCTATGGTGAAGGGAAAACCTCAAATAGCTTGCTGGAGATGTATCAAAGATCCAAGAATTTAGTTTAGTTAGTTTTTTAGTTCCTTGATTATCGAAATTTTCAGCCCTGGGCTGGTTCATCTCCCGGCATCCAAGAATTTGGTTATAAGTGGTTTGATTCTTCGGAGAAAATTGACAATGTCGTCGGGCAAAGATTGATGAAAGGAGTAAATAAAAAAGAGCGCGCAACCGCTTCCCAAATAGCACACTACGATCATAATTAGTTGTAGTGACTTGATTATGACTTAGCAAGTCATATTTATGTTATCTCAATTGAATGGCAACAAGTTTGCTACTAGGGTTATGGAACGGAATCCATATAGATCTATATGCAGTTGTGTTGAGTATTACAAACATGCTATTGTTTTTCTAAAATTGTCTCTGTACGTCCGGATTTTGGTGTGAACGGCCTTTATGTGTTATGTTCAACTACATTAATAAAATTTGGTTTGTATATGTATATCAGAACCATCTTGAAGAGGAAAACAAAAAGAAAAATGCAGTCCCTTGACGGCTTCACCTCTAAAATAAATAATTGGAGGTGAAAGTTCATTTTCGTATCGATGAAACGCTAGTCCATATGTGGGTACCATAAACTATAGCCATTCTTCACAATTACTGCCCCAAATTAAGAAATGTGGTTAGCTTGATTCATTCTATCTTCTTGCAATATGTTCTCGGCGCGCGCTATTCGACCTTTTATTAATTCGACATTTTATTCACTTGTAAATCATTCAAGTTTTTATCTATCCGACCATTTGTGCCATTGAACTTTTATCATTCGATGTTTGTATCAATTCGGCGATTTGTAATTCAACCTTTTATCTTCCGACCTTTTGTCATACAACATTCGTATTGTCCATTTGACACTTATCCCCTTCACTGTTTATCATTCGAATTTTGGTCCATTCGACATTTTTCCGATTCGACCTTTTGTCCATTCGACCTTTTTTCCAATCGATTTCCTATACCCTTGATCTTTTGTCATCCTTTTTTTTTTTCAACTTTCTGTCATTCGATCATCTTTCATACATTTTTTTTTTGCCTTTACTTCGTAAAAAAAGTCATTGTTAGGAATTAGATAGTGAAAAAAATAATTTCATTAGTCTTTTGATAATGTCCTCATATAGGATTCTTTGATTTGAATTGTAATAGGTTTTCCTGATCGCTGGGAATACTTGCGAACTTTTGTGGTCTAGCTCAAATCTTTGTAGGGGTAAGTGGCGGGACCATCATCATCATCATCATTAAATGGCGTTATTACGTTGCGTTGCGTCAGTAGTGGAATATTCTGTAAATTTCAAAAAGGGGATGCAAATTGATAGTTCGTAAAACGAACTAGAGTGCGAACAGAGATTTGAGTATGCCAGTAATATTTAAGCAGCAAAGCACCGTTTTGAAAATTGTAATGCTCATTAACTCAACAACAACAATTACAAGTTGAAAGAGTAAATAACCCTGCAATGTATGTATTTTTTTTCATGTTGTTCAAATCCAAATTTTAATGAACATCAAGAATATAATGAAAATATTCCCACCCTTTTTCGTAGTTTGCAAAAGTTAATCAGAATCATCGTTATAAGTCTACTCTCTATTAACTATTCAAGTATTCCACATTCGCTTACTGCATGAATCCTGCCTTTGTTCAGACGAAAAACTCGCATTTACAAATCAAGAGTATGCAGGAGGTACATGAGTACAATTCCCAATCTGGTTTATGCAGTTTTCATAAATGTAAATTTCTCGGCACCCTAGGCATTGAATATGATTTTACCTGCCTCACAAATATACTTATGCAAATGGCATCAAAATAAGAGTGGAAGTGCATCTAGAACACTGTGATGGACAAAATAAGCAAGATGAAATGGTATGAAAGAGGGAGATGCTGCGGATTGCAATAAATTTCCGAGCAATAATACAAACATAACCTCAACATTAACATCTACAAACTACATGTGCATTCCAAACTTGAATAACTTTGTACGTTGACTAAAACACGTGTACCCACAGGAGATATAACTGCAATCTAATTGCTTTGCTGAAAATTCCTCATATCTCCCACTCTTCAACCCCTCTCTCTCTCTCCAACATACCGATTGTTGGCTCACTATCTCCTGTCCTGCTGAATGTTATAGACGACGCAACTTACGATTCAGATCCATTCGGAAGAATGACCGATAATGGCATAGCCAAGGGAAAGTGCAGGGCAATTTGTGTTAAATGTCGATAAAACGTTATTACTGGTACGTATGATAACGCAGCCATACTTGGATGTGATGGAATTCCAAAAATAGAATAATATCAATGATGATGGTACATGTCATTATGGAGAAACATTGCTATATACTTTAATTGCGTGTAGCAAATGTTGCGATAGCATTAGCAGCCATTATTCGATTTTCCGTATCTTAATTCCCTTTTTTCTTATAAAGAAGGGTCGTCGTTCAACATCAAACAGCATCCACTGTCTCACAATAGCCATGCATAACAATTGAAAATGAAATAAAACAAACCTAGAGTGCGTTTTCAAATAGACGTATCTGTTTTTGTAAACAATGATTCTACCGACAGTCGCTCAAAACTTTCACCACTGCTAAATCCTTAGAAAGAATAAAGTGCCATCGACGAGAAAGCAGTGCTAGTTCTCATCGAAGTGCTCAAGGATATTCACCTATCAATCTTTGATTACAGAAACAGATACGTTCGTTTGAAAGCGTGCTCGCCTTTTTTCACTCAATTTAATTTCCGATTGACAGAGAAACTACCCTTTCCGTTTCCCTTGCAGAGTATTCAAGAAGACCTCATCGAATCAGCTACTGACGCTGTACTTGGGTAGCCGGGAGCTGGTAGCGCGCAAGGGAGTCATCGAACCGCTGAGAGGTGTCATCTACATCGATCCGAAAATCATCAACGACACCAAAATTTACGGCCAGCTAACGTTGACTTTCCGGTAGGTAATATATTGGATTTTTGTGATCTTCACTTTCCACGTAACGGATGGTTTGAAATGGAAACAATTTCGTTAATAGGTTTTCCCACTTCATTTACCGTTCTTTGGTGTACGAGTTGTGATGGCATTGAAATTTCGCCACTACTTCTCCTAGCGATTGTGTTGCATCAAATCAATTCCTATAATGAAGGGTGTCCACGATAAGATTTCATCACATACATTAATTGGACAGAATTCAGCCTCTAATACGGTTGTCATAAAGCTTTCAGGATATTGAATGAAACAAGTAATGGGCGAACACGAAATTATTGCAACACTTACAACTGGCTGTAACTTTTTTCCCAATTGACAGAAATCAACCAAGCTTTGCACAGTTCCTCTTTGAGACGTTTTTATCCGGTGAATTGCGTAGTGGTGTGGTTTGTTGCGGCCAAGATGGAAGTGAGTCGTGAAAAACTTGTGTACGCCCACATGGAAAATTCGAAGCTGTCCCATCGTGTTTTCAACGACCGATTGGATCACAAGCGCGGAGCAGGAAAGAAACCGGAAGCAGCATGTATGCAGACGGAGTGAAAGGTTAAGGGTAATCTCATCAGAAATCCCAACATTTCAACTCGTGATGTTGCCAAAAAGGTCGGCGTTTCCGGCGTTTACATGCATACAAAGTTCAGGACTTCCCAAACCACGATGAACGGCAGCAAACTGTTGCCACGACCCGTGCTAGGAAGCTCCACACGGAAATGTTGACCAGATCCAATTGCTGTGTGATGAATGACGAAACATACGTCAAAACTGACCACCAACAAATGCCAGAACAGGAGTCTGAAAGTGGATGATCATTTAAAAAAAAAAGAAAAGAAAATTACGAAATGCGCGAAACTAAAAACTTCATTTGGCTGGCTACCTCCACCTGTGGAAAGTGAAGGGAAATTTTCGTCACAACAGGCACCATCAATGAAGAAATTTACAAGACTGAATGGCTCGAAAAACGACTTTTGAAATTTTTGGAGCAGCACAACGAAAAATCACTATTTTGGCTGGATTTAGCATCATGCCACTATTCAAAAAGCGTGCTGGAATGGTATGCGACTAATTTAGTGCAGTTTGACTCCAAGGACATTAATCCACCAAACTGCCCTGAACTACGTCCAATCCGATCTAATTGGGCCATGATGAAGCGGGAGCTCAGAAACCCTTTGAGAAAGTAAAGGATGCAAATGACATGCGTAGGAAATGGATAAAAAATGAGAAAAAAGTGAGCGTGAAGCGTGAAAGCGTGAAAGTGTTGAGAATTTTTCCAAACGACCTCCAATAATTGATCCAGTGTATGTAACCTGAGCAGAATACATTTATAAACTGCACCTTAAAGAGAAAATAGGCGAAATTTAATTAATTTCAGTCAAGTATGAAAAAAGGTACGCCAGTTAGAAAGTGTCGCAATAATTATCGACTCACCCTTTGGGGCATGTGACACACGTATGACAGGACAAGCGGAGCCCAATAATATTCGGCACCCCTGGTGGAACGAGGCAGTGAATATGAGAGCTGAAGACCCGTTCAAAGAGCAAGAACAAAGGCAGATATGCAAAAGCGTTTGTAACGGTTCCGAGCAGCCAGAGCCGCTCTAAAACGTGAGATAAAGCAATACTAGTCAAATTGTTCAAAAGAGCTGTGTTGTAAAATTGATGCCAATTCCTGGGCCTATCAAGTAGTGTTGGCAAAGCGAACAAGCCCATTGAAAGGAGCCCTAATAAGCTCAAAAACATCATGATGTGGTACTAGCCAACGGCGTGGCAACCTACACCATACTGTGAGTTATAGGAAGAAGATGCTGACACAGTTCGAATATCCAATGAGTCATAGCAGTAACAAAAGGACTAAATCTGAAGAAAGCTTCTAGACCGGCTAGAATTTTGAATGTTGCTTTGAAAGCATAAAAAAAAACCCGGACTTGTGCATGACTGTTCTGCAAAGATGTTTGGACAATGATCCCATTCTAAAGCTTGCTTCAGATAGAAATGGAACAACAACAATTGCCTGTATTTCAGTTATTTATTATTGAATTCAAGATCTTTTTTTATACAAATGTAGCGTTTTCTTCATACTTTTAAGAAAAAATACGGATAAAATTATTCGTCACGGTTTCGAAGGAATTCTCGAATTTTTCCTGTAACACGGCTCATTAGGCGGCGCACACCTTCTTCGTCCATCGTTTTAGCTATCTTATTCTACCAGGTCTTCATCTGATTGATGTCTTTGACAACCTTTCCCTTTGCCTTGAGTCTCCTCTTCATGATTGCCCAGTATTTCTCAATAGGGCGGAACTGGGGGCAGTTTTTCGGAACAACCTGGACCCCTTTCCCTGCATACCATTCTTGAACGACTTTGCTGGTCGTCGCCATTACGGGATGGTCGTGGGATCGAATGAACGGCAAAATTCGTTTTTGGAGACACTCTTTTTGGTATAGTTCCGACGTCATTGTCTTATTTGTAACGAAAACTTTCGTTTTTTTGCCACAGCTGCAAATGCCCTGCCAAATCATGAATTTTCGTGCAAATTTGTCGGCAAAAACAAATTTAAATTTGGCTGGAACATCCCCCCGAGCCGTTGCCAAGTAAAATTTTTGACCTGGGATTTGCCCGAAGTCAGCCTTGGCATAGGTTTCATCGTCCATCAGAAGACACCCGTCGAACTTGGTCAGCACCTGGTCGTATAGCTTCCGAGCACGGATTTTGTTTTATGGTCCGATTTGGCTGTTTGCTAGCCCGATACGACTTGATTCCTTCCCGAAGTCGAGTTCTCCTCACGGTACTATGGGCAGCACCGAATTTTCTGGCCAAATCACGGTCCGACAGATTGGGATTCCTCTTAATCGTCTTCAAAATCTTACCACGCAGTTTCCGGTCGACAGTTCCACTCCGACGATTGGCTTGACGCTTCCGAATCGTCGTCAATGTTTCCTTATACCGTTTGATAACGCGCCATATGGTATTTCTGGGCAATTTCAGCTGTTTAGCTAGCCTAGATGCAGACCACAATGGATTTTCCAAATAACTGTGCACATTTTTTCCCTTCTTTCGGCTTCCATGTTGATTGTTTACAAAGTACAGTTGATTTGCGGAATGTCAAAAATACATACGTGAAGCTGACAAAATTCCCGACACGTGGGCGCCAAGAACTTCGAAATCCGCCCACCAGGAGCGCCACAATATGAGCAAAAATTTGTTCCAATTCTAAATGAAGCAAGCCTTAGACAGATGAAAGAAACAGAAAACCACCGGATGATTCAGCATCGTTACGTGACTAATAAAGATTGTACTCAAAAAAATGCAACAGAAAAAAATTATCATCAAAAATTAATTTTTAGTCGGATATTTTTGAAACTCTCAAGGCATTAATATAAACTGTGCCGAAAAATTTAAATACACTTTCTTTCTCAAATAAAAAAAGACCATACTGTGATTTTTGTATTATTTTATTCTCAAACATAGTAAATAACAATGTTTTCTTTCCATCTTCATTTCAATTAGCTTGATATTTCGTAGGGTAGGCGAGTTCTCTAACTTTTCCCTTAACATTACTCTTAAGCTTTTGTACAGTGCTTTCTCCTTCCATTTTGACCACTTTGGCAAATCTTTCTTAAATTTTTCAACACTATCCGCTGGTTTCATGTGTTTTCTCAGCTTCGCCTTCGCCAAAGCCCAGAAAGTTTCGATAGGGCGAATCTCTGGGCAGTCTGGTGAATTCATCTCCTTTGGTACAAATACGGCATTGTTCCTTTTGTGCCACTCTGGTGCTTATTTAGAGTAATGGCTGGAAGATCAGGTTATAAGACTGAAGGCTTGTTATGCTCTTTGATCAAGGGTAGCAACCTTTTTTGCAGACACTCCTTCGCGTAGATTTGAGCAATAATTGTACCTGTCGTAATGAATGGACGAAATATATTTCCACATCCGCATATGGCCTGCCACACCATTACCTTCTTGCCGAATTATTCGGTGTTAATGGCTTTCATTGATCCAAGAACATCCTTTCCTACGGCGAGGTATACAACTGTTGGCCCGACAGAGTTTTATAATCGAGATTTATGTAGGCTTCATCGTTCATGATAATACAGCCTGATTTTTTGGTCAGCAGTTCGTCATACAGCTTTCGAGCCCTCGGTTTCACAGATTCCGCCTGTTTGGTGCTTCGTTTTGGCTGCTTCTGCTTCCGACGAGTCTGCAGGCCCATTCTCTTCTTGGCACGCATCACATTAGTCGCCAAAGTACTTAACTTATTCGCCACATCTCGGACTAATACTGAAGGATGACGCTTGAAATAGTCCCTTACCTTTCTGTCGATTGTAGAATCACCGGGACCGGGTTTTCTACCCCGTCTCGGGGAATCTACGAAAGAGCACAGTTGTTAATACTTCCGTTACGCGGTTTGAACTGCTCCGACGCTCAAACATTCTTCCTTAGCCAGTTTTTGATGGAAAGATCACTGACAGTGCACCGTTTGTGCACAATCCGATTTCTGTGCTCGGCAGAAAGACCACGCATTTTCAAATTTCCGTGCAAAAAATTGAAAAAAATGACAACATCAGTTTAATTTGGATTTAAATAACATGACGCAGCCAAAAGTTGGTTGAATACTGCACGCATTTTTAATTGACGGTTAATCATTAGTGTATTTATAATTATCGGAAAAGTCTAACATATAAACACATATTAGCTATGATTTCGCAAAATTGGTTCATTCAACCTCCTCTCCTCGGCTAAATGCCCGCACCTTGGACTTAACGCTCCCTATCAAATCCTGGGCAATGCTTGCGCCATCTTTATTACACACTTTCATCCAATCTTTCTTCAAATCCTTGTCGTTTTTAGGTGTTGCATTTTTTTCGAGCAGATTTAAATAAAATAAAATTGTATCACATGTAAATTGTCTTAACTTTTAATTCTCTGGGTTTAATTGATTGAGATTTTGGGCTAAAAATGCTCAATTTGGTTAATTTAAAGAGTGTATCAAAAAGTTGTTAGCAACATTGATTTTCGAAAAAAAAAATCAATAAAAACATGGTTTGACTTCCGTTTTCGATTAATTGGAGAAAAATGACCTTTTGTTACATTTCACTGTTTATATTAATTCAAATCTTAGTTTCTGTAAAATGCTCGCTCTTTGGACTTGACATTCTTTATAAAATTCTGCACAGTTGCTTTTTTTACTTTCTGGTGGCTGCTGTCCAGTTTTTCTGGAACTTCATGGTTTGGGACACTGTACCCGCCTTCCGGAAGTGTCACTTGACAATCACCCAATACCGTTCAATTGGCCGAAGAACCGGACAGTTCGGCGGATTGATGTGCTTTTTCACGAATTGTACTATAGAACCAACTTGGCGTAGGGGCCGGAAGCCAAATCCGGCCAGAAGAGAGGAGGAGCCTTATACTTTCTGTACAGTGGCAGCAATCTCTTCTTCAAAAATTCTTCCTCGTACACCTTGAACACCTTGAAGTTGAATGTACCCTTTGTGAAAAAAAAGCCACGACCACAAATCACAATTGCTTGTCGGACTTCTTCCTTTTGTCCAAACTTTTCCATAGCCACCGTGGTGTCAGCGTCGTTCAGGTCCTGGTCCGCCGTATAATATTGCGGTCCGGACAGCGCTCTCGAATCTTCCTAGGCGTAGGTTTCATCGTCGATCAGGATGCATCCGTCTTTGTGATCCAGGATCCGGTTATACAGTTTTTACGACATCTTCTGTTTCTTGTACATTTTCAGTAAGTTCTGAGCTTTGATCCGTTGATTGATTCGATGCTGGTGTTGAATTGCTTGGCCAAATCCCGCGTCGACGCCGATGGGGTTTTCCTTATGTACTCAACTGCTTTAGAGTCCCAGCCGGGCTGACTGGGACCTGATTTCCTGCCGGATCGGGACAAATCTTTCACGGAAAGGGTCTCACCGAACTTTTCGGTTACATTTTTGACACTGTTATGGTTCACTTTCACTTGTTTTGCAATTTGGTTGTAAGTGGCACCCTTTTCCGAGCACCAAATGTGAAGAATTTTCTATCGCGTGTCCGGCTCAATTCGACTCATCTTTGAAACGAGCCACTGTACCAATCGATTGCACAACTGTTATTGACATGTAAACAACATGGCACCGTAAAACATACAAAAAAAATTAAATATGAACGATGTCAATTTTATCCTAGACTGCTTAAAACTGTCATACGCCGAGGATCTTAAGCTTTACTAGGCTGCCTGAAAAGTCCCTTTAATTTGCTACAGATGGCGTTGGTAATCGCCAATGTGAAGCATTTTCTATAAGTTTCACTCCTTTCACTCCTCTGTCCAGGAATTCATTAGTGACAACAGTGAGAAGAGTCTTTTTAAAAATGGAAAAATCCGAGTTTCAAGTTTTGATAAAATACTATTTTCTACTAAGCTGGATAAGTATTTTTCAGACTGTGCTCCGTCAATTCAAGCTCCGTCGAATCAAACAATTCATAAATGGTTTGCTGATTTTCGTTGTGGACGTACGAGCACTGTTGACGCATCACGTTCTGGACGTCCAAATGAGGTCACTGCAAAAGCGAACGTCGATAAAATCCATGATATAGTATTTGAGGATCCAAAAGTGAAATTGAGAGAGCTAGCTAAGGCTTTAAGCATTTCAATGGAACGAGTTGGCAACATCATGCACTCCGTTTTGGGTATGAAGAAGCTCTGCGCGCGATGGGTGCCGCGTTTGCTTACAATGGACCAAAAACGCATTGTGTCACAACCTCTCAAGAGAAATTGAGCAAGTTTACATGCAATCCAAAGGAGTTTGTGCGCCGATTCATAACCATGGATGAAACTTGGATCCATTACTACACACCGGAGACATCGCAGCAGGCAAAACAGTGGGTTTCACCGGGCGAAAGTGCTCCGAAACGCCCGAAAACGCAACAATCGGCGGGAAAGATTATGGCCTCCGTGTTTTGGGATACGCAAGGTGTAATATTCATCGACTATCTTGAAAAAGGTAAAACCATAACAGGTGCTTACTATGCAGCGTTATTGGATCGTTTGAAGGATGAAGTCCAGAAAAAACGTCCGCATTTGCAGAGAAAAAGTGTGCTCTATCATCACGACAATGCGGCTGCTCATTCATCCTCAATTGCTCAAGCAAAATTGAATGAAATTCGGTATCAATTGGTTCCCCATCCACCGTATTTGCCAGACTTGGCCCCCAGTGACTTCTATTTGTTCCCAAACCTGAAGAGATGGCTCACCGGAAAGCGATTTTACTCAAATGGTGAGCTCATAGCTGAAACCGATGGCTATTTTGAAGGACTTCCGAAGGAGTACTATTCGGGTGGGATAAAAAAAAATAGAAAATTGCTGAACTCGCTATATCGACCTAAGAGGAGAGTACGTTGAGAAATAAAACCGAATTTGGCAAAAAAAAATGTTTTCGTGTTTAATATTAAAGGGACTTTTCAGGCAACCTAGTACTGCACGGTTAAGAAACCTCATGACGCACTGTTCCTGCAACAACAACTGGATGCTTTCGCTGAATGGTGTCATATCAACCGAATGTCACTGAACGTGTCCAAGTGCTCGGTTATATCATTTGGCCGGAAAAGCTCACTTATCCACTTCAACTATGCATTGGAGGGTACACAACTTCAGCACGTATCGACAGTAAAGGACTTGGGGATCCTGATTGATATCAAATTGAATTTCAAGGATCACGTCGCGTACGTAGACTGATGCGTCATCGCAGCTAGGATTCTTATTCCGCTTTGCCAAAAAGTTCAAAGATGTTTACTGTTTGAAAGTTTTGTACTGCTCGCTTGTGCGTCCTATCCTGGAATATTCTTGTGTCATCTGGTCACCCTATTACCAGAATGAAATCCAACGCATCGAGGCCATTCAGCGAAAATTTATCCGTTTCGCTCTACGTCATCTCAGGTGAAAAGATCCATTCAACTTGCCGAGTTGTGTAAGCCGCTTTATGCTGATAAATCTGGAATCACTAGAGGTGAGGCGCAACATGGCAAAAGCATGCTTTATTGGGGACCTCCTGCAAGGAAACGTTGACAGTTCTTCGCTGCTGATCCTCTTGAACATCAACATACGTCGTCACAATCTTCGTTCACATTCGTTCCTCAACATTTCTCCTGCAAGAACTAAAAATGGGTTACATGAACCAATGCGCAGCATGTCCCGTGTCTTCAACGTGTTTCAGTGTATTTAATTTCAACTTGTCCGAGAAACAACGAAGTGTGGTTTTAGACGTGTTTTATGCTAAATTTTTTTAGATACTTATTTGTACTTTTTTGTGATTTTAGTTGTAGTGCAATTTGTTATTGGGGTAAATATTTTACCTGTTGACTTATAATAATAATAAGAATTATCAAAAGTTATTTAAGAATAAGTACTGTTTGAATGTTGCTAACTACTTTTCGATACACTCTTTAGTACTAATTTTACTGTAATTCAACAAACAAGACACTGGTAAAACACTACTTTTTTCTGCCTTCAAATTTTACGATACCACGTGCAATTGGAGTTCTCATGTTTGAATGTATGCGTATCGAGATGCATAACTTTGCGTATTCTTTACTGACAGAAAATCTGGAGAAAAAAAACGGATGCCAAACGTTAAACAATCGCTTGGAGACACTCAAAAAGTATGTAAAAATTTATTGAAATGATTAATGTTTCACAAAAGGTCATATTTCACGTGAAAGGTGTAAGCAAATTTTTTTGTAACTTTATAGGTGTTGGAGAAAAATCGATTTTTGTGAAAAAAAATAATCAACTTTAATTTGAAAATAAACTCATGAAATTTTAGTAAAAATCTTCACAAGGTAATAAATATTCAAAAAAATTGCATTTTATCTTTCCAAAACTCTCAGCAAATTGATAATCAGTCTAGACATGGCGGAATTATTCATGATTGTATAAGGTAACCTACCCAAAAACGGATTTTACCATAACTTTAAATTTTGGGGGAGTAAAAGTAACGAGGCGAAATTTTTTTTTTCGAAGCCCCTATGCTTAACAACAAACGAGCTCAGAGAGAAATGAAAGTGCATATAGGGTAGGGAATGGGTAAATCAGGGGTCACTATTTTAATCAGTTATTAGGAAATAGGTCTATAACTCCTACATTTTCCAAATTATTTCACTTTTAATGACACGGACATAAGCTTTATCTATTGGGTCAATGATTCTATGTATAAATCATGATTGATTACCAACTTATAACTGTCATTTTGAAGATTTAAAACACATCACCTAGAAACCATCACATTTAATCGCGTGTACCTGAGTGCATGTCTTCATCAGCTCTCTCTCTCTCTCTCAACTAGGCTTGTTGCCAGCATGTGATGCTGAACATTGACGTAAATTTATTACATATTTAGATAATCTGAAATCGCTATTTATTTCATGTTTTTTTCCAGTCATTGGAGGTTGATCTATGCTTATGATTATATTGACCATCATCTGGCACTATCATTTGCAACAAAAAATATGTTTTGGAGCTGTCCAATAGTACCCAACGATAAATAATGCTTCGCTGTTGAGCGGCAGCTATGGCATCACTGTTGCTTTTGAGAGAGCCCATGTTTCCTCTCTTCTTTGTTAACCATGGATATAGCGCACCGGTAATGTAACGTGAAGCCTGCTGTCTCTTGCATTTGTTTGTTTTTAAACGAAGCATCCCGTTGGTCGTCACAGTCGCTTTGGCTAACATTTGCGTGAATGAAATGTAAATGAAAAGTAAATGAAACAAATGAAACAAGAAATACACATTGCCAATCTAAAGATCAATGACAAACTAAAAGTTTGTTCGTGTAGGTCTGTCTCATAACCTGCTAGTTGACGAGTTTATGATCGTAGCAATCGACATGCTTTGGTTGATTGTTTTCGAGAGCGGATGGGTAAAACGAAGGAGCGGTTTGAGGAAATTGACGTTTGCAGCAAATCGAGAACTGGCCTATTTAATCTCGCCTTCGCACACATGCACAGAATCGCACTCATACAATATTGTTAGTTTATGTACAGATTGAGGAGCTGAAGAAAACATTTTTTTAATCGGAAAGCAATCCGCATGCGCTTATGAAGTCCCTGCAATTGGGAACTTAATTCCATGGCTATGAAATTTTTTTATTTACATGGCATAACGTCACAATACTATAACATAGCCTGATACACAATATCCCTCCATAATGCCCGATTCGTGGCTGCTCCTCTCCAATCCCTTGGGCACCTTGTACCCCCTAGGTCTTGCTCCACCTGGTCTGACCATCTTGCTCGTTGCGCCCCACGTCGTCTTGTACCAACCGGATTCCCGTCGAACACCATTTTTGCAGGATAGTTGCCCGGCATTCTCGCAACATGTCCTGCCCAGCGTATCCTTCCAGCTTTTGCCACCTTATGAATACTGGGTTCGCCGGCGAGTTGCGCGAGCTCATGGTTCATCCTTCGCCTCCATAGTCCGTCCTCCTGTACTCCACCAAAGATGGTTCTTAACACCCGTCGCTCAAAAACTCCGAGTGCTCGCAGGTCCTCTTCAAGCATTGTCCACGTCTCATGCCCGTAGAGAACAACCGGTCTTATTAGCGTTTTGTACAGGATGCACTTCGTACGGGAGCTAAGTCTGTTTGACCGTAGTTGCTTGTGGAGCCCATAGTAGGCACGACTTCCACTGATAATCCGCCTCCGGATCTCACGGCTGTTATCGTTGTCCGCAGTAACCAGTGAGCCGAGATAGACAAATTCATCGACTACCTCGAACTCATCGCCGTCGATCGTTACACTGCTGCCCAGTCGGGTCCTGTCGTGCTCGGTTCCGCCTGGCAGGGTTGATTTGGGCGTTTTCTTAACCACTGGCGCGATATCCACGTCATCGGCAAAGCAGATAAATTGACCGGATCTGTTGAAAATCGTGCCTTGCATGTTAAACGCCGCTCGTCGCATAACACCTTCAAGAGCAATGTTGAACGGGAGGCAAGAGAGCCCATCACCTTGCGGAAGCCCGGGGGCGTTCGAGTTGACCGCTAAACTCCCACCTTTTTCCTCAGCCCTGGGTGGGATCCATCCATCGCTTGCTAGATCGGTTGGGTCTCCCTCCCCAACTATTCTTTTTCGTCCATGAACATAGATCATTTTCCTTGTGTGTGTCATATTCGTTGCGATTTTTATTGGTTTGTGTTTGCTTGCCCCACACACAGCCACCCTCTCTAGCTCGCGGGTGCATCGTGGTGATGCTGTTGTTTAGTCCAAAAGCCGCTAGATGTATCCGCCCCTAACATAGGGAGCAGACACGCTGTTTTGCGTCGTTCCTATCATGGACAGCCGACCAACTGGGGGGTGATTTTTTCTTTTATTCCTCTTATTTATAAAACCGGGGGGGGTCCCTTTTTTTCGTTGTTGTTTTGGGTTTTTGGGGGGTTTTGGGAGGAACTAAACGAGTGCGTCCACCAATTCGTCTGTCTACCTCCTACCCAATCTGTGTCGGTCGTTCGTTGGTTACTACTTAATCTAATCTTTAGCTGTCCTTCATCACTTCTGATACCACACCATCCTCCGCGCCCGCGCGCGCCGGGCGGGTTGCTTCTCACTCCCCCAGTGTCGTCTTCTCCTGTTCTGTGGTCCTTCTCGTTGCTTCCCACGTGTGTTTGGTGTATGTTTTTGTCAATTGATTTTTTCTTTTGCACTCACTGCGAGTAATTTTGATTGTGACTGATTGCTTATTGATTGGTTATGGTTCAAGCAACCATATGTGGCTCCACCCCACGCAAAGGATTAGAAGAATCTGAACCTTTTAGTCGAACCTTGGCACTTTGAAACACATTTGAGAAAAGTGAACTTGTTGTTATCATCCGCCACCTTCAATTTTGGAAATGTTTGATATCTGTGCTTACAAATTATTCTTAACAATACTTATTGAAAAAGCGTCGTCATAGTAAGATATTAATTATTTACTAACCTTGTGTTCTTCATAAATGCAAAACCAACAAACCACCAGAAACCCGTTTCACACTCTTACTCAATTTTCTTCATTAACAACTGGAGGCAAGTAAAGCGGAGGTCGTACTTATCTTCAAAGTTTTCACAGCGCTGGTAGACACGAGCGCAAATCTCAGCCTCAATCATCTAAAAGCTCAATATGTGAATTCAGTTCGCTTGATGTTCATTTAGCTGATAAGCTGATTTATGAATTGTGCTTCGTATTTTAGTTTCTCATAGTAAATCCTAGCATTGAAAAAATATTGTGTGATCTCGTGTAGCGTTTAATGAACAACTATGGAAGTGCATGTGTATACTAAGTTAAGGGCCATTGCGGGCGTTAAGAAGCCAAGTAAGTTGTTTCACCTACAGATCCTCAACAGACTGCATTATGAAGCAACAACTAGGAAAGTTTAAGATTACGACTATGCCATTCAGAGTGAGTACGATGCTCAGTTAGTGGAATAAACGCACCATGCTTACTTCAGTTCACTGCAACACTGGAATGCGATTTTCTGCCAGTGAGTGCAAAAACTACTCGTTTGTTCTACAGGAAAGCTTACTTATCTCGAGTAAGTAGTTCTTGCCACGGAACGTTGAAGTTAAACGATTATGGTGCTGCTGGTAACTGATAGCAGTTTTTTAGCTTCTGGTGGCTCTGGCAAATGATGAACATTCCCGCTAGATGTTAATGCTTTCAACTCTCAACTTCTAAAGCCAAATATACCTTTGGATAAATTCAAGAGTCACAACATTTTGTGAAAGCAAAGTTCAAATATACTGGTGATATTTTCTGCTCAACAGGCCAGAAACAGGCGGTTAGACCGAGAAGTTTCTACACGTGCTTGAAGCTTAATGTATCATAAAGAGAGAGAATGATTTGATAAAGCTAAGGTAGAATCATCTTCCATGCAATGAACGACAGCAGCCTGAATTATAAAGTGTAACAGTGCCGACTTTAATGTAAAATAAGTGCATGCTGCTTGTTTGAGAAGTCGACTTTCGTTAATTCGTTTGCTCAGGCTTTCCTGTACATACCTAGTGTGCATATGTTGGCCAATCCATGTCATGCATTCGAGCTATTTCCCTTAAAATAGAATGTTAAAAGTTGCCCTGTAACCACATTGAGCTAAATTATCTTAGACTAGTCGAAATGAACGTAGCACACGATATATGTACATCAATTCCACACATTGTCTCGACCATCCTATAATTGCTCATATCATACGACATTACCTGCCTGAAAGCTACTGATGATATCTATTTCCTACACTGCCTCTTTCATCTACAGCTATGGCCGCGAGGACGAAGAGGTAATGGGTCTGAAGTTTTGCAATGAAGCCGTCATCGCCTTACAACAAATATGGCCACATCCCGCTAGAACCGAACCAGAAGTGCTAACACCGTTGCAGGTAAGTGTAGCAATCGACGATAAAAAAAAATTCTCATTTCTCTTCGTTCATCGATTGCATTATTCAAGATAGAGCAGGAATAAGGTTGAATAAATGTTTTCTTCGGCTTCCCTACTTTTCAAATAAGGTGACAAAAAACAAGTTTGACTAAATTTTATCACTATAGATTGCTAGAGAGTGATATAAACTTACGTGCGAGTTCGCACAGAAGATAAAGTCGATGAAGAGAATCGATCAACGAAGATGGTTCCTTTTCAAATGGTACTCGAGAATTCTAAATAGCGCTGGAATAAGGACGAGTAAATTTCATCGACATCCTCTCTTTCAAAATAAGGTGACAAAAAGCGGGTTTGACTGCACTTTGTCTCCTTATGACGAAAGTATATACATATATATATATATATATATATATATATATATATATATATATATATATATATATATATATATATATATATATATATATATATATATATATATATATATATATATATATATATATATATATATATATATATATATATATATATATATATATATATATATATATATATATATATATATATATATATATATATATATATATATATATATATATATATATATATATATATATATATATATATATATCGCTTTCTAGCATTCTATGGTGGCAGCCGCACTTGTTTCTTGTCACCTTATTTTAAAAACGAGAAGGCCGAAAAAATCGACGAAGGTTTACTCGTCTATTTCTGCTCTATCTTTGCATTCTCTAATTATGCAAACATAGCTGGTATAACAGAACAGCAGTAAACGGTGGCTGTGGCAAAGTTACAAAATTTTATCTTAGGTACATTTTTTTATTTTTCAAACTTGGAATATTTTTGATAATTTCTTTAGTCTCAATATGTTGTTAATTGAAAAACAAAAATATTAAGGATGAAAACCAATCCCGATCACCTCATAGGGGCACAATGCGTATGCTCAACGAAATGAATGTCATTAGTTTCACCAAAAGCATGCATTTTTTAATGAAATTTTAAATGTCAATTGATAGAAAAAAATGTAAAAACATTATATTAATCGAACCCTAAGGGGTGTAAATAGCCAAATGAAATAATAAACATTTGATACGTAATAGAGCTTAAACTGGAGCATATTATTTAAGCGTGTATTTGACTCCCGTTTTGTTTACATATCTTTTTGGATTCGTTTCTTTGCATTATCACAGTTTTTTTGTTTTTCAAAATTTCGCGGATTGAAGTACGAAACAAATTTCTACAAACTTGGTAGAGTGAAGAAATTTTTACGTACAATCACACTAGCAAGTGTAAAACGAGTGATTGAAAAATAGAAGCAGTGCATCCTGCAGTAGTTACCGAGAACGGGACGAATTTTATTTGCATTTTTCTTTTTCTTCTTTTATATTTTTTTCTCTGTTATTCTCCATTCTGTTGTGTCCCTCCACCGGGACGCTATCTCCACTCGATCTCCATCTCCACACTTAAAAATAATCACGGGCACGGTTAAACATTTACCTGAATTCACTCGGCATTTTCATATTTAACTGATAACTCGGCAAAAATTCGAACGATGCCGAGTCTAAGCAGCACTTGAAACTGAAATATCGGGTAACTTCATTATTAAACCGATTCTCGGCAACACTAGGAGCCGAGCACAAACGTTAACCAAACTTCAACCGACCTCAGCTGCCTATCATTAGCATTAGCATTGACGTTTGCACACCTCGTGGATGGAGCTACGATGAGGAATAATTCGTTGAAGACGTTGCATGTCACCATAAAACGGATCCAGTTACTGATACGTTTCTTCACGCAATAATCTCCACGAAGACACTCTTCGATCGCTCACCTGGCCACGTCCAGGCAACTGTTGAAGATAGGGAAGATTTGGTATCTACCTTAAGAAGACACGGGGAACCCACGTTGCCTTCAGTAGATATCAAAGGAAAAGGGAAATGAATAGTCGAAGAGTATAGTTAAACAGAATGCCCTGTTTGGTGTACAGAACAAAAAAATATTTAAAAATGGTCGTTGGGAGCATCTGGTCTAAGAAGGTAATAAGTGATGCTCCATTTTTCTCCAAAAGGATGTGACTTAAGCATTAACTATAGTCCTAGCTCCTATTGGCTTATGGTTATAGCGCCATTACTCGCTCTCTGAAATGAGAAGAATGTCTGAGAATATATGTACGTGTGGTGGAAGAGAACTTATCAGATTTCAGAATTCACGGATTTATAACTATTGTTCATAGAAATAAAATACATTTTTCATACTAGTTCATCCAAATTTCATCAGTTACTTAATGAAACTGAAAACTGATCGTTCTAACATGTTTTATAGGGCTCAACTTATGATTATCCTAAGGTAGTTTGGTTGAGTGCAGTCACGATTGATTACGCGCAAAGCCTAGAAGCAGCGTTGCCGGATGAGGGAGAGCTGGCCGAAGTCCCTCTTGAGGACTGCTAGAGCAGTGTTGAAGTAGCTGTTTACACCGCAGCAGAAGGTACCATCGACGTAACAACTGGCTCTACAAAGAGCGCCAGACGGTTTTATTTATTTATTTATTTATTATTATCACCGTCTTCGATAAAAACAATCGTACAGGCTAACTACTTAATACTAGTTTACAATAACTTAAAGTCTAAACAATTCTACTTATTCGATTTTTAAGAACATTTTTGGATATATCAAAGTCGAATTCGTCACATCTGACGAATTCGACTCACATTCTGACGAGAAAAATACAGCGAGGGCGAGGATGCTGCAGCAAGAAATCTGTCAAAATGTGGAGGGATACGAAAAAAAAGGAAAAAAAAATCCTTTTGTGGGGGATAAGAAAAAACTCAAGTAGCACCAAAAACATAAATATGAAAGTTATATGTTCCATAAGTCATGCTGTAGATCTATACAAGTGCAATTTAACTAGTTTATTCATGTAGATGTACGTTTCATGCGTTTTGAATCTGGTTAATTGATTTGTCATACATGTGTTTGATGTTTCAAAGTAAGGACATGTTTGTTTACATCTGACATCTTGCTTGTTTGCATATTATGTTGTATAAATGTAGCAACACAAGTCATCCGTATATTATGAAACAAACATATTTTTGAAATCTCAAATGCCTACACAACCAGTCAGGCATGTTTTGTTTGTGGCGCATTGGACGTCAAATGACCGTTCCTATACTCTTTACCAAGGCATAAAACCATCAAATATCTATTTATATCACAGGTATGTTTACCGCTGAAACATTCAAAAACCTAATTCAGTTATGCCAGTGTGATATAAATATTACTGTAGCCTATTACCTTGTACCTTGAACATTATTTGAACGGGTACAATTTCTAGAATGATGACGTATAAGCAAAAACTGAAATGTAATCGACTGATCATCAAAGCATGCAAATCCATTCAAATCAAACGCTTACTATCTTAAGCCAGCATTGTCACTCATTATCACCAGAATTATACACAGTTAAATGGGTAACTGTGTCCCTTATCACATTGGCGCTAGTTTAAATAACAATGATGGGTATGGTTTAAGAGAATTCTAATGGTTCCATTTCTCACATGTTGAGATGGTCGAGTGGTAAAAAAACCGATCTAGTAAGCTTGGAGTTCATGGTTCAAACCTAGTTCATAAAACCTTTTGGAAAACCGACAATTATTTGTTTTAATGAAGCCCAAGATTTTTTTGTTTATGACCATTATCAAACTTAAATTATGTTTCATAGGCTCCACCTTCTGCGCTATTTCAATTCTATAGTAGTATCCTCAAAAGTTTTCAATCACCAGAATGGCAACATTATTATTTGTCACATTGATGCAAAAATGCGTACGTTTAAACATTTCGTGTTACTTGGGAAGTGTACCGCAAAGTGCCGCCTTGAGAAGTTGGAGAGCAAAGAATTGGAACAGTTGTATCGTTTTCGAGAAACGTGAAAGATTAAAAAAAAATCCACGCCTCGTGGGGAGGGTGTGGGGGGGGGGGGGGGCGGGGGGGTGGGGAGAAGCAGCACTTGGGAACAAATTTGGGTAGGGGGGAGAGTCTTTTTTTTGTGGGGGGGGGGGGTGGGGAAAACCGGGCGGGGGGGTGCGGGGGGCAGGCAGGCGAAAAGATAAATAAATTTTGGGTGAGGTGTAGTGCGAAGGTATGGTGGGGGGGGGGGGGCGGGGGGGGGAGTGGGTGTGGACTGGGGGGGGGGGTAAGATAAAAGAGAAAAGGGAGGGGGGCGATGGCAGTGGTGTGTGGGCGCCGGGCCACGTGTGGGGGGGGGGGGGGGTAGGGGAGGGGGGGTGGGGGGGGGTGGTAGTTTGGTTTGTTGTTGGGGGGGGAGCTGTGTGGAGGGGGGGGGGGGGGGTTGGTAGGTGTAAGAATATTTAAAGAAAACGGGAAAGAGGGTTGTGTTGTGTGGGGTATGTTGGATTGACTTTATGTATTGGTTGCTGCGTCTGGGTTAGTTTGTTTTTTTGTGTAGGTTGGTGGGTAGTGTGGGGAAAGGGGAAAGAAAAATAGTTGGGCGTGGTAGTAGGGGGGAGGGGGGGTAGGAGGGTGATGTTATGACATTTGTTATTTTTTATTTTTTTTTTATTTTTTGTTTTTTTTTTTTATTCATTATTGGTAATATTAATAATATTTATTAAATAAAACAATGGTAATAGTGTTAAGTTCTGTTTTTATTTTATTATTGTTGTTTTGCTTTGAAATATGGGCTCAACAATACGCCTCCTCAACACACAAATAAATTTAGGTATTCTAAATACTAATTCACGTTTCTCACTTTACACACACGTGATGATTATAATTAATATTGTTCTATTTATCACACCATTTATCACACAAAAAAGTACTAAAATCTCAGAGCTGCAGAATAAACGGAAAACACGTGACAGCTCACAAAAATTCAACCGACCGCAGCTGCCTATCATGCCGAAATAACGGTTTAACAGTGTTGTAAGCCGAGGCTCGGCTTTTTATCTGTCAACCGCCATATTGTTTTCATTCGCAAGTGGAGTAAGTCGTATGTTGCTTGTGGAACGGTGAAAAAGCTGTGGATAAACGGTGAAAAGGGAACAGCTTCTCGATAAAATGCAGCAGGAGCATGTAAGACTGCACAATATTTTTAGTAAGTACAAATTAAAATGCTTATCTGTTCCATTTTAGCTTGAAAAGTCGAGCATAATATGTTTCTTCTGTCGAGAAGTATATGGGGGCTATGTGGAAGAGCTGCAGCGGCATTTTAATAAACACATCTGGAATCAACATATTAATCCGGATAGAGTGTTTTACGACTACACGGTTCCAAAATGCCGATCAAGGCACAGCCATTTCAAATAACTGAAAAGGCACATTGTTCAGCGACACCCCCCATCCACTTCCGCCGGTATTGGACAGTTTAGACCTGCATACGGATGCGCCGGTACCCAAAAAGTTAAAACTCGATGCTGATGAATCTGTTTACCCTGCTGAATTTAAAGCTCCAAAGTTCCAAAGCTCCAAAGAAAGCCGTCAAGTCCTTGACGAAATTAAAAGTTGCGTTTCACTGGGAATTTGCCGGTTGACGGTGGATGTGTAACTACCGTAATTTCGAATATTTACACACAATTTAACCGAAATCTCGGTTAACCTCATTTCTGTTTGTTTCGAATTTGAACCGATATATCAGTTTGCTCATGCCCAGCAAACTATATGAGTTTTCAGTTTGACCCAAACCGAGATTATCGGTTAAAATACAAAAGTTGAAATCGAAACCGAGAGGACGGCTGGGCGGATCTTGGTTTCAGAAAGTCGAGACTCGGCATATAATTCTAAGTGTGTTTTTTGCCGAGTTATCAGTTAAATGTGAAAATGCCAAATGAATTCAGCTAAATATTTAACCGAGCCCGTGAATAATTTTTAAGTGTGTTGTGGATCGAATACCTATTGTGAAACGTTGTTCGAAGCACTATTAACATCATCCCCGCTAGGACGCAGACCACGTCGCATGATACCGTTCGGTGTACACTAAAAACTCTTAGACACATAAGCCTGTGTGTACTCTCGAGATTACGTAGGTAGCGCTTAGTACAGTGATCCATGCCGGCCCACCGTACCTAACTATGGACAGCCTGACACTGGCCAGGAGCTTACGCTTGCTCCCGTGCACCGTCGAGCTATTCAACACCATGCGGGATAATGCCGATATAGCCATAGAGGCTTTCTTGCAGGCGTAATCGACGTGGTTGATAGAAGACAGCTTGTTGTCGATCATAAGCCCCAAATACCTCAGGGACATCTTTGGTGTTATTGTGCAATTGCCTGCACTAATCGTCACCTGTTGCTCCGATTTGCGGTTGTTAACAACTTCAGTCTTATGATGGACAAGCTCCAGTTTCCTGGAACTCATCCATCTCTCCACAATGCCAATGGAGTGCGAAGCCGTTAGCTACAACTCTTCGATGAATTCACCATCTAGGGTCATGTCATCTGCGAACCCGACGATCTTCACCCCATTCGGGAGCTTAAGTCACAATATTTCGTTGTACATCATGTGCCATAGCACCCGGTTCAAATTCGAAGCTTACGGGACGCCTGCGGTGATCTGGACACGCCTCTGACTCACCTCTGTATTGTACACCAGAACCCGGTTCAACTTCAACCCCCGTTGTACCATTATCAATACCCACGCGGTTACGGATTTGACTCCTACAAGTACTTAGTTTCTTTCTTATATTTTTGCCCTTCAGCGACCTGCCTTGAAATCAGTTGACTTCCAGCAATACCATGCATCGTGCCATCATGTCAAACCCATTGGCTTCAACGACCCCTCCTGTTAGTAGCGTTCCTTACTTCGTTCAACTGTCGCGATTCAGCAACCCAACATGAAGTCAATATGCTGCCATTCTTGTCACGCTCTACTCAAGCAGTCCCCGTCGGCGGATCAGCACTACTCCGACGGAGAATTCCCCGGCGAAGGATCTTCGCCTTTCTTCCTTCCTTTTTTCATACAACGTTACGGAAATCCTTATGGGCTAGCCCAACACAGAGGCTTGCACTTATTCAAAGGCCTGACTATGTTCGTCTGTGCTGGAGTGTGGTCTGGGTCTTGGACAGTGTGAATGTAGAGACTTCTGATCCCACTAAAACCTAAGCTCTTGTTGCCCACCAGATTCCCGCAGGACTACCTTATGGTATCATATCTTGGAAAATCTGATTTTGCCTTTCGACAGCAGCGCTATTTAGAGCTGACTTGCTGCTGTCGACTTCTTTACGAGCCATTTGGCTCCTACTAGCTTACTGAGTCATATAGCTCCTATCCACTTTGTTTGAGTAATTCAGCTCTCACACTCTACACAGCTAACTAGAGTATTCCACGGCGGATTTACCATTTTTTGAAGTTGCCACAGTGATTCAGAATGACCTGTATTTCCTACTCAGGATAGTTGTTTCCATTTGTTGTTGTTCTTGAATATAGCTTATGTACCTACACACACGCTGTAACTTCTGGTGCTACTCAGATGATCCAGTAATTTCCTTAATGTTTTTGGCTCTCAGGACTATCGAAACTTTTATCAAATTTATCTAAATTTATATTAAATTTATATCATCTACACTTCAACACACTTCTTTAATAAACCAAAACTGTCTGTGAAGCCTAGAAAGGAGATCCCCAAAATGTCATCAAAACCTTCGAATATCTACATCGTTTAAAACAAAAAGCACTTTTTTGATGAATTTTGGATAAGAACTGTGTTTGCCTTTCCCTACAATGACTAAAACAATAGAATTTATTGTCCATGTATTATGTTGACAATAGAGTCATTTAATGGAACCATACATGAACAGTATGGTTTATTGTACAACAACAAAATCAATTATAGTTTTATGGTTTTGCTTTGAGATTGTATTGTAAATTTTTATTCGGGATTAATTTCACTGTAGTTTTCAATATGGTACTTTTAATGTGATTTTTATTAAGAATGGTGGATACCCCGGTAGATACTATAACTGCCACGGTCAGATAACAATTAAACTTATTGTTTTTCACCTTAGATTCTATTGTGGATGGCAATTTAACAATTGAAAAGGGGGGTTGTTATGTATCTTAACAATTAAAAATTCAAATTTTTCATTGAACAATTTTAAACAAAAACAATTTATTTAATTTTTTTTATAATCTAAATTTTGGCTACAATATTGATGCCGATAGTCATTTTGATGGAACTAATATGTGTGAAATAGTCGGTGCATGCCAAAAATAAACCCAAACAGTAAGTGATAATTTCTCACACATGTAAGGCATTGGGAGAGGGAAATAAACAGATCGCTAGAACCAGTACAAAGTAATAGGTAGTATAATAGCACGATCGGTTGCATTCTCTTTTGCCAGTCAAGGTGGCATCCTCCCTCTTGCCTACCTCGCATCAGGGGTAGTATGGTAAAAGATTATGCGCCCGATTGTATACTACCTTCATATGCCCTCCGCTCGTTTTCAACTTGTATCTTTCAATTTTCATAACCTGCCGTTACTCTGTACGGAACTATCAATGCTTTCTCTTCAATTCTCTTTTTTTTCCCCTCTGTTCGGGACACTGCGACCAGTAATTTGATCTATTGTAGTATATCCCGTATCCTTTGTTTAGTGCATGTCGAGTTACTTCTTCATCACTATTGAGAAATGATGAAGTATTCGGTGTTGTTACAGTTGTCATTGTTTGTTTTGTTGGCAATGAATCGAGTTTTATTGAAAGTTTCCGCTATTTAAACCCTTTGTGAGCGACAGTACTCTTCAAAGGCGCGCCCCTTTATCCGTCAAAACCGGATTCATTGCAAACAAAACAAACAATGACTCCGATACTGACCATGCATCATAACCCTAGTGATAACCAATTCAAACTATAGAACATCAAATAGAAAAATGAGAATTCACATAAATGAATACTAACCATGTTTCCCTTATTCCAAGCTCATCCTCGGTGGCTCAATCCGAGTATTGTCACTTTTCACAAGACATAAAATGTAATAAGGACTAATATACAGGGGATGATCAAAAAGGAGAAGACTAGCCAAATTTTGTCCAGATTCAAAGTGATACAGTTCGGTGAATAATTAACCAGGGAACTGACTGGCAGCCATTTCCCTGTATTCAACATCTCTCACATCCAAACATCAAAAGATTCATTGTTTGTAAACAATGCAGGTGTTCGTACCCGCAGTAACAAACGTCAGACGGGCCTTATTCAAATAAGGCCCGCGATATGTTGCATACTGTCAAATGCTAGTAACTAGGATAGGGTTGCCAGGCCCCTGTAATTAACCGATTTTGATGAAACTAGAAGCGTTCGACGGGGAATTTATTCTTATTTCAGCATGTTTATTCAAAATTTGATTTGACTTCCGGGCACCGGAGATAGCACGGATACTTTGAGGTTATGTCAAATGTGCTAATTTTCTGCAGCTCGTTATTTTTTATGTTACTTGAAAATCGGAAATATTATATTTTTTTCAGGAACTAGAATTCATAACAAGTCTGTCAGTGGTTAAAGGTCGTGAATCGGCCCATAAACAACCGAGATATGGCCATTTCCGTAAAATGTAGTTTTTTACCCTATTGCCTGACACTTCTTATGTTGAAAAACTCCTTTTTAATTTATCTGTAACTCTGCGTACCCTTAACCAAATTAGATGCAACTTTTTCCATACGATTACAAATTTATCCTAGTTTTTGTAAAAGTAGCGGACATTTCGTTATTTTCCGTAGTTCCGGATTCATTATCGGGAATCGTGAAGGAAGTACCCTACCAGTGTAATGGCCAGAGTTAGAACTGTATCAAACCTGGCTTGCGACATATCAAACTTCATGATTTTACAAACCAATACCGCTGGTGGTCAACCTGAGAGTATTCTTTCACATTGGCCACACCTGGTGACGTTCCGGATTCCGGGTTCCCCCAGGGAAGTGGCCAGATTTCGAATGATGTCAAACCCTGGCTTGCGACACATCAAACTTCATGATTTTACAAAACAATACCGCTGGTGGTCAACCTGAGAGTATTCGGTCACATTGGCCACACCTGGTGACGTTGCGGATTCCGGGTTCCCCCGGGGAATTGGCGAGATATAGAACGATTCCAAACTATGGATTGCGACACATCAAACTTCATGATTTTACAAATCAAGATTACTGGTGCTCAACCTGAGAGTTTTCGGTCACATTGGTCAGACCTGGTGAGGCTCCGGGATCCGGGTTCCCCCAGGGAAGTGGCTGGATTTAGAACGATGTCCAACATGGCTAGCAACACATCAAACTTCATGATTTTACAAACCAATACCACTGGTGGCGAATCTGAGGTTTCTATTGTGGGCATCTGGATTCAATGGCAAATTATTCAAACATAGTTTCGAAAATATATAAAAGTTCGGATATGCTAACAATAATTCAGTTATTTTGATTAGATAGATCGTTTCAAAGGAAAATCGCGTTTAATAAGGCGTGGGTCCACCATTCGCATTCAAAACGGCTAGGATACGCCTAGGGATAGAATCGTACAATTTTCGGATTGTTTCGATAGGTATTTTATACCACTCATCGATCAAAACCTTCTCTAACGCTTTTAGAGACGATGGTGGTGGAAATACACTTCTCACGCGTGCTTCTAATGTAGACCAAAGTGGCTCGATAATGTTGAGGTCTGGTGACTGTGCTGGCCAATCAAGGTGATGAAAGTCTGTGTCATGCTCTTCGTACCACGCCTTTATTATTTGAGCAGTGTGGATTGGAGCGTTGTCATCTTGGAAGATTCCTCTGCCATCAGGAAAGATAGTCTTCATCATTGGCAGCACCTGTTGGGCAATTGTGTTATTTTAAGTATATTGTGAAGGTTTTCTAAAAAATACCTGGTCATCCAATATTTCTTGATAATCTGTGGCCTTTATTTTTCCCTTCATAGCAACTAAAGGCCCAAGAGAATGCCACGATATTGCACCCCATACCATAACTGACCCCCCGCCATGTTTAACGGTTGGCAGAAGGCAGCCAGGGTTGTAGGCTTCTCCAGGAGTACGCCATACGTACAAGCGACCTGTAGTTGGAAACAAGGTAAAAGATGATTCGTCCGACTACACAACTTGGTTCCATTGATCTGGCGTCCATTCCTTATGATCCTTGCACCAGCGCTTCCTGTTTACCGCGTTTTGCGGTTTTATTAGCGGTTTAGAAATGGCCGCACGAGCGTAAAGATTCATGTTGTGCAGCTCCCTTCGGACAGTTGATGTAGAAACTGGTTTGACATCATTCGAAATCTGGCCACTTCCCTGGTGGTACCCGGAATCCGGAACGTCACCAGGTGTGGCCAATGTGAAAGAATACTCTCAGGTTGACTACCAGTGGTATTGGTTTGTAAAATCATGAAGTTTGATATGTCGCAAGCCAGGTTTGATACAGTTCTAACTCTGGCCATTACACTGGTAGGGTACTTCCTTCACGATTCCCGATAATGAATCCGGAACTACGGAAAATAACGAAATGTCCGCTACTTTTACAAAAACTAGGATAAATTTGTGATCGTATGGAAAAAGTTGCATCTAATTTGGTTAAGGGTACGCAGTGTTACAGATAAATTAAAAAGGAGTTTTTCAACATAAGAAGTGTCAGGCAATTGGGTAAAAAACTACATTTTACGGAAATAGCCATATCTCGGTTGTTTATGGGCCGATTCACGACCTTTAACCACTGACAGACTTGTTATGAATTCTAGTTCCTGAAAAAAATATAATATTTCCGATTTTCAAGTAGCATAAAAAATACCGAGCTGCAGAAAATTAGCACATTTGACATAACCTCAAAATATCCGTGATATCTCCGGTGTCCGGAAGTCAAATCAAATTTTGATTAAACATGCTAAATATATATAAATTCCCCGTCGAACGCTTCTAGTTTTATCAAAATCGGTTAATTATTCACCGAACTGTATCACTTTGAATCTGGACAAAATTTTGCTAGTCTTCTCCTTTTTGATCATCCCCTGTATGTTCCTTTGATTACAAAAACAAATATGTTCCCTAGTTTGAATTAATTCAGACTAGGGTTCGGTGGTAGATCTGATACCCCGTAACGCACCACGAAAAGGTGATCTACCAGCGTTACGGGTCGTTCAATTCTCTTAGTTCTAGCAATAAATTACTGTCCACTCCTAGAGCCTCCCATGTTGATGGATATTATCTGCTTCTGATAGATTTCTTCATCACAAAATAGTTTATTGTCGAACATCAAAGTTAATTATAATTTTATGGTTTTGCATTGTAAACTTATTGTAGGTTTTTATTCGGGTAGCAGCCCCATAATTCCTTGTCCAATTTACCACTCCATTGATTCGCATAGCATGAATGCAGCACTTCAAAGCAAAGTTCTGTAGGTTCCTGTAGGTTCCAGTTTGATGCAGGAGATCTTTCTGGTTGAATTTTTTGCCATAAAATACATATATTAAGCTAGCTCACATGTCATATTTAAGAAAAAAATTCTAAAATACTAAGTTGAGAGCCTTCAAAACACTCATTTTCACAGAAAAATCGCTCAAAAATCTACAAGAAAAAAGAAGAAAAAGAATAAACTAATGATTCCTACGTCCCAGATGCCTGCAAACCGCATCGGTATGCAATCCGTGCAGCGGCCCATTAATTCTTGCTCTATACGGAACATGGATTACAAAATTTAATTAATTACCAGCCACCATCAATTTATTACCCTCCGTTATCCCTTATCCTCCATCAAAAGAAGCAACGACAATCCGCGGGCACAGTTGCTGCATTAATTCCCTGCCATCTCCCTGCGGCTCTATTCTTTTCTCTTGCTTTTTTTTTCCTCATCACAGTCACCCACCATCTAAGCGGATGCGATATTAAAATTCTGAAACACTTTCTTCCTTCCATTCGCTCGGCAGGAAGCTTTACTGGAGAGACTGGGAAAAAATGCAGTTCCTTTTGCGCTGGAAATTGGCACGTTGGCTCCTCCGAGTGTGCAACTATTACCCGCAAAGCGCTACACTGGGGCACCTATCGGGACCAGCTACGATGTGCGAGTTTACACAGGTAAGTGCATTCAGTCCTAGAGATGTCCTTTTTTTTAACGATATCTGTACACACGGGAGGCTCCGTAATGGTCGTGGATATTGCAATAACTTTACTACATCCGTTTACTTTACATTTGTCCTTTTAGCTGAGTCTACCACCGATGAACGTGTCCAACGGCGGTCCACCGTAAGGTTGGGCGTTCGACTCATTCACAAGATCTGCCCTGACTCGACGAAGGCGTCCACACTGGAAACGGCCACCGTGAACAACTCGTTCGCAGTAAACGACTCCGGTGGCAGTGGTCCAAAGTCACCTCCCATTTCGGTGGATCCACCAAGCAATAGCAGCAGTACAGCCACCAATCCAACTACCCCAACCAGCACGGCCAGTAGCAATAACAGTACCATACCACGTGCGCTGAGGCTGCGGCTTTCGCCAAAGTCGCTCAAACTATCGTCCCTTCATCGGCACAGCAGCAGCGTCGACAGTAGCAATGGAGGCATCCGGACCTTCGGAGAGCATGGTTTGATTGAACTAACGGACGTGAACAAGGTAAGTTGATCTGAGCGAAAGGAAGCCAAGCCATCATACACGTTTTGGCCAAATGTGGTCTGCGTGTATAAACTAGCCGGGTGTGATGCGCTTGATCATGAATGGGTTTTATTCAGTCACGAGGGTTTTATAGATAGCCAGATAGATGAATAGTAGAGATGATTTGTTTTCATGGAATCAATGATATATGTATTTACAATGTTTAAGGTAAAGTTCGGTGGTATTGAGAAATAGCCGCCAACATGACTGATTTGCATCGCTTCTTTGAATTTTCAAATGCACAAATCTGAGAAACTATGAAGATTTCACATGCCCAACTTCAATAGGATTTTTGCTTGATTGCAGCACACAAGTCTTAAAACTATGCGGTATCTTATATTTGTGCCTTCTTAAATTCAAAGTGGCGATGCGAATAGGTCATGATGGTGGCCATTTTTATATTCCTGCAACCTTCACCATAAATTCAAATTGATTCAAATAAACTGAAATATTTAGCACGACATTTGAAGTGGAAAATTAGCCCGGAAAAAGTTGGAACCAACCTATTCGCATCGCCACTTTGAATTTAAGAAGCTTTGAGCTTAAGCTCAATCATTCCCAAAATGTTTTGAACCTCCAGGAGAATGAAATAAAACATGTGTGCACTGCTTTAATTTTTCATACAATTCTTGACAAACTAACGCTAGAGCAGAGCTTTGAAACATTGAGCTGCATTTTGATACAGCTTTTGATCTTTTTAGTTAATATCTTGGTGTTCTTGGCCTTCCAATTATCATTGTTTATCATTGACAGATCATAATTAAGGACGCCAACACATAATTAGAAATTAGACTGAACAAATCCCCGATAGGATGGGACTGCGGCAGATATGTCGGATTGCGGTGTTTTCATCTGTGATATGTGATATATTTCGGCTCTTCAGAGATATTAGCATTTTCTTGTCATAGTGCGTGATGTCTTTTCTGTTCAAAACACGTATTCTCAATCCGAGTAATATTTTTAATGAAACGGGATGACTATTATTTGCAAACACATTCCCTGGTACACTTAATGGTCGATGGCAAAACCCCTTTTTAACGTAGGTCTATGTTTCTCTTTTCTATACCGGGTGTCATTTCAAAATTTTGAAAAATGAGCATTTTCGTGCCTCTCTTCTTTGCAGGCAATGCTATCAACACAAATATGGGCCGGTTCATAAACCACGTAGACTCATTTTTGATAATCTCAGACCCACCCCCCTCCCCCCTCGTAGACTTTTCTTCATACAATTTTTTGAAATTTTGTATGGAGCGTAGACTTTGGTCAAACCCCCCTCCCCCAAAAAAAAACTACAAGGTACAGCCCAATGGGGTTGTGCGCAAAGGTGACGTAGGACTACGCAGCAATCTAATTCCCGATTGATTTAAGTCAGTCGGGAAGCTACGCTTTCAATCCGCTCAGAAATATCATAGACGAAGCTGTTCATAATGTTTATCGCTTTGGAGGAAACGACAGTATCGGGTTAAGATGCTTCAGCACCCGGTAGATGTGGTGCTATACGTTTTCTGCTTCCGAACTTTGCTACTGGAACTGTTTGCCTTCCGAGATGGTGGAGCGAGAATATTTGCGTTAATTTCAATAGTTGAAAGTTATAAATCAATAGATTTAAAATTGGAATCAAAGCGTAGAAAATGTCCCGATGTTTCGTGACGCTCAACATTTTCACAATTCGAACGTGTACCCCAGTATTGAAAACACAGATGTAGTTCACGTCCGTTAGTTCAATCAAACCATTTACAATGAAATTTTCTTACATATTTACTTCCTAAAGCTAGTCAAACGTTCCATTAGCACTTTTTCGACCTACACGTCTATCGGCAATAATAGACTTTGAATTCCCAAACAGACCACAACCATCTACAACGCAATTATAATTATCTGGTCTGGTGGTCGATCATATCAACAGGATGTGCTCTTATGGTGCATTCTCGCTCCACCATCTCGGAAGGCAAACAGTTCCAGTAGCAAAGTTCGGAAGCAGAAAACGTATAGCACCACATCTACCGGGTGCTGAAGCATCTTAACCCGATACTGTCGTTTCCTCCAAAGCGATAAGCATTATGAACAGCTTCGTCTATGATATTTCCGAGCGGATTAAAAGCGTAGCTTCCCGACTGACTTAAATCAATTGGGAATTAGATTGCTGCGTAGTCCTACGTCACCTTTGCGCACAACCCCATTGGGCTGTATCTTGTAGTTTTTTAAATTTTCCGTCGGCCTATTTCCTCACATGGTGACAATCGCCGACGCCAGGAAGACGACTCCACCACCTGGACCCTACCCCTATCGACTCTTAAATATGAGCCGGGACCGACGGTTTTACTTCCCTTCCGAAGGAAGACGTGGCCAGATTTTTTCGCCTCAGAAAAACCACCGACGTCGACTGGGATTGAACCCAGATCCACTGGGGTGCCATGTAGCAGTCACGCTTACCACTACACCATCGGCGCCGGCAAGTTTATAGTTTTATATGTGATTTCAATACGTGATATATTTCATTTGTTGACCACTGATGAATGGTCCGTTGAATTTGTTTGGGTGAAGTCAAATAATTGCTCGTTTTGTGGCGAATCACGGATATTTTCGGTCTTTAATTTTACCTGCCGTTCCATTTGCCGTTTCATCGATTCTCGATTGCTGTTCAACCGTTTATCTTCAGGCGAATCATCAAGACAATTGTCATCACTTTGAGCAAATTTCCGTCTCCGTCGTGCTGCGGTCGTTATGGCTGCGTGTGAATACTTCAAGGCGATTTCCAGAGTCTACACGTGTGACGATGGGTGAAGCAAAAAGGCTTAACATTTTTGAGTTTTTCGGTAGCATGTGGCCTGAAATCAATAATGTCATCTAAAGAAATCAATGCGTAGAAATATTTCCGATAGATTGGTGCATTTTTTGAAAATCTTTGGAGAAACGACTGAGATATTAACGCTCAAAACCTGACCATTTTTCGTGACGGTCGCCATTCGATTTTGTTTTTAGAATGTACCCTAGGATAGTCAAAGACGTACGTCAAAAGGCTTGGAAAGTTTCTCCGAGCAAACAACTGAAACGGTCCACAAAGATTTTTTTTCCAAAAAATGGGAAAACTACAAAGTACCTATCTCCAATCCAAGTTATATTAACCAACTTTTGAGTTGCATTTTTCCTTACAATAGTCTTCATATTGAATGATAATATATCTGCCGATATTCTGAAGAATAAACGATTTTGAAATATTACATACCTAGTTTTAAGTAAATCCCGTCAAATTCTTGACCGCTATTCGTTTATTTTATTTATCTACTTCATAACTCTTAAGAATAAAATGATTATAAATGAGCTTTTGACTTACTTAAAACAAAATGAAAAACTTCTTCTATTTAGATAGTACCACGTGCTTCCATGCGAAATGCAAAAAACTCAAAACGAATTTTCTCAAAAAATCGCCGATGAAATATTTTCTACCTTCGCAATGCTTATTTCTTATCACATTTGCAATCTTTCTACGAAGAAACATCCGAGGTACATGCAAGTTCGCTAATAATCGAGATTTGGATACACTGCGGTTCTCTCTTTCTTAGTGGTAGTACACCATACAAAAATTATATAGAATACTACCACTTACAAAGAACTAAAGCCTGCCAACGTTAAATTTTGGACACCAAAATAATAGCAGCAAAGGAAATTTATGCTGAACGCCAATTTGCCTTGAACTGTGTTTCACTTCCAACTGTTTTTTTTTTTTTTGAGTTCTCTTGAGGTTTTTCATTACGATTGCCCAATATTTTTCAATTGAGCGCAGTTCCGGCGGGTTTGGAGGATTTTTCTCCTTGGGTACGATTTGCACACTATTGGCGGCATACCATTCCTGAGCCATTTTTCCGTAGTGGTAAGAAGCGATGTCTGGCCGTGTTGTTTTGAAACAACTATGTTTCTTCAAGAAAGGCAATAAGCGTTTTTGCAAGCATTCCTTTACATAAATATTTTGGTTGACAGTACCAGTTGTCACGAAACTTTGGTCAACGAAAAAATACTTGGTTTCGCTGCATATCGCCTGCCAAACCAAGTATTTTTTCGAGAACTTTGACATTTTTTTCAGCTTAAACTTTTATTGAACCTTTCCTTTCCCGGTAGCCGTATAAAACGGTTGGCCCAGGAGCTGCTTGAAATCAGCCTTGACGTATGTTTCATCGTTCATTACGACGCAATCAAAATTGGTCAACAAACTTGTGTACAACTTACGCGCGCTTTCTTTGGCTGTTGTGTTTTGCTTATCATCTCGATTTGGTGTCACTGTAACCTTATATGTTGACAGTCCGGCTCGTTTTTTACTCTTTGCACTGTTGTGTGGGACTTTCCCAATTTCTTTCCGATATCTCTGATGGAAAGGTTGGGATTGCGTTTGAAAATGTTGGCCGGTCGCTGTGGCTTCCTGGTTTCGGCTTCTATTTAAAACAATATGTCCACCAAGATATTTCCTCCTGATCCCGGCTTCCTGGCAGTCGTCGGAAGTTCTCCAAACACTTTTATAACATTCGCCACGTTTGATTTGGCAATATTAAGTGATTTTGCCAAGTCGGCGTGGGAATAATTTGGATTTTGCTTATGCGCGTGCACAACTTTGATACGCTACTCTTCTTGCTTCGACGCCATTTTAAAAACTGAATAGAAAATGGCAAAAACAAAATAGAGTTAAACAAAACCACGTCATATTTCAGTCGACCAAGTTTTGACCGTTCCATTCTTTAAATGTATGATTTA
Source organism: Aedes koreicus (assembly GCA_024533555.2). Taxonomy (NCBI): domain Eukaryota; kingdom Metazoa; phylum Arthropoda; class Insecta; order Diptera; family Culicidae; genus Aedes; species Aedes koreicus. Next base: position 230,571 of record JAHHFK020000257.1, read on the forward strand.
GGATAAATTTGTTCCATGAATTTATTTTGCGTAGCTTTTTTTTCAATCTCATTCGGAAAACTGTCTATTTTATTTAATGCAGGCGTTATTCCGGTTCAATCAGAAACACTTGAAAAAGGGTGGATTAATTTACGGTATTTAAAACAAAGTTTATCCACCCCATGTGAGCACCCCATTTGCCAGACAATCTGGTGAAAACAATATTGTTTTATATTGAAATTGAAATTTAGCCTGTAAAACCAAGATCCTGTCATTTAATCAAATAAAATCATTTCAAAATACTGTTCTAACATTATTTCGATCGCTTGAATAATTAGATAGTTTCCAGTTGACGATAAAAACACCGAAAACTAGTGTAAAATTACTTGAGTGGATATATTTTTGTACATACTGTCTAAAACTGATCTTACCGCTTTCTGATTTATTTTCGAGTAGATTTAAGACAATCTCAATAGTTTCAAAATGTTTAAAAATTGCCTGTCCCGGTTAACTGTGACTACTACTTGGCCTTCCTAGAGGGTCTGGGTTTAATTTCAGCCGAGGTCGAAGGGACAAATATTCTGGTCATGTCTTCCTTCGGAAAGGGAGTAAATCTATTGGTCCAGGCCAACGTGTTAATTAGTGCAATATCTAGAGTGTAGCTGTCTCCTACCAGTTGTGAACTAGCCTAATGCTGAAAGTCACCTAAATAATGAAAAAAAAGCAGAAAACGACAGTTAAAACAAAATTCAAATGTGCATGAAAAAAAAATCTTGCAAGCAACAGAATTTCAACGTACCATTAATCGTATTATTTTGATTGGATTGAATCCGATAATGAAAATTTATATTGAAAATATTTGAATGTGCCACCTATTCCATTCAGTGCCCGCTTAACATTGCCAATGTTGATCTAATTTAAAATTTCACCATGTTTATGTCACGCTCTCAGATTTCGTGCTACATCGATGCCTGTACTTGGAAATAACACAACCAAAGAAGGTAGCGGTAATTTTATCACCCCGTTACGGAGACCATTTCTCAATTTTCATCTACTTTTCTCCGATCGAACTCAATTTACACCATCCATCACACGCGCTGTTTGCTATTGCTAACAAAATTAAATTATATTACACTTTTCTTCAGCGTTCCGTCCCGTATTTTCCAACATGCACACATTACCACATTAGCTTTCGTCTTGATAATCAACACCGACCGTCCGAAGACTCTGTTCATGTGCAAAATAAGGTTAAATCAGTATTTGGACAAGTTTATCTCTTGCGTCTTAGAATCACATAGGCTCCACTGCTTTGATTGATTCTACGCATCGATATTCTCATCGAATTATTACGCACTCAACCTGAGCATGAACCAATAACTGAACGATGACGTTTTTTTAGGCATTTGAAGCTTATTAACCTGCTTACAACATAGTGTTTCAAATGACCTTCCCCAGTTATTAATTGTTCGCGCTCGATATCTACTCTATATCATTATTGAGTATGATTGTGTAGAAAGTTCAACCATATCTCGGAAAACAACAGATTTTGCCTTACGAAAAATGCCTAGACCAGACCAAGAATCGAACCCTGCCACCTCTAACGTGCTGTTGCTTTATAGCTGAACCATTACCCACTGATCTATTGGAGGATCCGGACATATCGATAACACATGGACATCTTAATAACTTATTTCGAAATGCATGCGATACAGAATTTTAAATATTCTCTGAATAACTTATTACCGAATTTTGGCATTATTGGCAATTAGTTCGCTCTGTGCAGAAATTAGAACTACTCGGAATAAGCGAAAGATCCATCTTTCGCACCATCAAACGCTACACAAAAACCGGTTCTTGGAAAATACCTCCCAAACCTGGCCATAAATGCACTGTCAGGTGTCCGGAAGCCATCAAACGAGTGAGAAAGCGTATTTGGCGGAATTTTGGTAAGTCTGGCCGAAAGATGGCCAAAGAAATAGGAATGTTGCAGTCAACGACCAGGAGTATTTTGAAAGACAACTTTGCACTAAATTCTTACAATAAAAAACGGGTGCATGGCTTGACTGAAAATCAGAAGATTGCAAGAGTCGAAAGATGTCGGAAGCTGCTTAAGCGGCAAGGTGATTGTGAAATTCTGTTTTCAGACGAAGAAATGTTCCTGCAACAGGATCACACAACCAGCAAAATGATCGATTGTATGCTGCACATCATAAATTTGGTTAAGAATGTATTGTTCTAACTGTAAAACCTAAGACGTGAGAGCGCAATATCTGAATATTCAAATGATATTCAGCATTGAATATCATTTGAATATAACACTTCATATACCAGTTAGGGCGATGCACTGTTAGACAAAATTATAGAATTTGTCAAGAGCTACAATTTTATCATACAGCATATCAATAAATTCAGCTTTTAAGCCAAGTTATCGGTAAATATCGTTTTTCTACTCCGTGATTGATCAGAATTAGTGAAATTACACAATGAACTTACAAATTACACAACTGAATGGGGCTGGGAGTATCCGACCATTCTCACTGTACACGTTTCAGTGACTCAATTTCTTTAATAATCAATAACGGCGCCGGCCACGTCCTTGCCATCAGGTGGGAATGAGGGAAGGAAATATAGTGTGACCTTTGCTGTTTATGAACCGTGTTTACCTCTGCATCCCCACAAAGGTCACAGGAAGGAGGGTTTTCTATGTTAGTAGGGTAGGGCTCTTTGGATCAGGATTCACCTTTATAAGTGATGTGATCATGTATGTAATTCATAATAAGATTAAATTATATTTGATGTAGGTTCAAAATAAAGTGATGTAGGGACAAAATCGATACAATTACCTGTTTTGCTCCGCGTTTTTGAAAGCACTTACAATTATCTAAAAATCCTTAGCGGGGTCTGACTGGTTAGCGTTCCACCAACGTATCCGGGTTATTTAAATTATGCTCATCCAGTGCGCTATGCTTGCTCCTTATGGTCACTGGATATGGGAAGGTCCATTAATTATGTTACGCAGTAAGGGGGGAGGGAAGGGTTTGGGAAAACGCGACAATTTTTTTTTTTAAAGTTTATTGGCGGGACTCTGAATAGAGTAGAAACCTCTACGCCAGGCCTTTGATGATATCGTTGCGTAAATCCTTTCGAATCATTTTGCCAGCCGTACACGGAACATGTCGTCCAAGAAGACGCTGTTGCAAATGACTCGGAAGGAGCCACGTTTGAGAATTTTGAGTCCTTTCGTCTGCTATTTTTTTTCAATTGTTTTTGTTATTTTGTTAGTCCGTGTTGCGTTTGCAAATTCAATACGGTGTTTCGTGATTTCTTCAGTCTTTTGTAGTTCAGTCCGTGAAGTGTGTCATTTATGTGCTCTGAGAGTCTGGAAGCAGTTTTCTCGAACCAAAAATAAGAAGCTATTGTATTGTTCGTTGTGCGTTAGAATGATATAACTTAACTCCTTTTGAAGCATTTCACCGGCCGTGAAAGGATCATGTCGTCCATAAAGACGCTGTTGACACTGCCTCAACAGGTGTTACATTTTCAAGTTTGCTTCCCCTTTCTCTCAGTCATGTTCATGTCCGCTGTTTTGTATGGTGTCATTTTGTCTTTTTGTTATTTAGTTTGTCAGTGTGTTTTCTTCAGTCTTTTGTAGTTTAGTTCATCATTTATGTGCAGCGAAAGTCTTTTTGAACAGTTTTCTTGAATCAAAAATGTCATTGAGATATTTGAATTCTACCAGTTTTATTAATGGCTGATGTTACAAGTCCCAGTTTGCTGATGGGACTCATGAGAGAGAAGTTTTCTCCGCGTTGCGTCTCTTTATGTCATTTAATTAGTCAGTCAGTGTTACGTTTATATGCTCAAGAGGGCACTTCGTAACTTCTTTAGTCGTTTATAATTTAGTTAATAGATGTCTAGTTCTTATGTGCTCTGGAAGTCATCGATGCATACCTCGTCTTACCACGTTTAATTTACTTATCACTTTGTCCGCCTTAGTCAGTTTTTGTCTTCTGCGTTATTTATTTAAATCCTTTAGTTCTATTGTAGAAAACTTTACGTTTACTTGTTTGTTCATTGCCTCCTTTTTATTTGTCAAATCTTAATCTCTAAGTTGTTTAATCGTTTCAAATTCGCCATGGATATGTAGCTTAACAATAACTATTTGAGCCTTGCTCAACTATAAGATTCACTTTTCGGTGGCAAAGTAAAGCTTCATCACGCCTATTCCCTATCTATTATTATAAAATTATCGAGAATGAAGTCGTTATAAGATTGTTTGTAGACCATTGTTACAATGTGTGGTATTTTTATTATAATTCTTAGAAATGAGACAAAACAACATAAGACTAGCGCCACGTTCCTAGTTTTAATAAAACTTCTACTCAGTGAATCTAACAGTCGATTCCCTACGAATGTCAATAATCTTGAACACATTGTCTATCAACATATACCTGTCTAGCTAGATTTATATTCAAGCGTGGCTACGGCTCACCATGTCAGAGACCGCATAAGAAAGGTGTTGCAGCCAAGAGGAAATCCCACATCAATATTACTGAGGAAAGAGCCCCACCAAACTGCAACAGCATTCAATGGTCCAGGACAGGATGTCCGTTGGATCACATGTGTAAAATTAGTGCATCAATGCCAGATATGTGACGCGGCATTAAATCAAAATAATCAGCATGTGATACCACCACGTCAGGATATGTCTTTGGTTGCCATCTCAGTGGAGATGACGTAGGCCCACCCATCGCGTCCAGATCACATATCCAAGGGGAGGGGGGAAAACGTGACAATCCATACAAAAAATTTTGAAGGTCCGTACAAAAAACGTGACAAGAGGGGGGGGGGGGTATCAAAAGTCACTTTTTGCGAGACGTAATTAATGGACGTTCCCTAGGGAAGAGTAAAAAAGAACATGAAAGAAGAGAAAAGAGAGAACGCATTAGTAATTGGCAACATGCGACGCGCATGTAAGATATTCATTGTGATATTCTCACTGCGGTTCAAAATGGTTCAACGGACGTATATGAGAGATCATTCCCGAGTTTCCACGCGTTAACCTAATCCCATCACATTTAATTATAGAAGCCAAGCACCATGCTAGATCATTAACTTTCTTGCGAATTTATGGCAAAACAAATTTTAACTTGCTGGGGACATCACCTCGACCAGTGGCTATATAGAACTTTTGCCCGGGAGGCTGCACATAATCCATCTTAACGTAAGTTTTGTCGTCCATGTGGATGCATCCTTCGTACTTCGTGAAAACCTCATAGTACGACTTCTGGGCACGTCTTTTGGACATTAAATTCTGGCTAAGTATCCTATTTGGTTGCTTACTAGCCCGAAAAGATCGAAATCCTTCTCGTAGACGAATCCTTCTCAGGGTGTTTTGGCTGGCATTGAATTTCTTGGTGATATCATAATCTGACAGCCTTGGGTTTGCCCTAATCTTTCTCAACACCTTCAAATGCATCTTCCGATCCTTAGTTCCACTACGACGCTTGCTAAGGTCCTGCCGATCGATAGTATGACACTCGCGGAAATAGTTGAGAACGCCGCACGCGGTTAGGCCAATTTCGACGTCTTCGCGATTCTTTAACCTGACCTCGTCTGATTTTCGAAGTGAGTGTCCAAAATTAATTTGCGATTCACGGCTTCCATCAAGTATAGCTTCTTTGAAAATAAAATGATTCATGATAAATTCAGCACTTAAAGAAAAAACATTTTAAAATAAACTGCGGTCAAAATATTACAGATACGGCCACTAGGGGCGCTGCAGTGAAATAAACAGTGCATCGAGAAATTATATGACTCAAGCTTTACTCATACTGAATTTCTGTAAAAAATTGGTTCTTTTTCGATAACTATAGCCATTTAACAATTAATCTTCAGTGTCGCTATAATTATTTACTAACCCTTTACTAGGAAATAAATCTAATTCGTTCGCCACTATCACGAAACGGGAGCAAAATAAAAATTTCTCTTTTGTTGACCACATCAAGAATGGTAGTTCACGCCATACCACTGTGTGATATGCTTTTTGATGCCACAAAACACCTTATCTAGTGCATGCCAAAGCATTCCTCCACAACTTCAACTTTCCTCTAAAACTCGACACCAACCCTTAACATGTACAAGAATTAGCCGAGTTGTCAACTCGACCGGAATGATTCGTTGTCCAGTCGCCAAAACAAGTAATCATCAAGCACGTGTATCCGTCCTAACTCTTTAGTCGTGCATGAAGTCCATTTCATGCATTCGCAGAAGCATCAACAACCGGCAAATTGAGCATTTGATATGCTGGCTTATGTTTCCACTCTGATTTTAAAGGCAACATTTAGAACAAGGCTGCTGGCACAAACTCCAATTACACGCATGAAATAAACCAACAATAGTGGTTGGCAGCTTCGTTCAGACCATTTGGTAATTGTGAATCGTCCTTTCGTGGATTCGATGTTACTCAGCCACAGAAATAACTATCAGGACACAGGTCAGCTTTGTTCAAATAATCGGAGCATTTCCCAATGTTAATGGATTTGTAAACTCGGTGAGGTCCTATCTGACAGAGGTGGTATTTTAGTCGTTATTTCGAAAAAAAAATCTCGTCAATCCCTTCACATTCATCAGCCATTTCTGGATTGATGATTGCTATCGATATAATCCCGCAATCTGCGTGGATGGCAATTGAAGCGCTTAAAGGAAATGTATACATGTGTTATAATTGCCTAGGAACTGGAAAATGTCATGTTTCACAATCAAAAATACACCGGATGTACCGCAGGAGTGGGATATACTACATAATTAATTACGCGGAAATCAAGATCATGGTTAGTGATAAACTGTATTTCCTTTTTTAACGAAGTCAGTTTCCATTGAAAGCCGAGCATTTCAACAGATTGAAAAAATTGCCTCAAAATGCCTACAATGGCATTAGCTTGCATAAGCAAGCCGAGGATTCAGGCTATTGTTCCTAGAATAAATCAATCTCGAGTGCACGAACCTTGATCTACCCTCGTTTTTGTCATACCAACGATGATGGGCCCACTTTGTGTCCAAATCAGAGCCAAAGAAGATTCGTAAAATGTAACTAGCCGTGAAATAAAAACGCGCTGACTAGACTGGTGCAAATTTTAGGATTTCCATTTTATAAACACTGCCATTAATGGGTACACTCAACCTACTTTACACTACAGTAGGTTTACTCCATCATTGTTCAAACATAATAACCCACAATGAGTAACTTTAGCTCATAAATGCGTTGTTGTTATCCAATTGTGGGTAAGCATTACTCATTAATGGGCGATTATTTTTACACATGGTGAGCATTCCACTTTATTCCAAAATGAGTGAAATTATACCCATTATTGGGTATTCTGGAACAACAATGCAGTTTAAACAAACATAAAATTTTGTTCAGTAGTGAAACTGATCTGGCACAAATCATTTTATGCTTTGTGAAAATAAATATGAGAAACGAAAACTTCATGTCTACCACCATAATTGCACAATGCTCTGAAAGAGAGTTACAATGTACAGAACATTGTTTATCAGCCAAATGTCATATAAATAATTAATGTTTGCATTTTTTTTTTTTAGTAGATACTTAGTTGGAAACGATGTGTGTGCAATATGGCATAGTTGAAATAGACTTCATTCTAGTCAAATAATATCAAATATATCTAGTAAGCATATCAGAACATGACTTACAACTAAAACACTACGGTGCCAAATTTACAAACTTTGCATCAGTCTAATGTCCAAGTCTCCTGTCAACTAACCATCCATCAAGCACTCTATTTATTTGCAGCGTGGAAGGGAAATGACGACAAGGCCACCAGACAGGCTACTGGCGCAAGTTGCGCATATCATCGCCAGCGAAGTGGAACACTTTTATAAATGTGCCAACGAAGGAATCCAATTTTGAGAATTTAGATCATTATCCTTTTTTAACGTCATATTCCTGAGCAGGGTTGTAAACGGTGATTGCTTGTCACTATGTAGGCTGCGTTGCTTTGTGCTAGGTTCTGCTTTCATTTGTTCCTTCGTGTACACTGAACCCAAACATCCTCGTTTTATCGAATGAATTCTCCGTCGGTTCATATCGAAACATTGAAATTGCATTTTTGAATTTTAGATGCAAGCGGACGACGATTTTCTAGAAACAAGATTATTTTCCTTCAAATGTTGAGCAACTAATAATACGCGAAGCGAATTGACCTCCCGTTCAAATTCGAAGGCATGCTGTATGAAAAATCATCATTCCAAAATTGAGTGCGTATTGCATTTGAAAAGCTCAAAAACGCAAATCATTTGAAATGAGGATAAAAAACATTCCATTTTACATCATTCGATAAAAACCTCTCAATCGCTATGGGAACTGGTGCCAACACGAATAAAGGAAGGGATCCCGACCCTTACTAATGAAGTCATGGAGAAATGTCTCCTGATTTCTCCAATTTTTGGGCCTTCGTAGCTATCCATGATCAGCGGTTGTGGGAGTAAATGTAAAACAAATTCATTCCGTTGACTTTAATACAAACCATACCTGAATGGTTGGTAATGTACACTGTAACCGGCCAATACCCATTAATGGGTAAAAATGTACCATGTTTTTGATAGTATTTGAAGCTGTCAAAAAATGGGTATCAAAATAATGCATACTAATTACCCATTTATTATTTTCAATGAGAGACCAAAAGATGGGTAAAAATCTCAACATGCCTACGAATTCTTGTACATCTCGCCAGATGAGGGATTCGAAAAGCTTCTAAGGAGGAGTCTCTTGACATAGGATTTGGCGGCTCCAATAATTTGATGGATCGAGGTTAACATACGGTTAAGATTCACTTGTTTTTTTTTTAATTAATTGAGTTTTACATTTGTAGGATACCGAGTACCGGATAGTGCACTGGAAGAACAGCTTGTAACTTATGTCGCATGGAAACTCAATGAGGATGGTGTAGCGGATGTGGCGCCCCATCTTATTTCTAATGGCCGGAACTATTTCCTGTATATTGAGTCACAGGTAATCAACTGTGGAACCGACTCAATTAACGCTCTGGATATTTTTTCAAAGTCGTTCACGGTGCTGGAATCCCAGTCTCCTGCTTTGGTTCAGAAGTTACTGGAATTCATTGAAATGATATCAACGAAAGTAATAATAAGATATTGGCCAAAAGGTTGCCGTTTCGAGTAAATACAACAAATACAAATACAGTAATTACGATCATTATGTTTGTGCTAATGCCTGGGGGGCTAATGCTCATTATTCAATATCACGACTAAAAATAAATCACGAAAAAGGGGTATTTCGCAGAAACCAAACATTTTGAAAAATGGGTATTTCATTCTCATTTTCCAAATAACAAACGTTTCGAAAAATGGGTGTTTCATACCCATTTTCCTAATAACAAACATATCGAAAAAAAATGGGTAAAAAATACCCGATAGCCTTCTCAAGTAACAAATTCAATTTTAAGGTACACTTGAAGAAGTTCTCAAGACTCATTTGATAAAACCACGCATAAAACTAGATATTCTAAATAACATCGATAAAACAGCCATAAAACCCTTATAAGTTCAAAAAGGCCTATACTACAGGAGGTTCTTAAGACTGTTTCCCAAGGTTCGCTTAAAACTTGATAGTTTTATCGGTACATACTTGTAATGACATTCAGGACATGCTTAAAACTATGATAAAACTACCACAAGTTTTGATAGTTTTATGATTTTCCTTTTTAAGAACACTTCCAGTCCGTCACAAATTCGATGTACAATATGATGTTTCTTTTCCAAAGTGGATACGTATGTAAATTAATTGTAAAATTGACCATAAATGCATGAGTTTTTTGCCTGCAATTGATGAATTTTTCATGCGACGTTCAGTTTATTGGTGTTTTATAACATCAAAGTTCGAAAATTGGAATGCGCCATAGAATTATTTCTAGTTCTGGTTTTATCTGAAACTACCATAAAGCGCAAATAAAACTTACTTATATTTCTTGCACAAGACTAACAAGATATTTTGAGGAGCGCGATAAGTTCATCTTTATTTGTTCTATTCTTGAAAAAGATGAGAAAAAGATGAGTTACGCTTGAATAAAACTTGTTTGAATTGCTCATGGTAAACAAGTCTTTCGTAAGGTAGCCATAAAATCAGTGTGGAGAAGGCACATAATAAATAAAGCAAATGTGAACGTTCAAATCAAAAGTGCCTATGCATAATTGTTGTTCTTAGTCAAAATTTATTGCTTTTACTTATCAGCGTAAGTCGATAAGAACAAAAAAAAACACTCTATCTTGAATATGCTACCAATGGTTATGGGAAGAAGAACAGTTGACAATATTGCGTCGATGGCTGAAACACCAGTTGAGCGAAAAATGATTTTTCTCTTGATCTATACGCTATACCTAACGTCAGAAGAAGTGCGCTGTGTAGTGGATCACTGAGCGATTCCAGCGCACTACTTCCGACTTTAGATTTAACGATTAGATCATGAGAAAAATCGATTTACGCTCGGATGATATACTATTTCGTTTACTTTTAAAATGCCAGTGACTGGGAATCCAATGTAATCCTGCGATGGCCAAAACAAAATTGTCATTGGTGGCTGAGATGAAGGATTCAATATATTGGATAGGTTTTTATTGAATTTCCTTGAACTATCCACTAGTTTTTAATTTCTCCACCTGTGGGCGTCCATTGTGACAGTTTGTTTATTTTTCACATAATGTTCTTTCTCAAGAGTATGTACTCTTATTTAAAATCAAATGGTTCTAAGAGAGTTTTATTGCAGCCATATTAAATATGGTTGACTGTCGTGCGAAGCACGGATGATTGTCATACGAACCTAACCATAAGACAATCATCCGATTTCCGAATGCATTTCGCTAGAGGGCGCAAACGATTTACTTTTCAGACGATCTTGGAATGATGTTTGGGTTCAGTGTACGGTAGACGTTGTTAAGGCTCGAACGCAGTGATAACGGAAGCGGAACGGCGACGGCAGCGGAAGAGCCCAACCTGACTAAACCTGCTTGTCGCATAGAAAACTGATTAGATCCAAGTTGATTCCAATTGGACATATCGACTTAATTTGCGACAGCTGTCAAACTTGCCATTCCCGTTCCGTTTCCGTCCTCATTACGTTTGGGCCTTTACTTTGCAAAATACAAACGGTAGAATATTGAAAGCAGACAAATATTCAACATTCATATGACGCTGTTTTTATGTAATTTTGCTTGTTTTTATTAATTTTTTATCAATACTGAGCATGAGCATGCCAATGGAGGCTGAGAACCAAGCAAAAAAATATGTTTTCACCACTTTTCCAAACTTTTCACCGACGGAAAATATCACTTCCACAACGTACGCGATTTCTACTAGCCTGGAGAACACTTTTCAGGCGCTTTCGAATGCGATTTCACCCGCACAGTACGGACTTTTTCGCGAGCTCAGGGTCGACGTGTTTCCTTCCTCCAGCTTCCGATACTCTAATTTCTTATCAATACTGTCATCACTAAAAAACATTATCAAAATACATTTTTCATTGATAAAGAGGTACACCCTTTTTCAGATGGCGTGGTATACTTTTCTAAAGGAAATATCCCAAGAATAGATCCACCTATGTTGAAATCTGCTTTTCCGAAAGTTTGACTCGGTTTTAACATCATCCAATTTAACCCCCGTTGGAGTTACCACTCAAATTAAAAACACGTTGTTAAGGAATCTTTTAAATTTTAAGTTGATATATCGTCAAGCCCGGAAGCATTCAAATTCTAATGTATTTCAGAATAAGAAAACCTCCAAACAGACTTGGAATCAATGGTGATAAAAGTATATGTTTCGTGACACAGTCGTCTGCTGTGAAATTTTGAGGCCCGCACACCACCAACAGTGTATAGGTATAGGAGGGTAGAAAACAGAAGGAGAAACATATCGCCCAGTTGTTGCTGACAGTTTCAAACAGCTTAGAAATTGCGTTTGCTTGTATTTAATAGCTGAATTGAAAACGCACTGATAATATGAAATAATAAGTAATTGGTATCCATTCTTACAATTTGATTGCTTATAATAAACATCATAAAGCCTGAGCACGTTAAATGTCGGACACTTTTCTTTCAGTGTAGATTTTGAATTATTTCACGGATCGCTGAAACGTTTCACTTATATGACAGCAGAAACCCTCCACTTTATTTTGTGGTACAACATGTTTACATTTTTGTTACATTCGGTAAAATGGCGTCGGACCAAGTGAAAGTGCGCAATCGCATTTTGTATGAACGGCAGCAAAATACGAATTTATCGGTACCCGATCTTGCCAAAAAACTAAAACTACCGAAAAGTACCATGTTTGTTGTTGTGTGGAACGTTGGAAGTGGAACAAATCGAAAAGTATGCTCCCTAAAAATGGACAAGAAAGTGGTAGCCATTATTGAGAAAAATCCCAATCTTTCTTAGCGAAATGTGGCTCGAAAAGTTGGGAAGTCAAAATCATACGTACAAAAAGTGAAGCAGAAGCAAGGACTGAAGGCGTACAACCGTGACCGTGATGACAAGCAAAATATCACTGCAAAAAGTCGTGCTAAGGAGCTTTACATCTATTTTTAGCAAACATTTTTTTGTATCATAATGATCGACAAAACATACATACTCAAAGACATTAAATTGCTTCCGGATCTGGATGTTTATACCGCCATGCAAAGGAACGCCGTTGCCGAGCATTCCCGGACAAAGAAGGTGTCAAAATTTCCGAAGAAGTATTTGATTTTTCAGGCCATATGTAGTTGTGGATGAAAATCTAAAAGTTTCGTCTAAACCGGCACTATCAATAAGGATGTGTACGAGAAAGAATGTCTGCAAAAGTGATTGCTACCGTTTATCAGAAGTCACGACTCTCTAGCTCTGTTTTGGCCTGATTTGGCCTCTGGTCACTATGCGAAATCCGTCCTGAAATGGTATAAGGTACAAGAGGTCAAATACGTGCCAGAAACAGCCAATCCACCAAACTGTCCAGAACTTCACCCAATAGAGAAGTACTAGGCTCTAGTTAAGCGAAAACTCTTAGAAACTAAGAAGAAAACAAATATTATCGATGATTTCAAGAGAAGATGGAGAATCGTCACGGCGGGCGTATCTGAGGATACCGACGGAACCTAATGACGGGTGTCAGTGTAACATCTCAATCAACTTTTTCTAATGTAGATATATCGTTATTATTGGCATTCTGGAACTCACCATTGTATCGGATGATTGGAGACGGGTAAGGGTTTTTGCCATTAAAAAACCTGGTAAACCCGCGTCCAACCACAACTCGCATCGACCCATCGCGATGTTATCTTGTATTCGAAAGTTGTTGGAGAAAATGATCCTCTTCCGTCTGGACAAATGGGTTGAGATGAACAACCTGCTTTCCGATACTCAATATGGTTTCCGTAGGGGTAAGGGAACGAACGACTGTCTCGCGTTGCTTTCCACAGATATTCAGTTAGCTTTTGCTAAAAAAGAGCAAATGGCTTCTGTATTCTTGGATATCAAAAGGGCTTTTGATTCAGTATCTGTTAAAGTTCTTTCAGACAAACCCCACGCTTGTGGCTTTTCCCCATTAATGAATAACTTTTTGTATAATTTGTCAGAGAAACATATGATATTTTCTCATGGAAACTCTACAGCTTCCCGATTGAGCTACATGGTCTCCCCCAAGGATCATGTTTAAGCCCCCTTTTATATATTTTTTATGTCAAAGCCATTGACGGTTGTCTAATATCGAATTCGTTTTTGAACCTAGGTTGAAACCAGTTCCAACCTGCGATACCCAAACGTATTGTCAGTCTAGTCGATACTAGTTACAAATAAAACCACAAATATACACACTGTCGTTTAACACACAACAAACCGACCCAATTTTGATACCTGATACAGTTTGGAACTGGATCAAAAACGAATTCGCTATAAGTGACAACTGTACGTTGAGACAACTTGCAGATGACGGCGCCGGCGTAGTGTTTGTTACGGGGCCCAATTGAATCGATCTGCAAGGACCCTTACAGGATACTTTAGACAATTTGTCTACTTGGGCTCTGGAGCTAGGTATCGAAATCTTTGCGGATAAAACTGAGTTGCTGGTTTTTTTGTAACCCTGCACAACCGAAGCTTCAAATATATCTATGTCCTTCAAATATCTTGGGGTCTGGTTCGTTTCTAAGTGCACCTGGAGATCCCACATTGAATATCTGAAGCAAAAGTGCCAGCAAAGGATCAACTTTCTTCGAACAATAACCGGAACCTGGTGGGGAGCACATCCGCAAGATCTTCTAACGTTGTACAGGGCAACGATTATGTCAGTTTTTGAGTATGGTTTTTGTTTTCAGTCAGCGGCGCAGTCGGTGTCTTCGTATTGCGAAAGGTTGCATGCACTCGACTCATACGATAAGTCTTGAAGTGCTGGCTGGCATGTTGCCACTCTCGAATCGATTTTCAGAATTATATCTCCGGCTTCTTGCCAGGTGTGAAGTTATGAACCCCCAGGTAATCTGAAACTTTTAGAAGCTTCTTAAGTTAAATCCTCAAACTCGCTACATGATTTTCTACCATTTGTACATAACACAGGATGTCAGCCCTTCGCCGAATATTCCCAATCGTATTTGCTTCTTCGACCTCGGCAATTCAGTTCATTTTGATTTATCCATGAAGCAGGTGCATTGTGGAATCCCATCATCCAATGGTATATCAATTGGTATATCAAATGAAATTCAAAGCGCCAATCGCAAACTTCAAGCTCCTTGTTTGGTATATGTCGCTGAATTAGCGGCAATACACTTTACGCTAGATATTATTTGGGGCGATGGCAACATTCTATCACCCCAAACATGTCGAAGAAATCTTGGTTTGGGGTGATGGATGTGGTTTGAGACTTCATGCATGTGACGTATCGCCTGATGTCCAATCATTATTCTTTGAACACTCATTTTTACATTTAGTTGGATACTTGAGACACCCTGTAAAAACAAATGAATTTAAAAAATTGAAAGGAGAGACTGCTTTGACTCGAGCATCAAAAACCTTTACATTGAAAGGGGGAGAGTAAAGCAAAGATGCGAATACAAAAAGCCAGTTGTTCGTTCTAACTGTCTTTAATTTTCATATTCGTTTCAAGCTGAACGGTCACTGTGGCGTTATCGAAATGTGCTGTACATGCGTGAAAGAAAGGATCGAGTTCATTTTGGAGTTCCAAAAATGCATGGCCCTGATTGGTGCTTATCTTCATTATTGAACATATATAACAATAGCATCAAAGTAATCCATGATATCCATGAAACATCACTTAAATATGTGTTGAGGTATGTGAACGCAGCTAATTTATTTTGATGACAATTTAATGGACTGCCATTCATTCACGAGCTACACCGACAGCTGCTGACGAACCAAAACTTTGGCCCGGGTTCAATTAGGGGAGAACAAACCAAAATGCACTCCTGGGACAAATGGCCCTATGTGGGGTTTCGGAGGAATTCCGTTACTTGTTTCGAAGCTCAATGAGCCAGTATGCTTATTCAAACTTCAATTCATCCAAAAGGGTGTGGGGGTCGTTTTTGACCGTCCTACCCTAGAGACCTGACAATGCAAAGCACCTATTGAGAGGTGAAAAACAAAGTAAAAACTTCCTCGAACAAATCGAATCAAGGAAAAACGAAAAGCAGATTGCCATCCTATCCTTTGGAATGGGGTGGAGTGGTGGTGGCGTCTGTTCATTCTCCGGTGCGTCCTTAGACTGAAAGAAGACGTTTTAATAATTGAACAGCAAACAAGCTTTCACTGAAGTGCGACTGATAAAATGGAATCGATTCAGACCTCGAAGCGTTAAGTTTGCAGCGGGACAATTTGCAACTGCTACCTATTACTTCTTAAATCAGACAATGTGGACACAAATGAAATGCATTTTTTATCGAGCATAGATAATCCGTGTTTCATCATCATACAGATTAAAACTGTTACGAGAAATATTGAAATGTCATTTTCCCACTTTCAGTCGTTTAGCATATCCGTAGTTATGAGTAAACAACTTAACATTAAACGCTTTACCCATTTCACAAAAACATAACAGTTGCAGCAAAAAATCATGATTATCTCATTTAAATCAGCTACAATGATTAACTTAATTAAGAAGGCTCTTAAAAAAGAGATACTTTCCACAATAAATCATTTTCCATGATCGTTCAGTGGGGTAATATCAAGTTCCATTCTATCGTCGAAATGTTGCTAATTTGAATTCACTAACCGTATTCATACCCAAGAACAACGATAACAATGGTGAAGCGACGCGCACTCACCCACTCATGCATGTAGAAATAATGAAAAACCATAAATTTAACCAGCTCATTTTTTTTATATTCTTCTATCCCATCAAACTCGCAACAACCCCGCAGGGACCGCAGCTATCCGTGGACAAACCATTCCTGTGGGCCGACGGGCGTGTCAATCTGAAAGCTTCGCTCAACAAAGCGGCTTACGTGCACGGGGAAAACGTTACAGTTACGCTCGACATCAAGAACGACAGCCGGAAAATTGTGCGGAAAATTCGGGTGAGTATTGTGTGAATACGCCACCTGCTGCTGCATTCTACGAACAGGTTTGAGCTCCCCTTCCGCGCCCCTGTCGATTCAAATCGTGGCCTCCCTTCGGAGGAAATTTCTGCCTAATTGACAAGAGCGCTGTAAACCATCCTGGCGAACCGGGGCTGATGTGAAGTATTGTAAATATGATACTTTTGCGCTATGCTGTCATCACATATTCGCGCTTGTGGGACATGCAGGCACGTGACTCTTGAATATTTAAATTCTCTTTATTAATCTTTAATTTATTTGAACTTGCTCCAGTCACAAAGTTTAAGACAACACTTATAAAAAGTACGTAGATTGAGAATAGATCCGACAGCTTAGTTGTCAGATTTCTGTTTCTTTTTATTTCAATTTGATAAAAAAAATAGAGGGGTTGTGCACAAGGTACGATCAACAATGTGCAACTAGCAATTTGAAATTGGTTCACTGTTGTAGAACCCCTAGTTCCGAGGTACACCTTGCAGCCTGCACCTTGCCATGTACTCTTGCGCTTTTCAGTACCTTTTGGTACAAATATCTTTGTTTTTGTTTTGATTCGCTATGCTATTTTGACAGAATATTTGAGAGTGTATTGGTGTGCGTTACGGTCTTAGATGCGAATCATTAAGCTTGGGACCGAGCTTGGGACCGGTGTGCTAGTACCTCCTGAGCCACAAAAATTTTCGTTTTCTTCATGACTATCCACCCGCTGGTACGACCGCAACGATGCAACACAACGATTTCAGTTGTTTTATTATGTTATTGTAAATATAACCCTTTCGTAGTCATATGGTGGTCCTTAAGACGGTCGTTTGTTTGTGACATGTAAACGTTTTCGCATCGGTCTCCTGATATGCCTAATGCATCGATTACATTGATATCAGATAATTTAAAGTGAACAATGGAAGGCGAACTAGCCATCATATAACGCTGCATTATATAAAGATCAAATTTTCGGATGGATTTTCATTGATTCCTGAATAAATTCATGATTTAACTGTAAACCTCCCCGTGGACCGCAAGTCTCGAAGAAAAGAAGAACGGATTTAATATCCCTTTCTCACTGATTGTCGGCCACAAGAGAACCTTCTTCGGGAACTTCGCTTGAGAGATTACTTCACGTCGCTGCTCACCTCCTTGTCCAGCCAGTCCCTTGTCAGTCATTGTCGTGGAGCGTCAGGTACGTCTCGCCGTCCATGATCACAACCACGTTGCGCTTTGCTGTGAAGACATTGTTGTCCCAGTTGCTGCTATTGGATTGCAGCTTGCACTTCCGACACGGCTGGCCTCGACATCCGCTTCCTCATGACGATATACATGTTGGCCAAATACTTTTTGGTCGTTGTGAACAAAAATATAGCCCATTTATATAATACGTAGATACGTAGATGAGATAGAAGTTAAGTTTTTTCAGCAAAGTTTCATTAAATTAAATTAGCTACAATTTTGCACGTGCAAAAATTCCTCTAAATCATAAGAATAAAAATTTATAATTTTTATTATGAAGATAAAAAGACCACCCTAGTCACAACTCAATTCAAAAGATAGATCTTGTTTTTAAGATAAAATCTTCCAAAGACATCATTTGTCTAAAGCTAATGGTTTTCGAATTATCGATTTTTGTCTCGAAATCTCGCTATTCGTACCATAGTGCGACGTTTCGTAATGGGATCTGTAAAAAGAAGTGAATAAGGATTGTACTCGAAAAAAAATGCAACACATTCTTTTTGTGTATAATTTTTCATTTCATCAGTCAAAAATGATAAAATTTTGAGTATAGTGTGATGTTTACATGTGCAAAATTTCGTGATGTTTACATGTGCAAAATTTCGTCACAATCCGTAGGTTGTACGGAATCAAATTGCACCACTTTTAAAAGGCTGTAACTTTTTACCCGTTGGGTATTTTCTATTGAGATTTTGGGTGGAATTAGTGCAATGTGTATTTGTTTACGTTGTTTAACTTTCACTAGCAAAAATGGAGTCGGAAGAACAGCAGCGGCGCAAAGAAATTTTGCGCACGTTCATCGAAAATCCAGATCTTTCTCATCGTTCCATCAGCAGAAAGCTGGGACTGGTACATTCTACGGTGTCTCGTGTTTTAAATCGGTACCACGAGCATTTGAACATCGATCAGAAAGAAAAAAGTGGCAAAAATGGATCTCCGTATAGTTTTAAGGATCACAAACGGGTAGTTCAAGCTTTCAAGAGGAATTCCCACAGTTCAGTTCGAGATGTAGCGAAGAAACTGAATCTAACCAAAACCTTCGTGCAAGATGCGAAAACACGTGAAGGAATACACACGTACAAAGTCCAAAAGGCGCTTAATCGCGATGAACGGCAGAATACGGTAGGTAAAACACGTGCACGGCAGCTCTACACCCAGATGTTGACGAAACCACATTGCCTCGTTATGGATGATGAGACGTATGTAAAAGCAGACTTCCGGCAGCTTCCGGGGCTCCAGTTTTTCACTGCTCATCACAAATTCTATGTCCCTGAGGAAGTTAGAAAGCAGAAGATGTCAAAGTTTTCCAAAAAAAATATATGATTTGGCAAGCAATTTCGTGATTACTGGAATGGTTAATGGGCAGGTGTATCTAAAGGAATGCCTCCAAAAGCGTCTTCTTCCTCTTCTGAGGTCACACGATGGTCCTACGATTTTCTGGAGGGATTTAGCCTCGTGCCATTACTCGAAAGAGGTTTTGGAGTGGTACAAGGCTAAGGAGGTCAATTTTGTGCCGAAGCATCTCAACCCCCCAAACGCACCGGAACTGCGGCCAATTGAAAAGTACTGGGCCATCATGAAGCAGGCACTTCGGAAGCATCCTAAGGAAGTGAAATCGAAGGAAGATATGAAGAAAAAATGGATTGCCACGCAAAAAAAGTTGGTATAAATGTTGTACAGGACCTTATGAGTAGTGTAAAGAAGAGGGTTCGTGCATTTGGATATGGAATTGAAATTGAATAAAACAAACATGGGAAAATATTCATTAAATGTTTTATCTTACTCCCTGAAAGTTTGAAGATGATTGGTTGAACGGTCGAATTTTGCCGAATATTTGTGTTTGTCGCAATTTGATTCCGTACACCCTTTAGTTATTATTGAGATGGCTTCCAAGCAAGAAATGCTTCTACAAAAAAATATGGAAGCGGTCGTGGAAAATCCAGGCCAGTACTACAGGTGGATCACGGAAAAGTTGGAAATCGACAAGTCGACCGTGTCCCGTGTGTTAAAATCGTTCAAGGAGACCCAGACGACCTGAGCTAGCAGCGGAAAACAAGCGAAGACGACCGACCCCGTGAACGCAAGCGCAATCCGAAGCGCAGACAATTAAGCGGGCCGGACTTCGTGTCTTCAAGGTAACGAAGGCGCCAAATCGAACCGATAAACAGAATACGATGGTCGAGTCCCGCGCCAGGAAGCTGTATCGCGAGTGGTAGGTGCAGCCGAAATGCATCGTAATGGACGACGCGACGTCCATTAAAGCGAACACCAAGCACCATCCCCGGCCTGGAGTGTTTCGTCGGCAAGTCCCGCCTGGTTGTTCCGGAGAAGTTCCGGAAGAATAAAGTTGTCAAATTTCCCAAAAAGTGGGTGCGACAAATTCAGCAATCCTTGACACTCCACCAACATATTTCTTGAAGCTATTGAGCGACGATCGGTCTAGCCAGTTGACATAACACGTGTCGTCGAACAATTGCTTCGATAATGTGTTAAAATTTAGCCTGGTTTGCGCGAAGGCGTAAACATCGTAGCATACGTCACTGCATGTAAACTGGTACTCGGCAAGCAAATTGTTGATTCCACCTACGTTCTGGTAGTACAGAAGGGCTTTCAATGATGGGGCAGAGGAATCGGCAGACAGCGATCTGGAACTGGAGGCAGCATCAGATCGAGCAACGTCATTATTAGCTGAAGGATACTTCACTTTGATTGTTGTTTGTTGTATTCTCCCCCAATGCGCGGAGTAACGATCTGTGACGAAATTTTATCAGAAGCAGATACAGTCAATTGCAAAATTGAGTATACACCCAAAGGCAAATTAGTTTTTCTATTATTTTTAACCGTGCTGGCAGAGGACGAAAACGGATTTTATCGGCAGGTGATGAACGACAAATAGTGCGCACAATTAGAAAGGGTCCTAAAACAAGTTTTCCGAAACTGGCCAAAGATATTTCTAACACCATAGGGAAACCCATCAGTGCTGACACAATCCGGAGGATTGCACACAGGAACAATCTGCGCGGTCGGGTTGCTCGAAAGAAGCCTCTCCTTTCGAAAACGAATATCAAAAAGCGACTGGAATTTGCAAAGGAGTACATCGGAAAGCCACAGGACTTTTGGAACACGGATAAGACCAAAATTAACCTGTTTGGGTCTGACGGAAGGCAAATGGTATGGAGGAAACCTGGTTCGGCGCTGGAAACCCAACATTTGTCTCCAACAGTCAAGCACGGTGGAGGTAGTGTTATGCTATGGGGTTCAATGGCAGCTAGTGGAGCCGGCACTATGGAGTTCATCAACACCACCATGGACAAAATGGGTTATTTGAACATCCTTAAACATAACCTAAAACCTGCCGTGGAGAAATTGCAATTACCTCGTGATTTCTACTTCCAACAGGACAATGATCTTAAGCACACCTCGTACATAGTACGAGAGTGGTTGCTGTACAACGTCACAAAGCACCTTAAGACATCTCCTCAATCTCCCGACTTAAACCCGATTGAGCATTTATGGTGGGAGGTGAGGCACCAGCTAAATAGCAGTGACCGCAGGAAACCTAAAAACAAAAAAGAACTAAACACAGCAGTACAGGAGATATGGAACAGTATTCCGTCCACGGTGACCAAGAAGCTTGTGGAATCGATGCCCCACCGATTGCAAGCGGTGCTGGATGCCAAAGGTGGTCATACAAAATACTGAATGATTTTACTCATTTGTTTATAAAGAAAATGAACTGTACACTCAATTTTGCCAAGTAAAAATGGCTTTTGGTTTTTTAAATTTAGTTTTAAATTAATTCATGAGTTCACTGTTACGATTTACATGCCAAATCCAAATAAAAATACTGAAATTTACAGGGGAGAAAATTTGTATTGATTTACTTTTGTATTACTCCAGAAATATTGAAAACAATGAAAACATTATAAGTGTACGCTCAATTTTGCGATTGACTGTAATTTCCCATCAACATGAGAGGCTCTAGGAGTGGACAGTAATTTATTGGGAGGCAGAGTTTAAGAAGGTTTCCAAAAATTTGCGGCTGATCTGCTATCTTTAAATTCCCGGGAATAGATGCAACGTTGATGAAGAGAGAGCGTTTTCCTCCTGATCTGTCCTGATTCAGTCCAGTTTTGAATGAAAGACATGGAGCTGACATCCTTTCCGTTGGCTACTGGTCTTAAAACATCCACGTCGTCAGGGCCAATGTGATGAATATATGGTTAAGAATAATACATCAACCTGTTCTTTTTCTTATTTAGCATTAGCTTATTGCTTTCACAAATCGCTTATCGCTTGCTCTCAAATTAGTGTTCTAAACGCACTTCCACAGTAATTAATTGAGAGCTTTCTATGCCAGGTACCATTTTTGCATAAGTGTGATTGTGTGGCATGTATAATCATACCCTATGCAATGGGATTCGAGAAATTTTCCTTAACGAACAATTCCTAGACCAGACCGGGAATCGAACCCAGCCACCTCCAGCATGGAGGTATTGCTTTGTAGCTGCGCCTTTACCGACTGAGCTAGGGGAGGACCCAATGATCATTCTGTTCTTCCTAACATTCAAAACTTTCATATGTGCGCATCGTCACGTCGTTATAGGATACGAAGCGAAAGAGCTAATTGATTTGTTCTGTCATGCCTGTCGTGCCTTGACATTGATCGATTTGTTTTGATGGGCCATATTTCGACAAAGATTTTTAATTATGGTCTAACTGACAAACGTAAACAATGGCTTCTTCCGTAAATTTCTCCTAATACAAAATCTTCCAATTCTATTGATTAGAAGGACCCTTGTTCTTCGAAATGGCTGTAGTAGAAAATGGCTGTAGTAGAATTCAAGGAAGAAACCATTGTTTAAGTTTGTTATTTAGGCCCTAATGAAAAATCTTTGTCGATTTCAGTTGTCAGATGTCCAAATTGTCAGATGTCCAAAATTTTCAGATTTCCAAAATTGTCAAAATCATGTGAACTATGGTGCATCTATACGTGGTTGGCAGCGATGCAGAGCCCCTGCTTTCAAAAAACCACAGCAATGTAATCACAGCAAAAAAAGTAGCAAGACACGACGACAATGTACGAATTTTCAAACTCGAGTGCGAGCACAGGTCGTTCGCCAGCTGATGGCATTATCAGACATTTATCAAACTTAAAAAGTATTGTGTGTAAAAAAGGGGGTCGAAAAAAGCGGAGGGCCTTATTCAAATAAGGCCGTGATGGCATACTGTCAAAGTAATGGGCAGGTCGTTCGCGACGTTCAAAACGATACGTTTTGGTAACTATCACGAGCGATTACACGATTAAACGGTAAATAAAAACAGTCGATGGTTTAGCGAATGCAAACAAACACACAGTGTTGCCACTGTTCTCCACGTATCCACGTTAAACATATTTTAAAAAAACTGAAATCCATTCACAATTACAGCTGTTACAGACTTTCAAAGTTTAAAAATCTGAAAAAAAATGTCGCAAAAGCCCCGCATAACGGTACCATAAAATATAACCCTATGCAAAACTTTAGCTCAGTCGGATATGGTTTAGGGGTGTCTTATCGATCAAAGTTTGGACATTTTTACACTGGAAAATTTTCCCAAGGAGGAAAAAGGAAAAAACACCGAAAATAGAAATTTGTTTTCAGATGTCAAATGACTTAAAAATGGATGAAACTTCTAGATTTAATGGTATTTTGGGACTTTTATTTTCAGATGATGGCAAATTTTTTTCATCGAATTTCATAAACCGACATTGCGCAAACGTTTCATAAGCCAAAAATGTTCTCCTACTCTGAGAAAAATTCTATCGTCATACCGACTATTGAATCATGGTCAAGATGACTATTGCATGTAATGGTTACAATAACTATGAAAATGGACAAATTCTCCACGTTCATGGCATTCTTGACTATCTTCGTGGTAACAAGGGCATTATGATAAATGTTGAATCAAGTATTTTAAATGGTCGTTTTAACCATGGTCATCCTTCTTCTTTAGCATTTCAAGCTTATTGCTTTCACAATTAGCTTAATAGGGCATGGTTTAGGGGTGCCTCGAATCGATTAAAGTTTTAAAATATCTGTAACTTTCGATTTTAGATTAATTTACGGAGCAATTGATGAAATTGCTAGGGAATGTTAATTGAAGTATTTTCATGCATGATATATTACCCTAAACAGCACCTTGTAATAACTGTCAATATTTCGTTAGAGTGGTTCTTCCAATAAGGTGATTCTTCGAAATAATTATCCAAATAATTTTATGTTATTGGTATTATATGGGACCGTCAGGTCGCCATTCACCGTGGGGGATCCATACACCGTGGGTTTTTCAAAATATTATTTTTATTGTTTACCGATGAGTTTAAATGCTCAATATTTTGCATCAGAACAACTAAGCATGTATAAAAGACTCATTAACAAGTGATATTTGCAAAATAAATCGGCTTCCAACACTGCATTGGCGTTTAAATTTGTTTACATTCTTCGCAATCTGGTGCGCATCGTCAGTCTTAAGTGAAAAGCACAAACTGCGCTCGGCGAATTTAAGTGGTTAACAAACATATTGTCGTGATTTTATTCTCTACATCTCCGTACACTTGAAGAATAAGGTTTGTATTTTAGTTTCACACATAGATCGTAGCCGTAAATGTGGTAAAATAAAATATTGAATCGAAAAAAGAATGCACGGTGAATGGAGCCCCCGCGAATTTGCAGTCTCCATTCACCGTGCATTGAAATTGTGAGTTATATGAAAGATGTTTTCACGGTATTCAACAGGATTAATCAGAAGAAAGCTCAAAAGCAACGCTATTCCGGTGACGACCTGGAAAAAGCACTCGATGCCGTCCGGCGTGGATCGTCTGTAAGATCCGCCGGTCGGGAATTTCGCGTCCCGGAGCAAACTCTGCGTGATAAAATCCGTGGTAAATATGCTTTCGGATCAAAACTAGGAAAGACGTCGGTCCTTTCAGCGGAAAATGAACGGAAGATAGTGGAATGGATTGAGCTCTCTGCACGTTCAGGGTTCCCAATCACACTCAAACGGTTCCAAATCAGCGTGGGACAGTACATCAGGCTCAGGAAGCTGAAAATTCCATTCAAAAATGGAATCCCTGGCAAAAAGTGGATGAAGCTGTTCGTCAAAAGACACCCTCAGGTGTCTCCCAGGAAATCCAACGTGTTCGGAAAACACAGAGCCAGAGTGACGGAGAATCAGGCAAGAAATTGGTTCCAAGACTTGCTGAAGACGCTCAAAGATGAGGGACATGGCCACCTGCTGCAGTTTCCACATCAAATTTTTAATTTGGACGAATCTGCTTTCCAATTGGTTGAGAGAAACAAAAAATACTTAGCTCCAATGGATATCAAACATGTTCAATCAGTTTTCGCCAACAGTGATAAGGAGAACTACGCAGCGCTTTTCGCAGGAAGTGCCGCTGGAAAGCTGCTCCCACCTTTGATTTTATTCCCATACAAACGTCGCCTTCCAGGAGAAATTGCTCGGAGTGCTCCTCCTGATTATGACGTCGGTATTACTGAAAGCGGCTGGATGAAGGAGATGCTTTTTATGAGTATCTGAAGAATATTTTCTTACCTTGGCTGAAAGGGAGGGAATTCCGTTCCCTGTTCTGCTCTTCGTTGATGGTCATAAGAGCCACGTAACGCTGATGAGCATTGATTTTTGCATCCGCAATCAAATTGTACTGATTGCTTTGTATCCGAATTCCACGCAAATCACTCAACCGCTTGACGTGAGCTTTTTTAGGCCACTCAAAATGTTTTGGGAAGAAACAATCCTTGATAAACGTCGTAGTCGTGGTGTCCAGACAATCCTTAAAGCGAAGATCTGCCCATTTATGAAGCGGGCTTTGGATGCATTCACCGGTAAGGAAACAGCGATCAAAAATGGGTTCAGGAAGAGTGGGATTTATCCATGGAACCCAGATGCGGTAGACTATAATTCTCTGCCATCTAGTGCTGGCCATGAATCTGCGGCTTCAAATGCGGAAATCGCTGGATCTGAACCTCTGGAAACTGAGGAGATCAAGTTGTTGGAAGCACTTGAAGGGCGCTTGACGGTTAGGCAGTTCGCTGAGTTTCAGAAGGCGGAGAAATATTTGTACCTGCTCATCATCCTAAGGACCCTGCCACAATTGAATGCGGAGATGCTGTTAGCTCTGCTGCAAATGGTAAACGATTGTTGTGTTAAATTAAAAATTGATTTTCTTTAATATAATTCTACTGATCTTCTTAAATAGTTGCTGATTCCACAATCGAGAACGAAGGTAGTACACCAGACTTGCCGCTAATCGAACATGGAGATCCGTTACCATATTCAGAAGATGATGCGTTCCATAAATCCTTCTCCGTTCCGTTCTGAAATCCCTGGTCCAGCAAAAGAAAAACGAAAAATCATTCATCCTCCATCGGTCGCCACACGCAAAGCATTCGTTGAGTTTATGGAAGCAAAAGAACTAGAGAAGAAAGCAGTTCAGGAAGCGAAGGAGCTAAAGCGGAAGGAACGTGAGCAGAAACGCGCCGTCAAGCAAACTGAAGCAATGGTGAAGAGGCAGGAAAAGGATAAGAAAAGAAAAATTGCTGATTCTCTGACGAAGGCTTCAAAGGCAAAGAAGAAGCGGAACTAAGTTTCAAAACCGTTTTATAACTGAGAATTTACGTTTTTTTTATGTCGACATGAATTTGATTTGATTTGATAAGGAAATCGTTCAAAGATTGCACATTTGATGTTTGAACTGAATAAAACCATGAGTTACACACGTTGTTTGATGATTAAGATGCTATTTTGCCGAAATTGAATGAAAATACTAGATGCACGGTAAATGGGTCCCTACCCCCACGGTGAATGGTGCCCTACCACGGTGAAAGGAGACCCTAATGTACCTTATAAAATGAGTCACAACAATTTCCTAAGTTCAGATAACAGTAGTTTATGATTTATACTTGAATCATTATAAAAAATGAATGTATTTAGCGATACACTCATGACTGTGGTTGAATTTGGTGAAAAGAAAGACCCTTAAGTCTCGCCATATTGCCTTAAATCCACAGTGAATGGCGACCTGACGGTATATGGTTTTTTTTTTAAATTTCGTAAGAAATTTTTTTAACAAATATTTTTTTCAAAACAACATCATATCCCGAGGTTGTTTGTATTTTTTAATCATTTGATCGATTCGAGGCATCCCTAATATGTGTCCGTTTGAGCTCAAATTTTACATAGGGTTTCATTTTGGGGTAATTAAACTTTTGAGCAATGTCATTTTGTTTTAAAATCGAATTTATTCGTTTTCATTGACACTCTAGTGCATAGTCACCAGGGCACTGAAACTGTTGTATTTACCGACCTCAGAAGGTATTCTTGCAGATCTTCACCGGCGCGGAAATCCATCGAACATGTTCTCAAAAAATGGGACATCATTGGAACTGAGAAAGATTAACCGAACTTGTTGAAATGTCTGAGAATCATGTCGGTGAATTCTGTCAATAACGTGTGATTTCCTGGAGCATCAATTTTCCATACAAACATCTGGTGTATGAAGTCTCACTTGTTCAAAACCTTGGACGATAGCTACTCGTCCCATGAAGAAAGGAATCCCCTCGGCAAATACAAATGGAAGTAACACTTTATTCTAGGCCGCAAGGGCAGATGACTAACGATCCTGTTAATATCGAAGCCGTTTGTCCCGGGCACTTACTGGTGTGCTCGTAAAGTAACGGCGATAACTGAACAAAGACCTGCGCGTGACTAGTCCTTCGCGGTACCAGCTTCTACAGGCACAAAACAGTGTTTCGGAGAAGATGGGCTAATGAATACATAAACAGTTTGCAGAACCGAAGTAAATGATGCAACGAACCAACGCTAATATTTTTCCGATTCAAAATGTCCTACTAACAGTCAGAAGCACTAATAAACACACGCGAAGCTATTGTAAAACTTTTTATCAGTCGAAAATACACGAGTTGGATTCTTTCATTGGCTTTGCAGTTTTGTTTATTTTTTTGTAAAGAAAACTCGAGAAATTAAACATAAACGGAATACACCAGTTCAGGAAACGCGTCTAAAATTCAGCTGAAAATTGGGCTTTATTTTGCACGGGCTTGGAGCGCCGCAAAACAAACGTCTGGCCGGTCGAGCATCTCCCTCACCAACCTTTATGCGAGGGCAAATGCCAACAAATAAAAGTATACAACGATAAAGTTAGCACCTCAATCTGATATCAGGCAATGGTACCGGTCGGAATGGAATAAATAGATTCAACTTTTTTCATCAAGTTTTTACCAATTGATGAGCTGAGTTGCATACACCGTATAATGGTGCAAGTATCAAGCTCAGGTCATGAATATTCATGACTGGTGAGTTGCCTCATATTGGCATGCTTGAACTTTGATTTATGCAACATCATGGAGTAAATGGAGGAAAATTAACGTGTTCGTCTACTACGAAGTCTTTTCAATAAGAAACCCTTCAAATTTTTTGAGGAACTAAGAAAAGCAATAAGGGCCTCGTAGCGTGCTCAGTAAAAGCAAGGTATCATCAAGCAGGGAGAGGTGGGTTCAATTTCCAGTTCGGTTGAAGACATCGTTTGGGTTGCACAGTTATTCGACTTCTGCAGGCATTGTGTGCGTTACCCAATTTAAGCATGCATTTTTGGTTGACTTCAGAGGCATAGAAAGTTATTATATCATGTTCAACGGAGAAGTATTTTAAATGGCAGAGGAAAAGTAAATCTCTCCGTAGGGTTTTTTCTTCTATGCTGTACACATTGCTTGTCACACCTTCCCTTGGGACCTGTGAGACCTAGTTGTCCCAAAAACTGCTTTGACCGGAACATCACCATGCGACCAGCAACTGGTGAGAAAATACACCCAAATCATCGCCATAGTATAAAACGGAAGGCAGAAATTCATCCTGGAAAGCTTTTCCTTGTAACACAGCAAATAACTTCCTGGCTAAACTTGCCCTGCATGACGTTGTTTTCTCTTGGCTTGACATTCACAATTTACCACAACAATTCTAGGGTTTTTTTTCATTAGGGCGAATCTACAACTGAGAGATTCTCTCCGGGCTCGCTCTCTTTCATTCATTACAGCGCCATTATAAAACATTCGAGGCATTCTTTAGTACAGATCGAAACACAACAGTGCTGGCTAGCATACTCTAAAAATAGTAGAATGAAAAACGTAAAGGTGATTGATTAATGAATGAAAGAGAGCGAGCCCGGAGAGAGTCTCTCAATTGTAGATTCGCCCTAATGAAAAAAAACCCTAGAATTGCTTTATTGTGGAAAACTTTTCACTCAAATGAGGCAACCTAAGTTTTGCCTGTGTACTATACAGGTTTGCATTTGATATTGAAAATAGTAAATTTGCATTTAAGTGACAGCTGCTGTCATGATGTATGGAGAAAGTACAATGGTCTGATTTTAACTATACTTCGCTTGTGCTTCCCTTGATTCTGTTCCATTCATATCGATCAGAAAAAAAAACTTTATTTCATCAACGCAGTTGAGGTACACAACTTGGCAAGGACGAGGAAATAAAATTGTGCAAGTCTGACCTACGGTATAGTCCTTCAGACATGGATAAGAGGAAGGAAAATAGAAACGGGAAGAATAACTGCCGGAGGTTCAAAACTCCGATAGTAAGAATGCAGTTACTCTGCTAGCAGACGGGTGTATTGACTTTGAATATATGGCAGCTATGCTACGTGAAGAGAATAAAAAATTGAGGATATGGTTTTGGTTTTGATGGAATTTGTTTCGTACCCCCGTGCGGAGTACCATTCGTCCTAGAAGGTAGCATTGAGCTATCGATACGATGGACAGAGGTCGATCCAATAAACTTTGAGGGTCAAATATTCATTACATATTCAGGCAGATTAACACGTAACCTCAGACGTGACATTCGTTGCTTAGGAAATTTTATTACGTTAGATTGAATTTCTATTGATTGGTCAATTACAGGTGTACCTCGTAGCTTAATTTATTAAGCATTATGAATGTTCAATATTTTGACACACAATACTCTATGCCATGCAAATTTGAGACGTTTTCTAAAACTCGACCAGGCGTCGAACCCTAGCACCCCTGTCATGAATTAAGAAAGACTAATCCACGCTGCCATAGACAAAAGAAGAAAGGCAATAGTAACCGGGGAATTCTTGAAACTGGTTCAAGCATAATTAGAAGCACATCCATAGATGTTTGGCTTGGTGAGACCATCCCACGTATGAAAAATATATTTAACTCTTATCCGTTCTTCGTAACTTTAAGGCAACTTTTATGGAAAAAAAATTGTCTCGTTCGTTCCTGAACCGATTTTCATCATTCATATCCCAAACGAACCATGACATGACATGACCATGTCTTCAATTTCAAATTCTTGATTCTTGGCCACATGGTTCCGGAGTTATTCCGGGGTGTAGTTGGGTAGGTTTATTTTCTGATGAAGGGTTGCTTATTATTTTCTTCTAAAACCTAGCTTGCGACGTTTCAAACTTCATGATATTACGAAACAAGTTCATTGGACCACATTTCGAGGATTCTGGTCACTATGGCATCTGATCGAATATCTGATTCCCCTGGGAAAATTGCCACTTTTCGATCGATTCACTCTGGGTCACTTTGGACACTTTCCGGGGTATCACGGAGATTCAGGTTCACCCGGGGAAATGGCCACGTTTTGATCGATTCTGAATCCTAGCTTGAGACGCTTCAAACTTCACGATTTTGCGAATCAAGTTCATTGAAGGATATTTCGAGGAATCTTAGTCGCTTTGGTAACATTGCATTGAATTCTGAAGATATGATCCCACCGGACGAAATGTGCACATTTTGATCGATTCTGAAACCTAGTTTGCGACGCACAGTGATTGCATTCCATACAAAAGGCGGAAAAAGTCTAAAAATGGAATTTACATAGCTTAGTTATGTGTTTCTAAGTGTAAAAATAAGTATATTTTTTGCTGCTGATTTCAAATATGTTATCTAAATTGTCGTATTAGGCCACAACTTCGAGATATGGCCACTTTATGGCCTCCTGGAGTATCCGGAACATCAGATAATGGTGAATTCATTAGTCTCGTCCTAAAGCAATACGATTCTTTTCAAAACCATTTGTATGTATGTATGTAGGAAGCCACCATCCTAGCGTGGGCCTTGCCCTGCATGCGGTTCCACTTAACAGAAAGATCATGCTTTGTTACCGTTCTAAATTCAACATATCGCTGTATGAAGGGCCAAAAAGGGTTGGGCAGGCCCGTAAGCAGACACACTTACGCGAAACCTGCGGGAATAAGAGAATCTCCTTCCAGCAATATAATCCTATAAAACGAATAACAAAATACGCAATTCAGTTAAGCTTTCCACTCGATGGTTTGTTTAAGAAAGGCGCGTCAAATTCATTACAACTGTTGGAGTGGAATGTACCAATCATAAATGATAGACACATCCCCTCCTAGACTCCGGTTGGCCGTCCACTCCATTGTCCAATTGCAACTTCAATGATGCCCTGATGCACCCTCCCATCCCAGTTATGTTTTAAATCAATAAAGTATTAGGTTGTTACAATATATATCAAATATAGAATATAATAAAGAAATAAGTATATATATAGAGTGCGTATGAGTATATATAGTGTACGGAAAATTTGGTAGCCTGGACTGGATAATGTTTTCGAATTGTACATCTTGCATGTCAAAATTTCCTAAATGATTTTTATTTAAATTACATGTTTGCATACTGCTGGCCTACTGCACTTGTAGAAAAACCTGACAATTTAGACAATGTATCGTAACCATGAGAAAAAAAAATGAATTAAAAATTATTTTACATAACTTAGTAGTTCCATGGATGAACTGAAATAATTTTTATATAATAGTATAACTTAAATTTCGGCATCTTGTTCCGTTTCCTTGCATCGCAATAATCATTTGTAGAGGATCTCATAGGTACTACAGTGATTTTAAATGATCAAATTAATTTAAATGTAATAATATACTTTCATATCATAACAATGACGTAACAGAATGATAACATGAGCACGACAGTTATCGATAATAGAATGTATATCTGTGACTAAGCTGTTCATCCTCTCGTCGATAGACTTCACCTTTTTCAGCTAGCATTAATGTCAAGTAAGATTAATATTTGCATCCATAATAATAATAAGAGAATAGTGAAGAGCGTAGTGAATTTATAAATTTAATGTAGATGATCGCACCCCCTCACTTCGCTATTGTCAGATTGACAACATTGCCCAGGCTACGCCAACCAGCGTCTCCATGTTTCAGCTGGCAGTCTTGTGATCATATGACTCGTGGAGGCGTGAGGTAGGAACTTGTGAGGACTAAAGGTCTGTCGTATCCTTCTTTAATGCTGTCAACTCACCATTTGAAGCCCACGATTCTTTTCAAAACCATTTGTACATAAAATGGAAGAAGCAAATCGATGTGGAGAACAATGTACGGCTCTAAGTGGCCGTGTCATGGTCTTCCAGAAGCTCCGGAATATTCGTAAAATTTGATAACTCAGCAATTCGAAACCAAAGAGATGATGTGGATCTTAGAAATCTGCAATACTAGGTAGGTTTGTTCCTTTTCGAAAAATATATGACTCGATTTTTTTCATTTTGTCATTCATTCAGTGATCCATTTTAAATAGAGTGGTCCAAAAAAACGAAATTTTAGAAAATATTTATTTGGACCGATTTTCAATTTTTTATGATGAAAGTATATGCAAAAAAATTAGTTATTGTTCTAAGAATTAGTATGAATATAAAAAAAAAACTTTGAAATAATTAAAGAAATTTCCAGTTTTTATTATTTTAATGCCCACTACAATTTTCAATTTTATTTCAATTAAGGAAGTTCAGACGATATAATTTTCAGTCATTATAATGATTGTAATGATTTATTTCAATATGTGTGTTCATTATTTTTACCCTTTTTGCAAAAGCAGGGTGTGCAAATCACTTGGAAAATCAGTTGTCTGAGAAATCTATATTTTTCCTTTGTAAAAATGAAAGGTAAAAATCATGTTACTCTAGAACGAAAGTGATGCACAACTCAGCCGTACCATGCCGTAACGAGTCGAAATCAAAAATTGGTTACAACAGTGACTTCGTTCTCACATTGCATGTAAATTGATTTGAAAATAAACACCTAAATTTACCCACCTTTCGTGAGATCTGACCATTTTAACACTTTCCTGGGAGTACTAGGAATAAAAACCCGGATGTGGTCATTGTGGTCCTGGAAACTTGATATCATCACCATTGCACTTAGTTTTGAATTCTCATGTTATTTGATGTGTCACATGATGGGTATCGATCCAAAACTGAATGTGGCCACGTTCCCGGGAGTAGCCGGAACATCAACCCGGATGAGGCCAATGTAGTTCTGGACGTTTGATATCATGACCATTGGACTTATTTTTGAATTCGCATTTAATTTGAGGTGCCGCATGATGGGTTTTGATCTTAGGCCAAAGTTGGCCGCTTCCCCGGGGAATTTCCGGAACCGGTGAACCGATTCAAATAATTTAAAAGCAAAGTATAGGACAACAGTCCTATTTCATTTGGTGGTTGTTTCATTCAAATCGGTTCAGTAGTTGCTTGGGAAGCTGAGTTAGATGTAATTTGTGGCTAGCTCAGGGATTACTCTTGGCTCAGAGTCGGCGCATCCCTTGCTTCGGAGGACCCACGTGTACCCAACCAACAATGAAAATAATAGGCGGACCGGACAAAGGTAACCCAGAGGGTCTTTTCAGAATAAAGGCACAAAATACACAAATTAGTCTTAATCATATATTTGCTTAAAGGGATACATCGTTTTGGGGGGGGGGGGGGGTTATCGTTGCGGCCGTTCAGGAACTGTTGATACTCCGTGCATGCATGCCGAAGAGAGAGAGAGAGAGATTACCTTCATGAATTGTCTGGTAGAATCTGCCTCCGAACTGATGGTCCGCAGCTACATAGATATAACTGCCCAGGTGATCGGCTCCATATTCCTGGGTTCATGTCTTCCAGCACTTAAAAGCTTGCCGTACAATCGTTCAGCCGAACTTCTTTCACCGTAATTCACCCGACGTTCCACGTGCTCGCCGACGGGGCCGTAGCCAATTGGATATTGGTCCCTAGTAAGCGGGGGCGAACCCACCAGACCTTACCAGAACCTCACCGCCAAGACGATGGCTGCAGCTCACCCGTGGCGTGTGGCTTGGATTTATAGTCAACTTGCCAACCACCAGCACGGGACTCGCCAGGTATCCGGTTCTGTCGAATCCGCCTCCAAAAGGTCACTTCGCGGTTTTTCACTGGAACGCTTCCTTTCTTCGCTCTACTTTTTCTGTTCCTGTACTTTTTCTACGTCTATCCACTTTCGCGATCCAAAACCTTCTCCTCGATTCACCTTCTTTCCTTTTTTTCTTGACAACCAGCTCCACATCTCTTCTCTCCTTCT
Organism: Aedes koreicus; assembly: GCA_024533555.2. Lineage (NCBI taxonomy): Eukaryota > Metazoa > Arthropoda > Insecta > Diptera > Culicidae > Aedes > Aedes koreicus. The sequence continues at coordinate 264,858 of JAHHFK020000257.1, forward strand.
TTCATACCTCTCTCTCCCACTTTCTCTCTTTTCTCTCTCCTGCTCACCTTTTCCGGGAATCACGAATGCCAACTTTGACAAGCCACTTGTCGATAGACATCTGCCAAGATGCGAGTCGTCGCTGAGGGGTTAGTGGATTAGTCAATTACCTTTTTATTCAATATTTAGTGCGATCTTTGCCGTCTTTTGTTTTTATTTACAGAATATATATACATTTATGTTTTTAGCTTATATGTATATATATATTTTTTTATCTGCATGCATAGACTAACAAACAATTTTTCAAGGGCTGGGTGACTATTTAAAAGGTATATTTATGTTAATTCTAATCTATTTACATTGAGTTTGTTCGTTTTGTATACATGTTCCAATTGTGCCAGAAGAAGATGTAATATCTATTATATACAAAACTAAAGCCTAAACATAAAAAAAATAACTAACCCTAACCTTACCTAGTCTCTTGGACACTCTGCACTGTGTCAAACTATTGTTCCCATTCGTTGGTAAGATCATAGAGGTTAAACCTACCTCCATGATAAAACGTGCCCAGAGGTTATAAACAGTGATAACTAATATAATCTTTCTCGTGGAAAGAAACATTTATCCATCTGTTTTAGTTCAGAACCCGACTATTTTCTTGAAAACGGTTGGTCCCTAGGTTGCCCTACCTTGTTATTATAGCATTCTTCAAATTAGAGATTGTAGCCATCTTACCACCTGTCAAAATTTTACAGGCGAACGCACGGCTTCGAAAGTTTTCGAACGAAAAGGTTAAAGCAAAACTAAATCCCACAAAACAAGCCAACTACAAAAGAACGCGGACTGCAAATCTCGTCGAGCCATTGGAGGATAAAATACTTTCTTCGAAAATTATTTCTCGCAGAAATTGGTGGCAATGGGGTAAAACTTTTATCACCTTCAACTGGATCCAGTTTCATATATGCTGTTGGAAGTGGAATATTTATTTACCAAGGAGAACATCTTCGACAGCGAGAGGCGAAATTAAGAACAATGACCTGGAGAGATACAAAAAGTAGGTCGCTTGGCGTAGAGATCGGTATAACACAGGTCCATGATCCATCGTCGTCGGTGCTTCTCAGCAATTGGGTTAGCTCTTATCCGAGTTTAAGATGTACGGCGGGCCAGATACCCAAAGATTTTCCCTCAAGATCCGCAATTTCATATGACGATGAACCAACTTTCCGTACTACTCTAGCTGGTAGGTATTGTGGCCCATATTTGGCATTGTAGTTTTCGATGGCACTAGATTGCTTCATGTTGCGCCTATAAACTAATTGACCCACATTTAGAGCTTTTGCGTACGCTCGATGACGTAGATCATACCGTTTACGGCCTGCCTGATGAGCCTTCTGAAGGTTGTCTTGTACTATATTTTTAATACTGTTGAATATTTCCGCCTCGCCGTTTTTTTCGATCTTCTGCCGATGTAAGGGGTCGTCATCTTCTATATCATGGTCTGATCCCCTTCATTAACATTTCGTATCCGTGCGTTGAAAAACGCAGTTAAATCAGCTGCTGAATGCACTGAAGTGTTCAGCACCACCTCTATTTCTGCCAACTTTGTATCCCACAGTTTCTGATCCGATTTCACGTAAGTTCGTATGGCCACATTCACAGTTCTATTTACCCTCTCTACAGGGTTAGCCTGGGAGTGGTATTTAGAGTTAAGCCAGTGCCTAACATCAAACTGTGTACACAACGAACGAAATTCACGGACAAAAAACATGAAGCATTGT